>OZ038476.1:85429411-85486911 GCA_964036315.1 Acanthosepion esculentum
CTCTACAGAGATGACGGTCTCATAATCTTAAGAAACTGCAACAAACAAAAGACTGATAAAACTAGAAAAGCAATAATTAAAATTTTCAAAAATAACGGATTCGAGATAGATATAAAAACTAACCTAAACGAAGTAGATTTTCTAGATGTCACCTTCAACCTAAGAAAAGGCACACACAAACCATACAGAAAACCGAATGATAAACCACAGTACATACATATATACTCCAACCACCCGCCTTCTATAATCAAACAGATACCTAAATCGATTAACCGCAGGCTTTCCGACAATTCTTCCGATGAATCTATATTTAACAAGGCCAAGAAAGACTACGAAACAGCCCTAAAAGATAGCGGATTCCCAGCAACACTCACATACTCACCACAGAACACAAAAAAGACCAACAGAAAAAGAAATATCATATGGTTCAACCCACCGTACAGCAAAAACGTAAAAACAAACATAGGAAAAATATTCTTCAAGCTTTTACACAAACACTTCCCGGAATCAAGCACCCTACACAAAATATTCAACAAAAACACAGTAAAAATCAGCTACAGTTGCACCGAGAACATGGCACAAATAATAAAAAAGCACAACAGAAAAATTATTAACAAACCACACGAACAAATTAAACCCACGTGCAACTGCAGAATAAAAAACGAATGTCCCTTAAACGGTAATTGTTTACAAAACAACGTAATCTACCAAGCCACGACAAAATCAGCAGATAATGAAGAAAAAGTATATATAGGAGTAACCGAAGGACCATGGAAACAAAGAAATTATGTACACAAAATGTCTTTCACAAATAGTAAATATGCGAACAGCACAATGCTTTCTAAGTATATCTGGGAAATAAAAAACAAAACACACACCACACCAAAAATATCTTGGAAAATAAGGAAAAAATCATCAGCCTACAACAACCTATCAAAAACCTGCAAACTTTGCTTGGAGGAAAAAATAGCTATCATTACCTTCCCAGATGAAAATAAATTATTAAATAAAAGATCCGAGCTAATCTCAAAATGTAGACATGAAAACAAATTTTTACTACGTAACTTAAAATAGAAAAATAAATAAATATATAAACAAACAACAATAAAATAAGCAAAATAAATTACTCCAAACAAATCATAAAACCACACCTGTTAGAATATACGAAACAAAATCAAAACAAAAGAACGGACGAAAGTTATAACTGTTATACAAAAAAAAAAAAAAAAAAAAACATTAATAAAAGATAATATACTACGTTACTTAAAAACCGAAAGCCAAAAAGATATAGTGTAACAAATAAATAACAACAAGTATAATAAATCGATCTAAATACATCCAAATATATAAATAAACTAACAACCGATTACGATAAACTAGCCGTTTAAAAAACAAAACAAAACAAAAACAAATAAAGATAACCAACCTAAATAGATAAATTAAAAACTGTTCCCACCTAAATAATAGTCAGAAAAAACACACAAATTCAACAAACAGATTTAATCAATGACAAATAAACAAATATATAAGATAAAAAATAAAAATGAAAATAAATAAAAACAAGCAAAACAATTTGACCTAAATAAATAAGTGAACAAGCGATTTCCGGTAATGACGGCCATTATAGACTACCAACAATAAGCTATATAAACAAATTTTTACTACGTTAACCAAAAACACCGATCAAAATAAAAGAATAAATAAATAAATATATAAGATAAAAAATAAAAATAAAAATAAAAAAACAAACAAAAAACAAGCAAAACAATTTGACATAAATAAATAAACAAATAAGCCACTTCCGGTAAAAGTAACCGCCAAAATAGACTACCCATAATGCACCACTGACCCTTATATAAATAGCCGAGAAAAATAACAGCACTAGTCGCCTGACGATTGCACTAGCATGAAACAGACTGTCGCCTCTAAGTGCTGACTTCCATGTCCACTTTTATATTTATATATATATATATATATATATATATATATATACAGTATTTACATTAGTCGGACTATTGTCCTCATCTTTGTCGCCATATTTGTCACAACGTTTCGGCCGTTGTACGCTCCGGCCTTCTTCAGGTGGTTGGAATTTCGAACTGAACACTTTATTTCGAAAACTGGGGTAGACTGTTCTAGTTCCACGTGCCATGTTTGATGGATGTCAGTTATCAGTTATCTCCTGCTAATTCTCTGAAATATATATATATATATATATATATATGTGTGTGTGTATACTTTCAGTATAAACTACGCAGAGATGTATGAAGCCAGACCCTCAACACTCTAGAGGTTGCTGGTATTGTTTATCTAGAAAGTAGTTTTTTTTACGGAATGAAGTTGTTTGTCACATGCCCAACCGGTTTTGTATTCAGAATTGTTGTTGTTCTAAATTGGTTACCAAACTTTCAACCCACAGCTAGAGGAGGGATCTTTGCACCATTTCACTATCTAGATAAGTGTTGACAAGCAACGCAACTCGTATGTTTATTCTCAATTTTTGTATACCTCTCAAGTCTCTCAGATGACAGATGATTATTTTAAATGTTTGTTTCCCTCGTGGCAACTATTCTTTTCTCCAAGGCGATTGGGGAAATGGTTGAAAATCTAAACCTAGCTTTCATCCCAAGATAAAGGGATGCAAGTCAGTGTGATTTCTCATTTTCAGCCGCTTGACAAATATTTCTTCTCAGACATTTCCCAAACTTGCACGAAATTGCAGCAGGTTTTCCTACTTCTTAAAGTTATTACGGTGTATGATGGGATTTTATTGATAGTTCTTTTAATTTCATTGTTCAATGTGTATATTATAGTTGTTCGTCCGATGTCTACAGATGTTATTATTCCATTTGATATTGATGATAAAATCATTTCCATAATATTTACCGTCTGTTTCTAAAACTGTATTAACTTATGCACTCTAGCTCCGATATTAATATCCTTAATTTTGGTATCTTGGAGGCAACATGTATCAATGTTATAATTGTTAAATTTCGCGAGCCAATAACAGTTGTTTTTCTTTCTTTTATTTTTCTTCGCAAATCATCTAAAATTAAATGCCCCGTGATAAAATCTTAATATGCAATTGGGTGCATTTACAAAGTTTTAAATAAGAAGTCGCCAATTTGTAACGGTTGACAACCGGAGAAGTCGTTATCATCTCCCAAATTCCGAAGATATGACCGAAATAAAAGCCATCTGACGTCAGAATATAGAATGATGTCACTAAATCGGCGGTAGGTATTCTTAAAAGCTTGTGTAATGCCATTATATTGTGACCAGATATATTAAAATGAATTAATGAGATGCTCTCTTGATACTACCGGCTTGCAGGTAGCTGAACATGTGCCAAAAGAAGACATAGTCATAGCGATGCAAAATAATGCCTGATGACATCATGAAGTCGTATGTGCAAGTTAGATTGATTCGCTCGTCTCGAAGGCACATCAACGGACACGAAATTATGTGAAATTATCATGATAGGGATAAAAATGCATTTAGAACATTATTTTCAGAGGAAGCACAGTGATGCCGAATCGGAAGTGGAGTTGAATAAATCGAGAAAGACACTTATTGCATTACTAGTAAACGTATAACTATGAGGAGATAAGGGTTTATAGGTCTGTTTACAAAGGTAATGAAAAGTGGCGGGATCTCGTATCCATTTCCGAAGCGGACATCAACTCGTATTCTGCTGATTGACTCTAGTGCGGGCTTTCGATTAGATTTTGGGAGACTTGCTGTCTGAAGTTCAGGGGTGGATTGTTATTATCCTCTGTATTATCCTCAAATGCGTAAAATGGAATCAGCGAGCCGTGTTCAAATCCCAGCCTCATCTTCTGCGTTCTCTCTCGCGTTGGTACTCTTGCGGAAAATATGAATTTACCTTTTCAAAACCCAACCCCAGTTTGTATGGGTTAAATATCAGGACAGATTCGTCTTTTGTGTATAAATCGCTGGGGAGTATAAGACCCGGTTAAAAAAAATCAGGAATTCCAATGAAAAAAATTGATTTTTGTGTACGAAACGCAATTGATTTACTCGAATTATTCATAGTCGTATTCTGATTTTTATTATCGTATGTCGAATTAGAATTGGCCGTTAAGGCTTTCCATACAAAGAAATAGTTAACTATACCGATTTTAAATATATTTTATCGGGATTATCAGCCTGTCTGTAATTTTTTTCTCGGGTGTGTGTGATACTGTCACACTCTAATTTGTCATTTTATTTCTCTTAGTGAGGATGTGAAAAAAATAAACCAAATGATACTTCGATGCAACCCACCCGAGAAAGTTTGAGTAAGGAAAAAAAACTGTATTTTAAATTATTTGTTCAGACGTTGACCGCAAACAACTTTGGAAACTAGCTCGACTATGAGAAAGGATTTTCTATACAACTGCTGTCCTATTCGACAGGATCTGCCAAATCATCACTTTCCAGTCTTGACAGAGTTCAAAGGCGTCTCCGCGTCCTTGTGAGCGACAAATTAGTTTCCCGTTTACAAGCGCTCTCTCACAGGGAAAAGGTTGCAAGCCTCTCACTGCTCTATCACAACATGGAAAGTGCTCAGACGAACTACATTCCTTAGTTCCACCAATTATAAAGTCTAACTTTCACGGCTAGGACCCGCCATGCTACGCGCATTGTAGCGAACCACACTCATTCCATCCGTATTCCATTGGTGAAAAGTAATTTCCACTCGGGCAGCTTCTTCCCGCGAACCGCTGCTCTGTGGAACCGACTCACAAAAGAATGATTTTCTCTTCACTACAAACCTGTTCAAGTCTAGGGTTAACCGTTATCTTCCCCACCTATTCGCATAAACTGTGCCTCTTACTCTGTAACCCACTACCTCGAGTGGCACCCGGGCCTTGTTCACATTTAACTTTAATGTAAAAAAAAGTAAACATAAAAATAACGAAAATGAATCGGAACAGTGTGCAAGCACTCATGTAGCGTCATCGAACTATTTGCAGACGGATCAATTCTGTAGTGACTGCAGCTTTTCTGTGCTCTAAGTTGGTGTGACGTCATCGAAGTATGTGCAGAAATATGCAAGAACTATTTAGAACTGGGCATATGACGTAACGAAAATGTGTGTTAATATTTTAAAAATATGCTTGTGTAGAAATCGACATTTCAAATGTTTACTCCTTCTTTTTCATCTAGAATCGTTTCTGGTATTAAGATCAGTTCCAACAGTCAATTTTTTATTAATTAATGTTAATAACTTCCTAATTAAGCGAGTAATAAACAGCGTTTGAAATAATTAATCAGGAAAACCCTTTGTTCTCTTTACCGTCGTTGTGGTGGGGAGAGGGGTAACATTTGGTTTATCCGTTTATTCATTCGTAAACTTGTGACGTGTAAAGATTGCGAAGGAAAGAAAGAAGTATATCAATGTATATAGGTAGTGATGCATTTCCTCACCTGAATTTAAAAAGGCTATATCTGCACTTTTTGAAGTGTTGAGATATTTGACTTCAAAGTAAACTGTAACTTTTCTATAAATTGACGAGAAAATGTCTTTAAATGCTGTATATAATTTTCTCAAGATTAAGTGAAGATTTTTTTTTTTTTTGTAAAAATTTAAGTGGTCATATAGATCAGAGAGAAAATCCCACGTGCTTAGTGGAGGAGCTACATTTTCGGAACCTTGAAATTTGAACAAATAGGTTGGGGTGCTTCGCAACCAGCAACAGTAGATTCAAGGACACAACTGCTGAAATATTAACTATTACTAGATTATGTCGAGCTCAACGAGCCCGTAAATCCGGCGATTCGGGCGCTACAAGCCCCTAAGAAAATGTTGAAATTTGACCAATTACATGAGAATTTTGAAGCTATATTAAATAGGTTCTATAATCATAATTAACTACTTCAACCTATTGGCTGATGATTTTGTTACTAAAATGACCTTATTTTAAGAACAAAAAAAAATCAATTTTATTTTTAAAAAATTAACTCATTTAAGAAAAGTTGTTTCAGTAGCCCCTCCGGGATTGGAACCCCCTGAAAATTTAAGCTTCATTAGTTTCCTAATAGATTATCCATTGCACGGGTCATAACGAAAGAAAAAACGAAAATTGCAGATAGAATCATTTTACTTTCAGGTGACGATTAGTCGATGTTTGAACGCATTTTTGTGTTTCTTTTAAGTCAGAGAAAAATTAATTTCATGTATCTTTCGACGTGGTGAAATCTTTAACACACTTTTCTCGCTAAATCAGTTACGACTGAATAGTGAGTTCGATACTCACTAGATGCTCCGCATTTTCGACCTTCCGACGCATCTAAACTCCGCTTTAAAAGAAAATCACCATTTTGCTGTAAGTGAGTGTGTCTCTTTGCTTATTCATAAAAACGTGAGCCCAGTGTCTCGAACACAATTTTTGGTTGTCATGACAACGAGGGCGGGAATATGGGGTGTGAGGACACAAAAGTAGTAATAAAATTCGACTCCCGCATGTAAATTCATGCGACCGAAAGCCACCAATTCTTAAGTGCACAACTACCATTATCGGGGTTTGTTATGCATACCTAATAACAAAATAACAAATGTGCACCAATTTTCTGTATTTTATTAAGTGTGCGTGCGAAGTTACACCTTACTGCGCAGCTTAAACCTTCATGTTCTGTTTCTCGGTGAGTCAATTGATATTAATTCATAATTACAAAAACGTACAGCCTCATACAAAGCTATAATAGGATTCGGAAAAGGCCTTCTCTGTGTTGAAATGATTTTGTGATGCCAAAAATACAGATATCATTAACTTGCATTAAAAAGAAATCTCATCCTTCTGAACTAAATTCGACATTCGCTATAACAATATTCTTTTTTCCTATAAAACTTAAAAATTACAAATGTCAATCCAGTATCTATTGATGATGTGAAATACAATGTAACCTGGATATAAGAGAGTTGTCGGGTTTCTCTTATATCCGGGGTTTGGTCTATTTTGTTTTATTAACACAGGCTCTAATTTGGGACCAGAGAAAATCTCTCTTATATCCGAGTTTCTCTTATATCCGGGTCTCTTATATCCGGGTCTCTTATATCCGGGTTACATTGTTTTATGTATGTCAATTTTCTGCCAGAGATTTTACAATTTTCTCAGTCTGAAAGAGCCATTTACACCATTTACGTTGTTCGAACTATTCTCCTCATCTTTATTGCTATATTCACGACATTTCGGCTGTTGTGCGATCCGGCCTATTTTTTTTTTTTTGGCATTACGAACCGAACCATTTATTTAGTCCAACAAATATCACTCGAAGAAGAGCGAAGCGTACAAAATCTGAAACGTCCTGACTACGACAACAGAGAGGAGGACAACAGTTTAAATAGTCATAATATCTCATCTCAGAAATATAAACAGATGGTTAAAGAGCCACATCTGTTCAAGGCACAACTGAGTAACCCATTGGTCATATGCAATTTATGATTCACACACACACACACATATATATATATATAATGATTTCCAAGCGTAGCTTCGATATGACACAAGGCCAAAAGTATGGGCACCTAGTGAGGATCAAACTCACTACTCAGTCGTAATTGTTCTAGCATTACACCGCCTCGAGGTGCCCCATATATATATATATATATATATATATATATATATATATATATATATATGGAGAGTGAGAGAGAGAGAGTTGGGTCGATCAGACAAAGTGATTAATTTTTGAAATTTTAGATTTATTTATGGTTGCGTATATCGGTGTTTTATGGTAGTGAGAGGAAAAATTGTCGTTGTTAACACACCTTTTTTACCTTTTTTAAAATAATAGAACATCATTAAAAAATTAAAAAATAATAACAATTTTACCTACCATAATCTTACACAGGCCCCATCTTAAGTAAAAAAAAAAAAAAAATCTGACGGATAAAAGGTGTGTGAACGCGCGTGGATACGTATATATGTGTGTGCGAGAAAACAGTATTCTGCAAACAAAATAGACGAATGATCTGTGCCTTGATATTACCACTTGGAAAGAATTTCGCAACCACAAATAAATCCAAAATTTCAAAAATTAATCAGCGCTCAATATCAGTGATAGAGCTAGCATATTTAGTTAAATGGATAGGAGTTTGTGACCGTCAGTTTCACGCTTGTGCGCTGAGAATCGCATATGTGTGAAACCGACCGTTACAAACTCATATCCATTCAACTGGCGTATTAAGTACAGAAAAAAAACGCTAAAATTTCCCTTTCTCTCCCGTGCGACGATATCCTGGGGGTAGGATCTCTAACTGATGGAAAAACAGTCGGGTTTGAAGGAATCGGACGTCTAGCCACACTGAAGAGCTGTGATACAGCGATATAGTATGTCTGTGGAAGACATATATGCTGTCTGTGTCACTCTCCCGATATATATATATATATATATATATATATATATATATATATATATATATATATAGCGAGAGGGACAGCATACTTTCAATCAACCAGCTTTGGTTAAACAATTTAAACGTATTATAGACTCGAAAGGTTTAAAACTAAAATAGACATAATACGTCTAAATTATTTAACAAAACATGCTTGAATATATATATATATATACACTAAGATTTTCTTCTATCGTACTCCTGGCTTGTTGAACACTCTTCCTGCTTTTCAGTCAACTTTGATCTTCAAAACTTTAAATGCAATTTCAGTAGTTATCTTCGTCTTAATTTTCTTTATCTTTTAATGTTCTCCCTCCTTGACAGTGTTTTTTCTCACACTCAGTCATCCCTGCTCAAACATTTTTATAACACTCTTGCGTTTTATTAATTTTATTGCCTTTCTTGAGGTGAAATTGTTAATCGGTTCTGCTCTAATAGAAATAGTGGTTAATATTTAACATGTTCAGATGTCAAAACATTTGTTCAATGATGAATATTCTGTGTTTTCATTAAATCTACGACAACCCCTCTAAAAACTGTACGTGGGAACCATACTTCTTTGGGTTTAGATACCAGTTCAGCATATGATTGATTACCCGGTACATTTTTTGTTTAACCATATTACGTGGTTATTGGTTTAAATTCACACTGTGAATTTTATTTCCTGCTGAAGGATAAAATAAAGAGTTGTAATTTCCCTGCCTTGTAAATAGTGAAAAGCGTCGAACAGGTTTTAGCGTCACGTCATCAGTGAATAGTAGCCAATGTGAGATTTGAATTTTGGCGTCAGCTTGTGCAGATCAAAAACGAAACCCCGAAAGGCTTTTCGCGTCATTTCTGCAAACCAATCAATAGATTTTCAAGGCAAATAAATGCACTCTCGGGTTCTTGTTTATATCCCTTCTAAACATTGGCGTTCGTTGCTCTCCACAACCGATTACTTGCTGTTTCTCTGGCTTTCTCGTCTTCACCACCCCACGTGTGAGTTAGTTTCCAAGCCTTCTTTCTTTCTTATGTGTTCGAATAATTTCAAACTGCTATTTCTCATTCTATGTTAAAGTCTACTTTTCGCTTACATTTCCATAGTATTCTCAGTATCCGTCTGTAAAAAGAATCAAATCTATGTTGACTCGGCATTCCTTTGCCATATAGGAGAACTGGTATGACACATCAGTTGAAAAGTTTGAAACTTTGGGCGGCATCATTCGCTGTTATATTGCGCCTCATTTTTTTTTTTTATTACGGTGTCCCATTTTCTGTAACTTGTTATAAACACTTCCCAGATATTTAATTTTTCTATACATGGTTGGGGGAGGCACGGTAAGGTAAAGGATAGCGGCTCGGATTGAAGAATCGGAGATCCGAGTTCGAATTCCAGTCGAATCCATTACATTCACTTAAGTGCTAGTAGATATGAATCGACTTCTTCTCCCCCCCCCCAGCTATGGGTAAATAGCAGAACAGACCAGGTTCTATATCCTTAGATGGCAACTGGTCTCCGCAGAAAGAAATGGCAAACTACTGCGGAAAAAATCTGCCTCGTCAGTCATGTATCGAAAGATACATGATCGCCTAAACGTCTCTCACGCATGTCACATAACTGACTGATACTTGCTTGATTCGGAAAGAATCAGTCAAGTAAGAAAGAATACATCACCAATTCGTACCTTGCGTCTTGAACTGTTTCTCTTCGTCGCAACTATACATACTGTATTTAGTCCACGGTTAGTCCTTTCTTTACCTTTTTTTCGTTTACTACCTTGTCTAGGATTTCCTGCAATTTTTTCTGCGTCTACCATCAATGAGGTACCATCTGTGTATTATTTTTTTTAATTTTATAAATCATTTCACCCCGAGAAAGGAGATAATGACACTAAGACACCAGGATTTACTGAGAGTGAAAGTGAATGAACGATTACATTTATTTCAACAGTAAAACGGTGAGACCTAATTGCCAATTTAGTAGTACGCCTAAATGCTTGCAGTTGAGGTACCAAGATGGAGAGTTCATTACAAGAATTGCCATGAAAATATTTATAGAAAATACAGAGGGATAAGATTATGCCCACAATTAATAAACCCTGAAATTGGTCTTAACAAACACAGACACAGGGGTATTTGAAGTTTTTATTATTTACTAATTCCCCATTCTGTATATTTAAACAGGTTTCAGAGACCACACGATCTCTGCTTTCATTACAATTCCAGATCATAGTTTCTGTTTCCGAAAAGGGTTTATCTAGATTTTTTCTTCTTGGAATATTTGGTAAAAAGGATGTTGGTTCTTTGCTCAAGATCATTCTCGTCTCAACTATGAATACATCTCATCAGCATTAAACCACTTCATCCTCTGTACATTGGCCACGTTACCGAACAAAAACTCTGTTTTCGATTAGTAGATTCATTAGAGACACAGAATAGAATGATTAACTGATCAGTTTCCCATCTTTTCACATCTCTGCTTGTGTACACGCAGAGCATAATCTGAGATTAGAGATTAGATTAATGATCTCACACCCTCATTGTCGTACTCCAGATGAAGTTTGTAATGTCTTGGTATTGAAATCCTCACTCGGCATGTACAACTTTGCAGGCCGATATCGTTCTTCTACTAGATTGAGTCAATCAGTGGATTTGGTTTCTAATAGATCAGAAGAGAATGATTTTATATAGGGTAGTATTCTATTGTGAGGTCTAGATAATACGTTTATAAATATATTTAATTTGAAGCGTCTAACATTAACTTATGCTACTGAAATTTAAATAATAACTATTAAAAAAAGGAATTCTATGCGTGTAATTTATTGTATATTAATTTTAAGTGTCTGGCGCCCATTTCTTTCGAGGCACAGTTAACTTGTATTGTGTGCTCGATTTTACCGTAAAACTTTTACTGAAGCTTAAGCTTGTCACGTTTTTTAATAAGATCTAAAATACTTAACATAACACTAATGGGGCTCTATCATCAGCATATTGAATACTGTCTTTAAGAGAAAAATCAATGACAATCTGTATTTAATTTAAATTATCTGAACTACACACGCTAATATATATATATATATATATATATATATATATATATATATATATATATATATATATATATATAAGACTGCCGTGAAGCCAAACACGTCGCTAAAAAATAATTACACATCCACCACCCCGTGAAAATATCAACTAATTTTAGCGTATGAATTTTTCCTCACTCTCTCTGACTTAAAAACCGTCCCCTCCGCCACTGAAAAGAATATGCCAACTGTCCTGCATGTAGCAGTTCTTAATTTATACACACAGATTAATTTGGTGAGCAGAGTCCTAACTGCGTGCCCCACGAATAATTATGGCTTTTTGCCGGGCGAATTTTTACTTTGTAAATAGCTACTTATCTCAGTGTATGAACACGTGTTTAAAAGCATAAGGCTACCTCTTTTAAGATTGTTTATAGGGGAGGGGAACCATAAATTGCTGTCAGATTTAAGAAGACAGGTCTGGTGTTATTTGTTGGGTTCAACCGCGAAATTCCTGTTTGAAGAAATTGCATTCAAAAGACTGTATTTTGCACGTGATTCTAAAATGTTACTACTTTTTTCCCCCTTTTTTTCTTTGTTCTTCTTTCACCAGATTTCATTGCAAAGTCTTAATGAGTTACAACACAAAGCAACGAAACATTCGCTTTTCTAAGTTTTTTTCATCAAACAAAACCAGCTTCTTTTTCTTTCTTTTGACTTAGCTTCTAACTTTCATGTACGTTTCATTTTGTTATTAAAACTCTATTATTCATCATTTTAGCCTTAATAGCTTTTGTTTTAAATAGTCTTTAAATGCTGCATTTCTCCAAGAAGTAGGCAATCATGTCGCTACAAATTCCTATTCTTTATCTGTGAACAGCTAATTTTTTGGAGAAAAGGAAATAGTTTCCTGATGCCTCTTTTTTTTTCTTTTCTTCTTTCCACTCTCTTTTTTTCTTTTCTTCTTTCCACTCTCTTTTTTTCTTTTCTTCTTTCCACTCTCTTTTTTTCTTTTCTTCTTTCCACTCTCTTTTTTTCTTTTCTTCTTTCCACTCTCTTTTTTCTTTTCTTCTTTCCACTCTCTTTTTTCCTTTCTTCTTTCCACTCTCTTTTTTCTTTTCTTCTTTCCACTCTCTTTTTTTCTTTTCTTCTTTCCACTCTCTTTTTTTCTTTTCTTCTTTCCACTCTCTTTTTTTCTTTTCTTCTTTCCACTCTCTTTTTTTCTTTTCTTCTTTCCACTCTCTTTTTTCTTTTCTTCTTTCCACTCTCTTTTTTCCTTTCTTCTTTCCACTCTCTTTTTTCTTTTCTTCTTTCCACTCTCTTTTTTTCTTTTCTTCTTTCCACTCTCTTTTTTTCTTTTCTTCTTTCCACTCTCTTTTTTTCTTTTCTTCTTTCCACTCTCTTTTTTTCTTTTCTTCTTTCCACTCTCTTTTTTTCTTTTCTTCTTTCCACTCTCTTTTTTTCTTTTCTTCTTTCCACTCTCTTTTTTCTTTTCTTCTTTCCACTCTCTTTTTTCCTTTCTTCTTTCCACTCTCTTTTTTCTTTTCTTCTTTCCACTCTCTTTTTTTCTTTTCTTCTTTCCACTCTCTTTTTTTCTTTTCTTCTTTCCACTCTCTTTTTTTCTTTTCTTCTTTCCACTCTTTTTTTTTCTTTTCTTCTTTCCACTCTCTTTTTTTCTTTTCTTCTTTCCACTCTCTTTTTTCTTTTCTTCTTTCCACTCTCTTTTTTCCTTTCTTCTTTCCACTCTCTTTTTTCTTTTCTTCTTTCCACTCTCTTTTTTTCTTTTCTTCTTTCCACTCTCTTTTTTTCTTTTCTTCTTTCCACTCTTTTTTTTTCTTTTCTTCTTTCCACTCTCTTTTTTTCCTTTCTTCTTTCCACTCTCTTTTTTCCTTTCTTCTTTCCACTCTCTTTTTTCTTTTCTTCTTTCCACTCTCTTTTTTTCTTTTCTTCTTTCCACTCTTTTTTCTTTTCTTCTTTCCACTCTCTTTTTTTCTTTTCTTCTTTCCACTCTCTTTTTTCTTTTCTTCTTTCCACTCTCTTTTTTCTTTTCTTCTTTCCACTCTCATTTTTTCTTTTCTTCTTTCCACTCTCTTTTTTTCTTTTCTTCTTTCCACTCTCTTTTTTTCTTTTCTTCTTTCCACTCTCTTTTTTTCTTTTCTTCTTTCCACTCTCTTTTTTTCTTTTCTTCTTTCCACTCTTTTTTTTTCTTTTCTTCTTTCCACTCTCTTTTTTTCTTTTCTTCTTTCCACTCTCTTTTTTCTTTTCTTCTTTCCACTCTCTTTTTTCTTTTCTTCTTTCCACTCTCTTTTTTTCCTTTCTTCTTTCCACTTTCTTTTTTCTTTTCTTCTTTCCACTCTCTTTTTTTCTTTTCTTCTTTCCACTCTCTTTTTTTCTTTTCTTCTTTCCACTCTCTTTTTTCTTTTCTTCTTTCCACTCTCTTTTTTTCTTTTCTTCTTTCCACTCTCTTTTTTCTTTTCTTCTTTCCACTCTCTTTTTTCTTTTCTTCTTTCCACTCTCTTTTTTTCTTTTCTTCTTTCCACTCTCTTTTTTTCTTTTCTTCTTTCCACTCTCTTTTTTTCTTTTCTTCTTTCCACTCTCTTTTTTTCTTTTCTTCTTTCCACTCTCTTTTTTCTTTTCTTCTTTCCACTCTCTTTTTTCTTTTCTTCTTTCCACTCTCTTTTTTTCTTTTCTTCTTTCCACTCTCTTTTTTTCTTTTCTTCTTTCCACTCTCTTTTTTTCTTTTCTTCTTTCCACTCTCTTTTTTTCTTTTCTTCTTTCCACTCTCTTTTTTCTTTTCTTCTTTCCACTCTTTTTTTTTCTTTTCTTCTTTCCACTCTCTTTTTTTCTTTTCTTCTTTCCACTCTCTTTTTTCTTTTCTTCTTTCCACTCTCTTTTTTTCTTTTCTTCTTTCCACTCTTTTTTTTTCTTTTCTTCTTTCCACTCTCTTTTTTTCTTTTCTTCTTTCCACTCTCTTTTTTCTTTTCTTCTTTCCACTCTCTTTTTTCTTTTCTTCTTTCCACTCTCTTTTTTTCCTTTCTTCTTTCCACTTTCTTTTTTCTTTTCTTCTTTCCACTCTCTTTTTTTCTTTTCTTCTTTCCACTCTCTTTTTTTCTTTTCTTCTTTCCACTCTCTTTTTTCTTTTCTTCTTTCCACTCTCTTTTTTTCTTTTCTTCTTTCCACTCTCTTTTTTCTTTTCTTCTTTCCACTCTCTTTTTTCTTTTCTTCTTTCCACTCTCTTTTTTTCTTTTCTTCTTTCCACTCTCTTTTTTCCTTTCTTCTTTCCACTCTCTTTTTTCTTTTCTTCTTTCCACTCTCTTTTTTCTTTTCTTCTTTCCACTCTCATTTTTTCTTTTCTTCTTTCCACTCTCTTTTTTTCTTTTCTTCTTTCCACTCTCTTTTTTTCTTTTCTTCTTTCCACTCTCTTTTTTTCTTTTCTTCTTTCCACTCTCTTTTTTTCTTTTCTTCTTTCCACTCTTTTTTTTTCTTTTCTTCTTTCCACTCTCTTTTTTTCTTTTCTTCTTTCCACTCTCTTTTTTCTTTTCTTCTTTCCACTCTCTTTTTTCTTTTCTTCTTTCCACTCTCTTTTTTTCCTTTCTTCTTTCCACTTTCTTTTTTCTTTTCTTCTTTCCACTCTCTTTTTTCTTTTCTTCTTTCCACTCTCTTTTTTTCTTTTCTTCTTTCCACTCTCTTTTTTCTTTTCTTCTTTCCACTCTCTTTTTTTCTTTTCTTCTTTCCACTCTCTTTTTTCTTTTCTTCTTTCCACTCTCTTTTTTCTTTTCTTCTTTCCACTCTCTTTTTTTCTTTTCTTCTTTCCACTCTCATTTTTTCTTTTCTTCTTTCCACTCTCTTTTTTTCTTTTCTTCTTTCCACTCTCTTTTTTTCTTTTCTTCTTTCCACTCTCTTTTTTTCTTTTCTTCTTTCCACTCTCTTTTTTTCTTTTCTTCTTTCCACTCTTTTTTTTTCTTTTCTTCTTTCCACTCTCTTTTTTTCTTTTCTTCTTTCCACTCTCTTTTTTCTTTTCTTCTTTCCACTCTCTTTTTTCTTTTCTTCTTTCCACTCTCTTTTTTTCCTTTCTTCTTTCCACTTTCTTTTTTCTTTTCTTCTTTCCACTCTCTTTTTTTCTTTTCTTCTTTCCACTCTCTTTTTTTCTTTTCTTCTTTCCACTCTCTTTTTTCTTTTCTTCTTTCCACTCTCTTTTTTTCTTTTCTTCTTTCCACTCTCTTTTTTCTTTTCTTCTTTCCACTCTCTTTTTTCTTTTCTTCTTTCCACTCTCTTTTTTTCTTTTCTTCTTTCCACTCTCTTTTTTTCTTTTCTTCTTTCCACTCTCTTTTTTTCTTTTCTTCTTTCCACTCTCTTTTTTTCTTTTCTTCTTTCCACTCTCTTTTTTCTTTTCTTCTTTCCACTCTCTTTTTTCTTTTCTTCTTTCCACTCTCATTTTTTCTTTTCTTCTTTCCACTCTCTTTTTTTCTTTTCTTCTTTCCACTCTCTTTTTTTCTTTTCTTCTTTCCACTCTCTTTTTTTCTTTTCTTCTTTCCACTCTCTTTTTTTCTTTTCTTCTTTCCACTCTTTTTTTTCTTTTCTTCTTTCCACTCTCTTTTTTTCTTTTCTTCTTTCCACTCTCTTTTTTCTTTTCTTCTTTCCACTCTCTTTTTTCTTTTCTTCTTTCCACTCTCTTTTTTTCCTTTCTTCTTTCCACTTTCTTTTTTCTTTTCTTCTTTCCACTCTCTTTTTTTCTTTTCTTCTTTCCACTCTCTTTTTTTCTTTTCTTCTTTCCACTCTCTTTTTTCTTTTCTTCTTTCCACTCTCTTTTTTTCTTTTCTTCTTTCCACTCTCTTTTTTCTTTTCTTCTTTCCACTCTCTTTTTTCTTTTCTTCTTTCCACTCTCTTTTTTTCTTTTCTTCTTTCCACTCTCTTTTTTTCTTTTCTTCTTTCCACTCTCTTTTTTTCTTTTCTTCTTTCCACTCTCTTTTTTTCTTTTCTTCTTTCCACTCTCTTTTTTTCCTTTCTTCTTTCCACTTTCTTTTTTCTTTTCTTCTTTCCACTCTCTTTTTTCTTTTCTTCTTTCCACTCTCTTTTTTTCTTTTCTTCTTTCCACTCTCTTTTTTTCTTTTCTTCTTTCCACTCTCTTTTTTTCTTTTCTTCTTTCCACTCTCTTTTTTTCTTTTCTTCTTTCCACTCTCTTTTTTTCTTTTCTTCTTTCCACTCTCTTTTTTCTTTTCTTCTTTCCACTCTCTTTTTTTTCTTTTCTTCTTTCCACTCTCTTTTTTTCTTTTCTTCTTTCCACTCTCTTTTTTCTTTTCTTCTTTCCACTCTCTTTTTTCTTTTCTTCTTTCCACTCTCTTTTTTTTCTTTTCTTCTTTCCACTCTCTTTTTTTCTTTTCTTCTTTCCACTCTCTTTTTTTCTTTTCTTCTTTCCACTCTCTTTTTTTCTTTTCTTCTTTCCACTCTCTTTTTTTCTTTTCTTCTTTCCACTCTCTTTTTTCTTTTCTTCTTTCCACTCTCTTTTTTCTTTTCTTCTTTCCACTCTCTTTTTTCTTTTCTTCTTTCCACTCTCTTTTTTTCCTTTCTTCTTTCCACTTTCTTTTTTCTTTTCTTCTTTCCACTCTCTTTTTTCTTTTCTTCTTTCCACTCTCTTTTTTTCTTTTCTTCTTTCCACTCTCTTTTTTTCTTTTCTTCTTTCCACTCTCTTTTTTTCTTTTCTTCTTTCCACTCTCTTTTTTTCTTTTCTTCTTTCCACTCTCTTTTTTTCTTTTCTTCTTTCCACTCTCTTTTTTCTTTTCTTCTTTCCACTCTCTTTTTTTTCTTTTCTTCTTTCCACTCTCTTTTTTTCTTTTCTTCTTTCCACTCTCTTTTTTCTTTTCTTCTTTCCACTCTCTTTTTTCTTTTCTTCTTTCCACTCTCTTTTTTTTCTTTTCTTCTTTCCACTCTCTTTTTTTCTTTTCTTCTTTCCACTCTCTTTTTTTCTTTTCTTCTTTCCACTCTCTTTTTTTCTTTTCTTCTTTCCACTCTCTTTTTTCTTTTCTTCTTTCCACTCTCTTTTTTTCTTTTCTTCTTTCCACTCTCTTTTTTCTTTTCTTCTTTCCACTCTCTTTTTTCTTTTCTTCTTTCCACTCTCTTTTTTCTTTTCTTCTTTCCACTCTCTTTTTTTCCTTTCTTCTTTCCACTTTCTTTTTTCTTTTCTTCTTTCCACTCTCTTTTTTCTTTTCTTCTTTCCACTCTCTTTTTTTCTTTTCTTCTTTCCACTCTCTTTTTTTTCTTTTCTTCTTTCCACTCTCTTTTTTTCTTTTCTTCTTTCCACTCTCTTTTTTTCTTTTCTTCTTTCCACTCTCTTTTTTTCTTTTCTTCTTTCCACTCTCTTTTTTTCTTTTCTCTTTTTTCCTTTCTTTTTCTTCTTTCTTTTCTTTCTTCCCTTTCTCCTCTTTTTTCCTTTACACTGGCTTTTCGTTGTTGTCCTAAGAAAATGCCAAAGCCATGTACTTAGACTTAAATACAATCTTTGCGTGAAAAACTTCAATGCCTTACCTTGCATGTAAATAGAATATCCATAGAAATAGGAACAGAGAAATACTCACATGTTTTATAAATCTCTCTCAGAAATTTGCTAATTTTTGCTATTTTAATTATTAGGTTTATTAGAAACAAAACAATGCATTGCACACACACACACATGTGTGCGTGTGTGTGTTATGAGTAAACGGATCTCTTCTGCGCTTGCATGTAAGTTTAAAATAACGTGTCTTCTTCCGTAGCAGGTGTTCGTCGAACAATAAAAAAAAAGATGGCTGTTCATAGAGACGTTGAGCTGATGCAAAAGCAGGGCGACCTTCTCTCCCCAAATACAGCTTTTGATCTGAAAAGGGCCAAGGTGGGGTGGGATAGTGGGGTGGTTGACCGAGCAACAGTCGCACCCACACGTAACAGCTGGGGGAGGGGAGATTAACTCTAAAACACGCATATGGAAAAGAAAGAAAAGCGTAAATGTATCCTGGATTGTAACGAAAATTTATTTTGCAAACTGTTGTTAGATATGAAGAGGTTTACATATTTACACACACAATGGATTTTTATTTATTAATCCGGCATATTTATTACTTAAAAGTTATTTTTGCTGGATACCCGTATTTAAATAGATGATCTGTTTAATTATTGGATATTCGAGAAATCTTATTAGAAAAATATGCGCTTTCCGACACGATTCGAACATACGGTCTCCTAGGACAGAGTGCTTGGATCTTTCAGCTGCAGCGAACCTATGGCCAAGTAAAGGGGAACGCAGGTTTGAGCCCTGCTGGAGAGCCCATATTCTTCCAATAGGATTTTTCGAATATTCAGACCATTAGATAAAAATAAATAATTATGCGAAATTAATAAATGAAAAATCCATTAATAAAATTTCTTTGTTTACGTTACTATAGGAAACTAAGTGGAGATGTATATTTCGAGAAACTGGAAAAAACTGTTTTTAAGAGCGCTATCGGGCTTTGCTTTGGCTATAGCGTATCGACACCGAATGTGGCTTTGTCAAGACGAGTTCAAGTTCTGCCTCGTCTGTTGTGTTCACTTTCGGAGGAGTGTCCTTGGGAAAGCGTTAAAACATTTCTCCACTCTGGCATCTGAGAACTCACTTTACTGACAAACAGGAAAAAGACGGATAACTCTTATTTAAAAATTGTGAAAAAATAACGTGAAACAACTTCACTACCATTGCCAATTCACGTATAATAAAGAAAAGGAAACAGTGGAGCACCGTGACCGCCTTTATCCGAAACGCATTTAGCCTTTTTTCTTTCTAAACCACGTAAAAGATTCCAGATTTTCTTATCACGGCACACTGACGGCTTTACCACTATATCGCTGTTTTGCTTCAGTTAATTTTCCGTTCTAGCAGTCTAAATATGTGTCGATAGGAAAAACAATTAATAATTAATCAATTTAGCAATGTTTTCAAAACTTTGAGTAAACTTTGCCAGCCAAATATTTGTCAATTATGCAGTACCCATGTGGTATGCATATCATTTACTTTCCAAGACAAAATCTTATCCACACACACACACACACACACACACACACACACACGCACATATTCTACACGCAAGCGGCTAGTGGCCCATTGGCTAGACGCCGATGGTATCACTAGCGGGACACTGGTGGGCCTCTAGCAGTCCAAAACCGGTAACATTGCTGAGACGAACAAGCCGTGGCATGCCACCCAGTGGCAGATTGGTGTCTTGCGTGTACAGATTATATATATATATATATTAGGAATCGGAGAGCAACATTCGAAATCCCGTTGAGTTCATTAGATGAGCTAACACCATTGAGAAATGTAGGAATCCGTCTATTCTCATTTCAGCTATTGGTAAATATCAGGACTGATTAGGTTCTGTAGCCTTGATTGGCAACCAGTCTAGGACAAGGACAACTCTGAATACAAATCCAGAACTGGAGTCTCTAAGACTGTTCGATGTCTTGTTCAATTTCGTTCGGTCAACTCCAGCGACGGCGCCGGTGCTAAGCTGTATAGACTTCTCTCATTCTTTGGGTGGTGGGGAGAGGGGAGACGTACTTTTTAAAAAAACAAGAGCAAACGCGCTCCGTTATAGTTGTTTTAATTTTTTTAAATGTATCCGTTGTAATTATGGAATATTTTAGAACACAAGCGTGTCACTATAAGGGAGATGACCGGGAATTGGCTGAAATGTAAAAAATGAAGATGATCTTAGAAAAGGGTGAAAGTACTTGGGTAAAAAAAAAAAAAACAAATTACGGTGCGTTCTTTGATAAATTTCATCTTAATATCAAGAAAGTGATTGGACAACTGGAAAGGATCAGTATAAAAATAAGTATTCACAATATGTCTATATTATCAATGAAACGTGTTTGAATGGAGATATAACAATGTATATTTAAGAAACACATATATATATATATATATATATATATATATATATATATATATATATATATATATATATATATATATATATATATTGTGTGTTTAAGCCTGTTTTAAATGAGACTGAAGCCAATACAAGTGATGAGAAGCATGAAATAAAGTGGGACAGTCACCAGCACCATATATATATATATATAATGGACTCTCCCGCCGATTTCGACGAATGAGAATCCAACAACCTCATTCAGTTTTTGTCACGCTAGTGACCTGCATACAAGTTCATATATTGTGCAATAGTGAGGATCTCTGGATATAGCATCAGGAATATTTGCTGACGCGTTTCGCTCTTGTCTGTCGTTTCTTAGTTGGTCAATACAACTGATTTCGAAATTTCTGATACCACTCTGGCACATATATCACCAGTTACTTATATCCAGGCTAACACAAGTTAGTACGAGGCACGTTGCCAGCTAAGAGGTTATCCTTTAGCTTGTCTTTATACCTGAGCCACGACCGTCCGACTGTACTTTATTCAATGTCAAGCTGGCTATACACGAGGACGTTAGGTATTCTGCAACACGGCCTGTCCAGCGAAGGTGTGACTGCATCAGGAAGGTCTCTATTCCTCGAATATTGCGTTTTGCTAGGAATATATATATATATATATATTTGCGTGATTGTATTTTGAACCACAACATCCCTTACTGGTGGAAACAGATTTTCTTCCGAATTTTGTTCTTAAGAAAACCAAAACATGCAATAACTCTTTCAGAATCATACTAGTTTATTTATACTAGCGGGTTCAGATACCTAATTTGAAACAAATACGGTTATTCCATACACGTAATTAAAATGAGTTGATTTTATTTTTTATATCCAGATCTTGTTATTTGTACGTTCCTGTCAGATGTTAAGATATCTACAGCGAAGAAAACTTCAGCTATACCCTCACCCAATAAATAAATAAAATCAAAGAAAGAAATCAAAATTAACGAAAAATATTCCGAAAGTGAGAAAGCGCTCTTTTATTTGTTTAATTCCGTCTCTCCCTCGCCATTCCCCAAAAGACGTCTTTACCATTCGACAGACCAAAAGAAGAAAGAGATGAAGAATCAGAACAAAGTATTTGGGGAATTAATTGGCAACCATTGTCTAGACAAGATGGAAATGAATCGTTCATATGCGTTCTGAAAAACACAAAAAAAAACAAAAAAAAAAAACAATCAATTTAGCTTTCACTCTGTTATGTTTAAAATTTCACTTTTTCTAACCGTCTCAATATTTGATTGGGCGCTTTATATATTTATTCAGTTTACATATCTAATGACAGTTTCTTAATATCTTTTCCCAACCGAAGCTTTGAAAATACAAATATTTAAAGGAAGGTCTTTCCAGTGAAAGTGACACTGTGGCTAACATCATCTGCATTTCATGAAACCCCTATCTTTGCTAGAGTTTGGAGTCTTGCTTCAGGTTTTACGTTATTATTTTGCATTAATCAAATCTCTTACTGTTTATGAAGTAGTTGAAGTTAATATGTGTCTATTTCTTTATCAAGACTATGTTATTCAACACTATAGACAGTAATAAATCTCACTACATAAATGAAACATCTAGGAATATAAATAAAAGAATATATAAACACAAATAGTTTCTTTTACGAAACTAAGTTCAACGCATTAGATGTTCATCGAAATAAGTCTAACTATAATTTCGACTGAAATAATACAGTTTTAATGAAGACAAATTCATTTATTAAGCCAAAAGTGTATTAAAGAAATTTTTCCACGGTAAATCTACGTAACAAAATGTCTGCTATTAATTAAAGTTTAGGATATTTGAAAACTGCAATAAAAATACAGACAAAAGCATTCGAAAGTTGAATGAGGTCGGTTCGACACATCGTACAACAGAAATTTAAGCATTCTTGCTTCTCTCAATGCATAATTTTAGGCGACATTTGTTTGTATTTCGTTCCCTCTGTCTTACACACACACACACACACACACACTCGTATATGCTTATTCAAAAGAGCAGATTTCGAAAATGTAATACAAACAAATGCTAAGAGGCAAATACATTACTAGATAGAAAACAGTTCAAAGTTAATAAAATAAATGATTTTTTCAGTTTCGTTCAAATGCCTCTTTTTGTTGGTAATTTGTCTGTCAGAATTTGTTTTTATTAAATTTCTGAAATGTGGATTTTCTTTTGAATAAACATATATATATGTACGTCACTTGATAAGACACCAGAATTGTTGAAACAAAATGACTATTTTTGTAGTGATTTTATAACATATTTATGTTATAATATTTAAATAAATAATTATATATATATATATATATATATATATATATATATATATATGTATATATATATGTATATATATATACATACAATGTAAACCGGATATAAGTGAGTTGTCGGGACCGGAAAAGAAGTATCTTATATCGGGGTTTCTCTTATATCCGGGTTTAGTCTATTTTGTTTTATTAACACGGGCTCTAATTTGGGACCAGATAATTATATCAGGGTTACACTGTATATATATATATATATATATATATATATATATATATATATATATATATATATATATATACATATATATATATATATATACATATACTGCCATTATATATGTAAACTGAATAAACAGACGAAGCGGCCTCAAAAGGGTTCGTATCGAAATCCCAATCAGCTGAAAAAGGCCGGAGCGTACAGCGGTCGAAACGTCAGTATGTATATGGCAGCAAAGATGAGGACAACAGTTTGAACAATGTAAATAATGTAAATAATTACAATACCTCATCTTAGAAATATAGACACACACTATATATATATATATATATATATATATATATATATATATATATATATTGTGTGTGTGTGTTTTAGGATGTATAGCAGTATCCGAAAAGTGAAGATAACAAAACAAAGCGGAAAAGCTACAAACGTCGCGTTTTCTCGAAGAAAGTCAAAGGTAATTTGATTTATGGCCACCACTTATCTCCAAGTACGCCAACGCATTTTCCTTATAGACAGTTTTGCGTTTCATTCTAACCTGATGAAACTGACCGCAATGGACGTTCTTTGGCTAAACGCGTCGTTCGAAGTCTTTTCACTTTGTCATATACATATATATATATATATATATATATATATATATCTGTTGTATGAGAAATTGAAAGTGCGCCTCTTCGTTGATAAGCATGCTTGTATCGCTTGAGCATCTGTTGTGTTCGATTGGCCCGCGGTATTACCCACCACGTTGTTTTACGTTGGCATAAAAAATGTCAGTCGAAACAGAACAGCCACGCTGAAAAGTGCTACTCTATATTTTATTATTTCTCTATTCTTAAAATTGATTGATTGATACACTAGAATGAAGTATTGCCTATCTACCCAGAAAGGTGTGCAAGCAAAACAAGAGACAGAAGTAAAAACAAACCGATGGATTGATTTGAAGAGACAAATATCGAACAATCTGAAAACGTGTGATGAATACGCAAGTCTTAGCGTCTAGTTACATCTCTGAACAAAATTGCTAAAAGAATTTAGATGTCGATCGTTAAACTGACGTTAATTTTGAGTAAGAAGAAAGCAGATGTCGCTGGCTTGTAAAAAAAGATAAACGAGACGATGGTTGTCCTTATATAATGAATGTATTAGTTGCTCACCGTGATGACTGGACATAATGCTACTTTCATTAAGAGAAGACAATTTAGTAAGACGAAAGTATAAGAGTGCTTTAATCACAACATTTCCCAAATCCTGCACTATAAAGCTGCCATTTTCAAAATTCTCCACCTCGTCTCTTTGTCATTCCGAACCTGATTTTTTTCGCTCCAGTATATGTTTAAATCGTATTGCTGTTGCATGATGAACATAAAAGGGATCTTCTACAAAGTAACACACTCAATGCATTAGTTTCTCACGGTAATGAATTTCATCGTAATTTCGACTTAAAAAATGCTACCTTAACTAAAAGAGAAAGCAATTTACCGAGACGAAAGTGTAAAGAATGTTCTTTAATCGCTTAGATAATCCACAGTAAATTCACGTCCAGGTTCTTACAATTCCCCTTTCTTGGCAGATCTTCTATTATTACAACGTGGGAGACTTAAAAACAAAGTTGATTAAAACATTAACAAAAACAATTAACAAAAATAAACTAAATTAAATTTTCTATACCGAAACACATACTTTAAAAAATCTCTCTCATCCGCATGTGTAATTACATCAACGTAAACATCACTTCAGTCTGTTGAAGTCCTAAACGTCGAAACGCGTTACGCGAAAATTTTGTTATATTTTGTCATAAATTTCTTAACAGTGAAACTACAAAATAGTTCTCAAAAAGTAAACATGTCTGAATGGCTACAGTATTTTCCCATAAACTGTGTAAGCTGCATGGTACCACTATAAAAAATGGTGATCTCAAACCAAACCAAATATAATCTTTATGACTAGTAAAAATAAGGTTGCAGTAGGACCTCCCTATTCACAGAATCACAAACCAGTAGTAGCGCGCCATCCCTGGAATCGTTAAATTTGATTTCAATTATCTGCGGTTGACATAATCAGTAATAGTTTCGTATTAAGATCTATTATTAAACAAAAACTACTTTGTAAAATATTTTACAAATTAAGAAAATATAAAAAAAGGAGTCTTTGAAAATATATCCCCCCAAAAAACACTAACCAATTTAAATATACTTAAATCTATGAAAGTCGAGGATTTCCAAGCTTTAGAAGGGAACACCAAGTTAGAGTTTTTTTCTTTTAATGTTTCAATTATTTAACTATTTTGCCGACTTCGTTTTAATTTTACAGTTACTTTATCACGTAAGTGAAATATATAACTTAGTGGGTGGGAGTTGCATCCTTTTTTTCTTTCTTTTTTTTTTAATCAAATGGGCTTCATCCTCAGCGGCAGTTCTAGGTAACTCTCTCATACAAGTACAATAACTTTCTAATAAAAACTTTCCTTTACCTAAGATCTGAAGTAAAAGATTCTATCAAACATGGAATTAGGAAAAAATTGGAGTTGCATTTGGTTAGAAGCAGCATTAAAGAAAGAGATTATGTTTAATGATATTTTTAGTGTAAAATAATATTTTTATTGGTATATATATATATATATATATATATATGTATATACACACAGAGACACTGTCCGTGAAAAAATGTATAGACACTTCAGAAAAGGAAACACTTGTCTTTCCTAGATTTATCAAATTGCGATAACACGATATTTGCTCGACAGATGGCATCAACAGGTCCTAGGGGATGTTGTTTATCGCAGAAAACTGACTACATTAACAGACCTTACGCAAGAATTTGGAAATGCATGTGCAGTAATCCCGCTGAACAATTTGGCCAATGTTGCCCAAGTAATAGTCATCCGTACGAATAAATGTCCGGAAGCTAAAGGACACCATTTTGAGCATCTCTTGTAATTGTCGAATCCAAAGGTAACTTGCATTAATTTCGTGATTTCTGAATGAATTTAGCATTATAATAAGTGTGTATAAATTTTGGGACGAACTCTCTTTCTCTCTTACACACACACACACACACACACACACACACACGCACGCACTCTCTCTCTCGCACACACACACACATATGTGTGTGTATGTGTCTGGCAGAAAGAGTTAATGCAAGCAATATATGACGGTAATCAGTGATTTTTAAACTATGTATAATTGATATTGTTTTAGTGCCGACATCATTTGAACGCCTTCAATTTAGATGTATTTTTGGTTTGACAAATGGCTGCCTACTGAATTTGCTTCAACTTGTTTTCTTTACTGACAGTAAAAATCATTTTGGTAGGAGGAAAGATTTGTGTTGCTAGAAAATTTGCATTTCTTTTTACCAAGTTTCAGCGAAAATCAGGAAGAAAGTGATTTTCAGTGACCAGGAATTAAGTGGGTTGGGTTGGGTTGGTGCATTTTATGAGATATTAATCCTTGTCGGATTTATTTATTATACTGGAGTCCATAGAAAACCATTGTTTGTATTTGTCGGATTTAAACTTGCATATATAGGCAAACATTGCATGTGTTATATGCTTGAGTCAAGAAGGAAATACTGATTTGGGTTATTTAATGCTGACAAGATTTTTATTACTGTTAATAATTTTTTTCCAAAAATGTTTTGTTGGTAATATTTGTCCAAAAATGTATTGCTGGTAAATATTTTATTTCCAAAAATGTATTGCTGGTACTAAAACCAGTTTTTACACTTTCATAGTGTTTTGACACCAGTTTGGGGGTTAACTAGTTGCCCATAGATGGGACCCTAAGAGGTACGACCACTCCAGGTCAGAGTGGACCTGGGAACACCAGCAATTAAGAGGTGGTTCCACGCACCTCAAAACCTCGTGATCAAAGGCCTTGCTGTCGGATGTAGTTTATCGTCATACCCAGGACGGTACATTACTCGGGTTAATACTCGAGTCTGTAAGCATCTACCGTTAACATGGTCTCTTTTTTGTTAGTGATGCTCACCACTCTGCATGTGATACAGTCGCTGTATCCTAGTTCCTTTCGAGAGAGTGTCAAATTAAAGCTATGGTTACTGATAGAATAAAGCGATTGTATGTATCATGATATATGGATTGTAATTATACTCCAGAAATACTGGGTTGGCCAAAACTTTCCATCGGATTATTAAGTATACTTAATACTTTTTTGCCAACCCAATACATTGCAAGTTAAGAAGAAAGTTCTTGTTAATAGTCAGAATTTATCGCAGGTGTTAATCTAGAATAAAACTATTGTATGCACAATGTGAAGTGCTTTGCTAATCATTTTACTATAGAAATATATTGAAAATAAGAAAGAAATGGATTTTAGGGCCTGAAAATCTGTTCGTTTATTGCCCTTTCTCCTCAATAAATTCTATTCCTTCTCTTTCGGGTTTATGGCCACATAACGTCGAAACACCAATTCTCGGCTGATCATTGAAGTTAAGTAACGTCAAGCTTGGTCAGTACCTAGATGGGTGACCGCTCGGGAATACCAGGTGTCTGGATGTTCGGGTGTGCAATGGATAACTGATAGGAATTGGAAATCGGAGAGCTGAGTTCGAATTCCAGTCGGAGTAGGTATATTCACTTACGTGCACATAACCATGGAAAAGGTTTGAATCTACCTTTGTCCCTCCCAGCTATGGGTTTAATTGTAGGATTTGTATTAGAAAATCATTATTACCTCCAAAAAATTAAAATCTAAAAATGTTTCGGCTTTAAATAAGCTTTAAATGATTGATAAGCCGTAAAGAAAAACAAATCTATCATTTTCATTCACTCTCAGTAACCCCCTTGTGTGTTAGTGGCATCCTCGCCTTGCTAGGGATCAAATGAATAAAAAAGGAAAGTAAAACAAACTTACAGTAAAGAGTAATTACAGGGGGCGGCAGCAGAAATACCTCCCACATAATGGTAAGGCATAAGCTAGATTATATTTTCTTGCCGCATCACATTGGCAGGATGTGACACAAGGTCACTTTCATGTGGGGAGTCTGGCGCGTGCACCCGGGCCAGATCCAAAAATAGCCTAGTCCTCGCAATCGCCGGTTGCGCTATAATCGGTATTAATATTGAACCCCACTTTTTAGTGCAATGGAGTAGGGACTACCACATGCAGCTGTTTCACTAGACTGGGTACCCTGCAGACGCAACACAAATAAGTTGCGCTCTGTCCGAAGACAGAGCCACACCTGAGAGTTGAAATGTAGTTTATCCTCCCGAGGGTAGATACTACAACTTGATCCCAGTCAAAAGCACGAGAGACGATGACACAACTGTCGTTAATGCTTACCCATTATGCAGGAGGTATATGTTCTCATTTTATATTAATTTCATTGAGCGTAATTCGAAATTTATTCCTTTTCCTGGTGTAATTTAATTTTATGAAGACGATAGTTTGAATGAGAAACGAAATATTTAGTCAAGAAACTTATCAGTTTTCTCTCTGCAGGACGTTTCTTGTGCAAGAAATCGCTACAACTTTGCTATCTCTGACAGATTAAAAACTGTCAAGTTGACGCCTGCAGTGATAATGTCGATGATGATTTTAAAAAACCTAATAGTAATTTTTTTTGGTCTTAAAATGTTTTTGCTCTTTTCGATGGCGAAGTGGCGTTGAATACAACTGAATTTCTCTTGTGTTATTTTATTTTTGGGGATTATTTATTTATTCATTTATTTGCTTATTTTATTGTAGAGAATTTTTTTTATTCTTTTTTTTAATATTTTTTTTAGTTCTTAACCGAATTCCTCCGATCTATTTTTCATTTTTAGCTTTCTCCACTTTTTTGAAAATTTCGTTTCGATGTCTACTTTTCTATTTTCCACGGTCGTGTAAACGCTTATTTATTTATTTATTTTACATTTTTATTTCATTTCTTCTTTCATTTTGTTCCGGTTCAGCTTTTGTATTCTTTCATGGCATCCTTTTTAAGACTTCAATTTTTTTTCTTTCTCTGTTTCTCCTCTTTTGTTTATCTTTTCTTTTTATTTTAGGAATATTCTGTATTGCTTCAAATTCTTATTCTGAGATCATTAATAAAGTTTTCTTCATTTTTTTCTCCCTTCTTTTATAGCTCGTATTTGTTTCTCCTGTCCTCGACTACATCCTCAAGCTCTTTTTCCATTCTGTCCTCCTAAATTTTTCTTGTTGTTGATATTTGCTTTTATTATTTCTTCTAGCACCTTCTGTTTTGTAGATTATGTAATTGAATATATCCCATGTTATAAGATTCCACTCGAAAAATTGGACAGCTTATTCCATTGCTTTATATAATATACACACACACACACACACACACACACATACATATATATATATATATATATATATATATATATATATATATATATAGTGTGTGATCATTTTCTACCTTGTCTGTCTGTCTAGGTAGTCATTTTTCTATACAACTCTTCATTATTTTCCATTTCTTCTGTTCCTCTTTTACAATTCGGATTTGTTCATACATAGATTTTTTTTTTGTATTTTTCTCCAAATAAAATTTTACATATATTTTCCTCTTCGTTCCTAGTACTTTTACTTCTTGTTCCGATTATCGTTTTTGTTTCTTTCTTAGACATTTGCTTTCCTTCATTCTTTCTTCTCGTTAGAAAACAATTTTCATTCACGGATTTTTTTTTTTAACTGCATTCCGTTATTTAATCAATATTTCCTTTTCTCTGTTGTCCCCGTTTTGTTTTTACTCTTTTATTTTTTAAACGTCACTGTTCTCCTCGCTTGCTTTCATTCGATACTCCTCCGTCTCTCTGTATTCAAGTAGTAACTTTAAAATTCTCCTCTCGTTTCCCTTCTCGTATTCTCGCGCACTTTTCTTCTCTCAGTTGCCTTCCATTTTCTACTCCCCACTTTCGATTCGTTTCAATATGACTTTGCATTATGGCCACCTTGAACAGGACTTTATAAGAAATCTGAATTCGATAAAGAGAATTAGAACGACTTCCAAGAAAAGACAAGACGATGCTGACACACAAACATTCAAACATATATCAAATAAGAGGACAAAATACACGAACAAAACCGTAATTCAACAAGCAAAAATATATTTAGTGAAAACACTTACACACAGATATTGTATCAAAAAAAGTAAGTGGAGTGGGGGGAAACAGAACTTGAGCCAAACGAGTTTTTGAAAAGAATTTCTCGAATTTGGAAAAGAGAGAAAGAAAATGGAAAACTGTACAAGTTCGATTAAAATGGACGGGCAACCTGAATACGAATTGTTGACATATGTACGCTTGTTGATATCTCGCAAACGTGTGTGTGTGTTTGTGTGCATCTAGGCTTAATGTAAATTGATATACATCCGTATGCTTTCATTTTTATAAATACCAGCAAATTTATACGCTAACGCATAAAAACTGTATGGACACCAGTGTCTATATATTCACACACTATTTTCCGATACATATATTTGAGAAAATAATTATCACGCTAATCTACGTATATATGTGCATGGGAATCATATCTAGGTATCACATTTTGTATTTCTGTGCATCATACACGTACAGACACTTTGAGATGGGCACTCCAAAAATTATACCTCCTATTTATTTACACAGAATCGAGAACGTGTAATAAAATAACTGTTGTATAGCGTAAGTTTTCAGATGAAAACCCTATTTTTCCAGTCAGTAAGAATGTCTAGGTATTTTCGAGTTGCACTCTAATGTTGTGCAGGGAGACACAGAACATAGCGTGTTGCGCACATTACTATTGCCACAGTTCAAATATTAGCCAATGCATAACAGTGATTGCATCCACTGTTTACTCGCCGTAAATGTTGATGAATGTCGATTAGTATCAGTTTTTCCTACAATGACTACACTCTGCTTTATAGGCATGTTCGTGTCAGATGCTATTTTGCCAAATTGCTATGTCTAAGAAGATGAAGGAAAAAAAAGATAATTTCTATGAGATGTCTAAATCTCTACTCGCATATCAGTATTCGCCTTTCATGTTGTAGGTCAATATAATGATGTTGAACCACAACCTCAAAGGTGAATGTAGTAGGTATCACTTTAACTGGAAAACAACACCCACACAATTTGTTATTATCACCATCACTCACTGTGCGACGTATATTTATCTATCAATATATATATATATATATATATATATATATATATATATATATATATATATATATAATACAGAGTGCGGTAAAAATACCTCTCACATAATGTTAAGACTTTAGCTAGATGAAGGTACCATTGTCATACCTCCGTGATATGACACCCTGCTTGCAATGTACGCTTTCACCTTACTAAAATTTATCGCAGTAAGCGTCATTGTCTGAAGCTCATGTACGGATTAAGTAACGGTATGAATATAACTAGGAATCTAAAGATTTTGAAAATCTTTGACTATATTGTACCCATGTCAAAACTATCCTCGCCCTTCAGTTTACTGCAATTTTCTTTTGACAGTATATATATATATATATATACATATATATATATATATATATATATATATATATATATAGCTTATGCTATGGAATCCAAGTTATTGGAATAGATCAAGGAACAGACTAGCAGTAACCTTCATCGATAAACTCTGGGAGCGATCAGAAAGATGTATGTTCGCAATATCGTTTCTATTTCGGTTTTCAAAAATTTTCTTTGTGCGTTTTTATCATCCCATCTCAGTGTTTTGCCTTAATCCGGAATTTGTTTTTCTTTTCTTTTTTATCTTCGTTTATTTTTGCACCCTTCATTTTTTTTTCTTTTCATCTTTATTGAATTGTTTATTTAAAATTTATATTGGTTCAAATTTCCACATAAGCCCTTTTCCAAGATTTTTCAACAGACCCAGCCTCAGATCTTTTTTTTTATCGGCATTTTCGCTTTCTCTTATTCGACCAATCACTTTTTGGTGCCGGTCATCAACAATTATCTCTGACAATAGCAACAACAAGAGAGAAAAGAATTGTTACTCATTTACATACGAACGTACTCTGAACATTTACCCCCATTCCACTTTTATTCACTTTTGCCAATTAGCTATTAAGTCCTTTCGTTTTCGTTTTAATCCAAGCCTTCATCATTTTTCTCTCTCTTTCGTTACTTGCCTTTCATTTATTATTATTATTTTTGCATCACAAATTCCCCATTTTCATTTTTTTTTTTTTTTTTTTTTTTTTTGCATTCCGTTATTGATTTGTATTTCATATAGCTTAGACTGGTACAAGGTCTAAAATGCTCACCATAACGTTATCTCTAACAGTGTAGAGTCTTATATGCACACTATTTTAACTAATAGGAGAAGATAGGTTCACTTATCGCCCACTTCACACTCCTTCCCCATCTTTTGGACAGGAGTAGAGGTTTATCCCTTTCCTGTTTAGGATTAGGTTTCCGGTTCCTTTTCCTAAAATTGCCTGGGGTGAAATTATAAAAAAACAATATCCATAGTCGTATTGAACTATACAGGATGATTGAATTGTATATCCCGATTTTATGTATGGTGGACTCTCCCGTCTGACTATAAATTTTACAAGATAGGAGAGCCCATTATACATACAACAGGGAGTTACTTTTCAGTCACCCCCATATATATATATATATATATATATATATATATATATATATATATATATATGCATGTTCTCTGCAACTCGCAGAGTCGGGTTATTCACCTCTGTTTCTTAAAAATTTGTCACAGTCCACAATTACATTGACAAAGACACTACTGCATAGAATCTGTCTCTCACACACACGTCTGTGCGTACGCGCGGTTAGGTGTCTAGTGGACATTTTTCATGTACAGTGTAACCCGGATATAAGAGAGTTGTCGGGACCGGAGAAGAAGTCTCTTATATCCGGGTTAAACTGTATGTCTGGTGGCTGTCCATATGTTGATCTGATGAAGCTTAAATAAGAATCGAAATCTGTTTAATTCATAAACATTTCCTATTTATTCCTTATCCTATCATTTCGTCGGATTCTATTTCATATTTTATCCCAAATTATACCATATATATATATATAGATATTCCATTATCTTGTGTCTCATATGTTCCATCCATAAATTTAGTAAATATTTATCATACATAGATTGATAGATACTTGGGATAATGATGACTAACAAGGTAGAATGTCTGATATAGTGAATTCGATCAATCCGTTGTGCTCTTTTTTGTCACCTTGTGCCAGACTCAACTCAGGATCGTAAATATCTGGGCACTAGATTTATTTTGAAATTCAGCAAGCTCGTCTCAAAGATCATTTCATCTGTTTGGTCCTCAATAACAGCCGATATTTATGGCCTTGTGCCAGACTAATCCAATCTTAATAAATAACCATAGTCTTTGTTAAGTTTTCCCTTTTACTATTTTGTATCGCCTCTCTTTCCGTCTGATTTCAGAAACCCGCTATGAAATTGTCTTAAAAAGAAAATAAATAAGTAAATGAAAAATAAATAAATAAATAAATAAAATAAAAAGAAATTCACACTTACGTCTTCACCAGCCACCACCCGGTAAATTCTTGGATCTCTTCTTTCATTCTACTTTCTCGCACCCAACCTCCAATCAGAAAGCTACATTCCCCAATTTACAGAGACGCATTTATATGCAAAATTATTCTCAGATGTGTAAATGCCGCTTTGTTTATCTCCTACCGCTCCCTCAACCCGTCTCTTTCACACTTTCGCCTCAGCTCCGCAATCTACACTCAGATCAGAAAAGGTCTGAATCGGAAATCTAATCGGAAGACTTCCCCCCCCCCACCACCACCACCACATTTTTTCTCGAGTCACACTTTGCCGTTACATCTATTAGTAGCTTTGTCCACCGCCTTTAAAGGTCTTTTTACTTCTTTTTTTTCTCGTTGTATTGCTATTTCCGTCCAGCTATTTAAATAGCTCACTCACTCATCCCAATTCATTACTCCCTTCTTTTAATTCTGTCCACTCACATAGTTATCAATAGTTCTTATACACTTCATTATTTCGTCTCTTTCTCTTTACCAATACCGACTCATATATATATATATATATATATATATATATATATATATATATATATATATATATATATATATATATTATAATTTTATCATATAGACAAAACCATTTTACTCACAACAAAGATGCAACTTGGTTTCAGTGCATTTTGACTGCACATCTACGGGTGAGGTCGAAAATGGTTACCTGGTTTCGACCCTCACCCGTAGATGTGCAGTTAAAATGCACTGAAACCAAGTTGCATCTTTGTAGTGAGTAAAATGGTTTTGTCTATATGATAAAATTATAATAAATAAATAATTATCGCTCTACTACCTGTATCGAGCTCTGTTTTGAATTAACGCTGCGAACGTTGGAATTTATATATTACTTTCGTTCTCATCGCATCGGATATATATATATATATATATATATATATATATATATATATATATATATATATATATATATATATAAACAATAATAACGTCTTCATTTTTCTGAAAATAGGATCCAACAGGGTAATTGCAGAATACAAATCCCAATATCGAGGAATACAGCAATAAGTATATATAATTAAAAATTAATTTATTGCATCCAGAAAATTAAATATTTAATTTTACTTCAGATACACACGTGGCCGAGGGTTTCGCGTCCGCCTTCGAATCTCACCACGGTTGATTTCTCAGGAATGAGACTTCCTGAGGTTATCGGCCTGGAGGGGGACGATCCCAGTGTGCGGCACCTTTGGGGAGCGCCTGAGTGAAAACCATATCACGGGTTGACCCAAGCCTTGTGAGTGAAATTGGGTAGACCGAACACTTGGATGACCGTCGATAGCTGTGCTAGCACAAATTCACAAGTCACCGAGGGTTTCAGTGTGCTGGTTTTGTTCAGATTGTTGATCACGCTAGATAACACGTTCTCTCCCAGAGACTGTAACTAATGTCTGCTCAGCATAGTTACAGTATAAACCACAAGTGGGCTCTGTGGATGTTGAACAAACACAAATGTACCTGAGCAAGCGTCTGAATTAGGGATTGGCTAGCCGCACCCTTGTAGACGGGTATCCTCGAATACGAGTGGCCAGCTATTATATACACACACACACACACACACACACACACACACACATATATATTATTATTATTATATATATATATATATATATATATATATATATATATATATATATATATAAATGTGTGTGTTTTCTGATGATCGTAAAAGCGTACAAAGCAGGGTCACAAACTCACTTCCATATGACTGAATATATATATATATATATATATATATATATATATATATATATATATATGAGAGAGCATATTTTCATTCAAAGAGGTTTCGTTAATTAATTTAGACATATTATGTCTGTTTATTTTTTCGATCCTCTGATTAATTTCTTGGTATCTGTGGAAAATTGATTAAGAAAAATACCCAATTTTTCTTTGAAATTTTTTTTATTTTTCTAACTACATTCACAGATTCGATTCAATTTACCCCCTAAAGATGGTCAAGGATCAGATTGAAAGTTCTTGCGAAAATAAAAATTATCTGAAAGAAAATTTGGGTATTTTTCTTAATCAATTTTCTACAGCTACCTAGAAATTAATCTGTTGGCTTGAAAACCTGTTCATATATATATATATATATATATATATATATATATGTATATATATAAATTAAGAACGACAGACATTTTGTGTCGATTAATCTTGATGTTCGACTTGTCAAATTTACGAATAATCCTTCTATGACAAGGAAGAAATCCCGTCGAAAATTGCCCGAAGTTAATTTCGGAAGAAAAGTACCAGAAATATGGTTCAAGATTTCAACTTTCAGTCATCCGACTTAAAGTCGAAAGTTTGAACGATATTTGGCTTACTATCAAATTCTAAGGACAAAAGAACAATTCAATAAGGTTTCCGGTCATATCACGTTGAAACACCAGTTCTTATATGATCATCCCCGAAATAAAGCAACGTCGAGCCTGGTCAGCATCTACATTGGTGACCGCTTAGGAATAGCAGGTGCTGTAAACTTGGTGTACTGGAATTGGAAATCGGAGAGCCGAGTTCTTATTGGATTTGTTGGATTCGTTGTATTCACTTTCGCGTAAATATCCTTTGGAAAGGTAGGAATTCACCTTTTCTCCTTCAGCTATGAGTTCATTAAGACTTCTATCACTAAACCATTACCTCAAAAAGAAAAAAAAATCTTACAATCTAAAATATATTCTACGGCTTTAAATAACCTGTAAAAAGTTGATAAACCGTAGCAAATTAATCAATCAATCACTTTGATTTCTCGTTTGCTCGCTCATTCTTTGAACAGTTTCTTTTTCTCATTGTCTCTTTTCTCTCTCTCTCTCTCTCTCACTCTCTCTCTCTCTTTCAATCTCTCCTTTCTCTCTCTCTCTCTCTCTTTCTTTCTCTTTCAATCTCTCTTTTCTCTCTCTCTTTCAATCTCTCTTTTCTCTCTCTCTTTCAATCTCTCTTTTCTCTCTCTCTTTCAATCTCTCTTTCAATCTCTCTTTTCTCTCTCTCTCTTTCAATCTCTCTTTTCTCTCTCTCTCTTTCAATCTCTCTTTTTCTCTCTCTCTTTCAATCTCTCTTTTTCTCTCTCTCTTTCAATCTCTCTTTTTCTATCTCTCTTTCTCTCTCTCTTTCAATCTCTCTTTCTCTCTCTCATTCAATCTATCTTTCTCTCTCTCATTCAATCTATCTTTCTCTCTCTTTTTCACTCTCTTTTCTCTCTCTCTCTCTTTCATTCTCTCTTTCTCCCTCTCTTTTTCTCTCAATCCCTCTCTTTCTTTCTTTCTCTCTCTCTCTCTTTTCTCCCCGTTCCTCTCTCAGTTCTTGATTTCCTCCGCGCTCATAGTCCACTCTCTTCCTCTGATTTGTATTCATTTCTTGATCATTCGCTCTCTCCTTATTGTGTTTCACTTTCCAGTTCACCCCCCATCCACTTTCTGACTTGTATTCCTTTATTGCTTACTCTCTCTTTTATTGGATTTCCTTTCTCGCTTTATCCCTCTCTCGAGTTTCTTTCATTTCACATTTACTTTCTCTAATTTCATTTCATTTCTCCTCTCATTCTCTTTTCTTTTCCCCCCACTCTCTTTATTTTTACATACTCCTTCTTTCTTACTATTATACCTTACTCTTTTTCCTCTCTTTCTCTCTCACTTTACCTGATTTTTCTCTTTCACTTTACCCGATTTTTCTCTCTTTCTCTCTCACTTTACCCGATTTATCTCTCTCTCTCTCACTTTACCCGATTTATCTCTCTCTCTCTCACTTTACCCGATTTATCTCTCTCTCTCTCTCTCACTTTACCCGATTTCTCTCTCTCTCTCTCTCTCATTTTACCCGATTTATCTCTCTCTCATCCCTCGCCTTCTCTCCTTCCTCGACATCTTTCTCTCTTTCACACACACTTTCTCTCTCTTTCTCTCTCACAAACACTCTCAATGTCTCACACTCTCTCTCACTGTCATACACTCTCTCTGGCTCTTTCTCTTTCTCCCGTTCTTTCTCTCTCTCTCTTCTAGTTTTTTTTTGTTTTTAAAGTACTTTCTCTCTCTCTTTGATTTGCTTTCTTTTCGCTCCCTCTCTCTCTCTCAGATTCATTTAACTCTTACTCCTCCGTCTCTCTGATTTACTTTCCTTTTTCACTCACTTTCTTTGACTTGCTGTCATTTTCAGTCTCTTTTTCTTTCTTTCTTTCTCTTTTGACACTTATGCCCACTTGTTTCTTTTCCCTTACTCGTTTAATAAATCTTTTGATTTTTATTGAATATTTTCTTTTCATCGGTCACTTTCTTAAATCACTTTTTTTTTATTTTTTTTATTTACTTCAAAACGTTTCAAAGTTTTCCTTTCCGTCTCTTCCACCACTTCAGTTTCCAATCTGATTCCTCCCCTGTTTATTTTGGCCGATTCCCTTTTATAGTTTATCGTCCGACTTTGCAAAAAGAGAAGAAAATTCGTTTTGACAAGCTGAGAAAAGTTCTTGAATTTCTTTTTCGTGATATAAACAGATTCCTTTGCGTGCTCGCGCGTTCACTTATGTCGATATATGACAATTTCTATTTGTATACGCTTCTATTTCATATATGTATTTAATACAAAAATAACTTCGTATTTCAATGAACGTGTCTTCTTGTCTGTGCCTATTTTTACTCGATTTCATGGTACATATTTATATATTTCATCTATAAAAGCTTACGAGTCTATATAGAAAAAATATATAGCTGATCTCTTCTTCCGGAGGGAACGATGCGTAAGTGTTTAAATAATAGTTGAACAATTACCGTCACCTCTAAACAATCACAATCGTTTTAACCGGCCCTGGGATTAAATAATAAAAATGCTAATAATAATAACATTTACAGACGACGGCATGACAAAGTAACCCTCTTCGCCTCGGGTAAGCAGAGAAGTGATAGGATTATTCGCTATAGTCTTTTTGTACAATAATGTCCACCATGTACAAGCTCCAAGTTCCACTCGAGGTAAAGGGTTACAGAGGCAGGGCAAATTAATGTGCCAAAAAGTAGTTGAAATTGTCCCTGTTGTGATGGGATCGGGACATTTTTGATTCTCAAGACGTATTCGGGATACTTGATATCATTGGGAGTACGCGGCTGGCAGCGCTGCTTGATATATCTCATGTGCGGTGGGAAATGCTGCTACTCGTAGAAACCATTGATAGGGAAGAGCTGAGATAGGACTATCATCACTCGGTGAGGATATCAAATTAATAATAATGATAAATTCAATGATGCTACGTCACACATGACACCCATATCTTCTGATCTTAATTGACTGAAGGTGTTAAACATACATGTTGTGTCTTGATGAACTTGGATGGGCTTCAGTCAATAACTTGTTCATTACCACAAATTTGCTTGTCTGTTTCCTCTGCTTAACCATTTGTCTATGTACCCAAATGCAATGACGTGCTGTTCGTCTTTAATGGGTAGTGTACTCGAGAAGCATCATGGCCATTTTTTCACATTGAAGGATGAGGCAGCCCGGGTGATTGGGAGTCACATCTTGATACATGAAAACACCGTCATCCGATTAGGTTGCCAGAACTCAGTGAATTTCTGACGGGTTCCCGCCTGCAAGGATATCAGTTATGTTTAGGCGATCGTGTATTTTTCGATACATGACTGACGAGGCAGATTTTTCCTGCAGTAAATTTCCATTTCTTTTTCCGATAGACCATTTGCCATTCAAGGCTACAGAACCCGGTCTGTTTTGATATTTTAGCCATAGCTATGGGGGGGGGGGAGAGAAGAGGATTCGTATTTTTCCCAAGCACGTAAATGAATGTAATGGATTCGACTGGAATTCGAACTCGGCTCTCCGATTCCTCAATCCAAGATGCTATCCATTACTCCACCGTGCAAGGATATACCCTACTTTGATCAAAACAGGACACCATATCGAATCTATATGGCTGTGATGCTCGTGATGGTTATACTGGACTTTATATATTTGTAGCCCAGTGGTATATTGTTGGCGTGCCGCTCTCTCAGTCGGTAATAATGTTTACAATATATATGTCAATACGCCGTTATCTGTTCATTTACAAAGTTATAGCATAAGTCATATTTACAAGGCTTAAGTTAAAAAAAGAATTTCTTGTATTTGTTCGACTAAGCATGGCTGAGCTCAATCTGTTGTCATTCATCTCTCTCACCCTCTCCGATGCTTAACGATCCTTTTTCTTTTATTACACCATAACAATACAGTTATTTTGGGAGAAAAACAATGGATGAAGCAATACCATTCAAAAATGAAGTCCCACAGTGCGTAATACTCCGTTCAACAAGGCTGCAAAAGGCCATTAAATCCCCATTTTAAATATATATATATATATATATATATATGAGAGAGAGAGCCAATAAAAAGAATAGTGAGAAATTGTTTGAAGTTCGCTTGGGGTATGAAACTGAGTCATCATGTAGAGCTGCTTCATATACACAGAATATATATATATATATATATATATATATATATATATATATATATATATATATATATATATATATATATGCAAAAGTAAAACTATTCTTTACCGACGCGTTTTGCCCTATTGATTACTTTTGTCTTTATTCGTAGACATTTCACACACACACACACACACACACACACACACACACACACACACATATATATATATATATATATAAGCATAGGATTGGTGTATACTTAATAAATTCCAATAACTAGCAAATACTACCCTTTATTCTACATTCAACACCACCACTTGATAAGACCCCAGAAGTGTTGAAATAAAATGGCTATCTTTGTAGTGATTTTATAACATTTTTATGTTATAAATTTGGAATAAATGATGATGATATATATATATATATATATATATATATATATATATATATATATATATATAGATGTGTGTGTGTGGGTAGCAATCCTTCTTTTATACAAGTTTTTTTTAATTTTTACTAAATAGGTAATGCGATTAATCTTTCTATTTAATTTTTCTTATGTTCTCATAAGAGTTTTCTTTTCTATACATAGAAACAAACATTTTTTCTTTTCACTCCCGGTTGGTTCACGCTGCTAGCAACAAGAAAACTGGCGCTATCAAGCCCAAACAATGACCACGTTACCACAATAGTGCCAACTATAATCATGCATGAACAGAAGGAAGTGTTACAAACTTAAAGATATGTCATGTTGAAACTGTGGATAATGTTTTACTTACAAAACAACAGCAGACACCATTTCTGCTTTCTGTTCATCAGATGTAACAAGGTACTCTGATTTTTGCCATCTTCTTATCCTCAGAGATCTCAACGCATTTTCCTGACATCCTGAAAAAGTCTAACATATCAGACGTTCTTTCGGCGAAACGTGTCGGTTATAGCTTTCCACTTTGTCTCATACAATGTATAGTGATTTTCCAAGCGTAGCTTTGATGTGGCACAAGGCTGAAAGTATTGGTCACCCAGTGAGGATCGAACTCATTACTCAGTCGTAATTGGTCTAGCAAGACAAGCTTGCTAACCATTACACCACCTCGAGTTGCTCAAAGATTTTCTAAGCGTAGCTTAGATGTGGCACAAGGCTGAAAGTGTGGGGTACTCAGTGAGGATCGAACTCATAATTCAGTCATAATAGATCTAGCGCGACAAGCTTGCTATTACACCACGTCGAAGTGCCCTTCTCTACAATGTATAAATTCTATACCATAATGTATAAATTCTGCAGAAATAGATTTTCAAAGCCCCCACCTAGTCATTTTGTCATTCCAGTCCCTTTTTTAGTTAACTATATGTTTAGATCGTGTTATTTCTGCATGCAAACACAAAAGATATCTCTTACAAAACACTCAATATTTTATCCAAATTTCGATTCAATTAATGCAACTTTAAATAAAACAGAAGCAATTTATTAACATTATTCGGACTATTATCCTTATCTTCATTGCCATATTCACAACGTTTCGGTTATTTCTCTTTAACTCCTTAAGGACACATAACCCAGTGGATAAAGATGTTGGTTAAATCCAATGACTAGACTCAAAGAGTTGTGAAGGTCAATACCAGGTTACAGAAGTGGCGAACCAAAAAAATTTTTTTTTTTAATATATAAATTGAGTTGAGATAAAGAGAAATAACTAAGATATCCGGAAGAAGCATGGCACGTGGAACTATAACAATCTACCCCGGTGGACGAAATAAAGGGTTCGGTTCGAAATTCCAATCATCTGAAGAAGGCCGAAACGTACAAGGGCCGAAACGTTGTGATTATGGCAATGAAGATGAGAATGACCTTCCGAATAATGTAAATAATCATAATACCTCATCTCAGAGATATAGACAGAGAAGTAATTTACGAAGACAAACGTGTATAGAATGTTCTTTAATCGCCCGACAATCCACAGAAAAATCCAAGTTCTTACAGTATTTCATCCTTCTTGGTAACTATTCTGTTATTACAATGTGGGATTCTTAATAACAAAAATGAAAAAAATATAAACAAAGAAATTAAATGAAATCGGTTAGACTATATACCCAAACGCATAATAATAATAATAATAATTTAAAAGTTTAAAATGTCAGCGTCCCCTCTCCTTCGTGCACATGTGTAGTTACATTAATATAAACTGATCTGGCTGCTCGGCTTCAGTCACTTTCCCAGCGACATAAGGTTGCTTCTCTGTGTCTTTTCTATAAATACATTGATGGTAATTGTCCGTATGATCACTTTGATATGGTATCTAGATTTATGAATTTAAGCACAGTACAATGCTTGTGTCAAGATCTCATCAGTTTACAGTTCAGCTAGCTCGTTGTAGCCGTAAGTTCTATGCTAACAGTTTATTTTCTCTCACTTCTTGTTTGTGGAACCCCCTTCCGACTCCATGCTTTCCAGCCAACTTTAATCTTCAAAAATTTAAATGCAATGTCAATCGCTATCTAATATCTTCCTGGTTACTCTTTTCTCTTCCCGCTCATTATTAATGTTTGTGTTCCTAATATTTCCACAACCAGTAACCCATTGTGTCTTAGTGACTTTACCGCCTTGCATGGGGTGAAACTGATTAAATAAAAAAAACATTAGTCCGATAGAGTCCTAAAGGATGGAACGCGTCACATATTTTTTCCACTTTGTTATTAATTTTCCTAAAACTTTTGTGGTGTATAAATACTTATATAATTTTCTCCCAAGATCTCTTATCTTAAACGATGATTTCTGGTTATTGGTTCCCTACATTAATGGTTCTTCAGTTGCCACAATGACCGGAAACATTGCCACTGTTGACTGTTTCCTTATAAGCTATGCGTCTGTGTATGTGAGTGATCGTCGAAGATAAACTGATCTTTAGCTTTCCCTATGATGTTTCGTGGTATACATCTGTGCAATAATTAGTCTGTTTCATTTCTGCGACTTCCGTAATGCATTTTGTCATTTCATGCAACGAGAGGGAGAATCTCAAAATTTAATCTTTATACTCCGCGTAAATAGCTAAGGATCACAGATTGATCCCCATAGAAAAGGTCACAACAGTAACACGATTAGCGGCGGTAAAATTCAAATTATATATAATGTTACAAAGGTTGCGTGTCTGTGTGTTTTTTATGTGGGCGCGTGTTCAATGTGTAAACAAAAATAGAAGCATACACAATTTGAGTGTATTCTACGAACGTTTATTCATTCTATGGTGACTGTAGTGAAACAAAGTTCTCAAATGTCTGTTGGGTATGTCCGTTTTCTTTTTTCGTTCAGAAGTAAGCTAGAATGACAGTGATTAAAACGGTCGAGCTCAAGTCAGCTTTGCGCTGACTTGGAACGAACAGTTCACTTACTTTATGAGTAGGGCTGCCAAAACAGAACGAAGTAGTTGGAAGATGGAAAAGAGAGTTCAGTCGTCAGTGGACCAAGAAAACTAACATTTCACTGTGAGAACATTATTACCACGTTGTGCCACATCTTGGAGAAAGAGTGACGTAGGAAATTTTACCTTTTTATAGGCTTAAACAACGCCATCTAACGACGTTTGACGAAACCAAGTGCAGTATTCCTATTTCCGGTTCCTTTACTCTTAGCATCATGGGAAAATGTATTTATTTTTTTATTAAATATTATTTTTTTTCAATATTATTTCATTTTTCCACAGTAGTTATAAATGTGTAGGAATAATACATTAATTCACTAAGAGTTCAATTATGAGTCGTATTATACAAATGTTATTTTATTTTCTATAGTAGGAAATGTTTACTTTCACGAAGCTGCAAACATAAGTGAAAGATTTATTCTTTCCTGCGATCTCTCTATAAAAGGGGATGAATGTAAAATAAAAGTATACTATAAAAGACAGGCCTGAGAAGTTATTACCCAAATAGAATATAAATTTCGACATTTTAAAATTCCGACAATATATATATATATATATATATATATATATATATAATATATATATATATATTATTTGAAGGCGAAAATAAAACCTTTTATTCTCTTGTTCCCTTTCGTGTGCGGTAAAAATTCCTCTTTGAATTTCCTAAACTGAAGGTGATTATTTTTGTATCTTTATATCAGGAGAGTTCCCCATATATATATATATATATATATATATATATATATATATATATATATTTGTAATATACTCAATCAACGCTTTTGTTTGTCCGTTTCACTGTGTGTCTGTTCAGTTTGCTTTTTTTTTCTTTACTATTTTATTTTATTTTTTAGAAGTTTTGTCTGTTTTATATTTAGATGACGGATTTTTTGCATCTTTTTTTTTCATATGTTTGAGGTGTGCATTTCCTTTTCAAAGGCAAAAATTTTCCAAGAGGAAGACTGATGCGAGTCAAAACGAAAAATGGCAAAAATAACTTTTTCTGTTTTTGATGGAGTGTAGCTAGGACGTGTTGCTTTGCTATAAAATCACTGCTGATGACATTGATGGGAATATATTTTCAACTTATACACACGTGTATCTGTGTATATCATCACACACATATATATATATATATATATATATATATATATATATATATATATATATATATATATATAATGTATAGTATAATTCGGTGAATGCAGTTGCTTGTATATGAATGTCTACTTGAATCTTCATATTATTCTAAAATGAATTTCGCCTAACCTAATTTTTAATATATATTGTGCGCATGCGCGTGCTAGAAATTTGAATGAATGTTTTTATACGTTTTATGAGTTGCATAGAGGCAAATGTATTTCTTAAAATATGAAACGTTTAGCATAAACACATATGCCGCGTTGACAAAGAAAAGTTTGCATTGTCATTACTCATACTGTCATTTTACAGATATATATTATTTATATTTGAATTTTTACACACACACACACATATATATATATATAATATGCATATATATATATATATATATATATATATATATATATATAATATATATATAATATATATATGTGTGTGTGTGTGTTTATATACTGTTTATACGTTATTTTTATAGATACAATTATTTCAGTAAATGCTCTTTTTATAATAAAAAGTATTAATTACATTTACCAGCTTGAATGTTCGAGAAATATATTAAAATTCAAACATTTCATAATGTATGTTGTCATTTGATTAACTTAAGATACGCTTCGAGCAGATATGATCGTTCGAGAAAGATCGCGGCGAATTTGATTTTAACAACCAGACGCTTCCTCTGTAGCAAAGTGGAACATCACGTCAAGCCAAATGACGGTTCCGTGTAGGATACAGTTACGATTCCCGTCATAGAAGACATATTTTCCACGAAATTTCTCGTTTATTATAAACAGAGCATTTACTTAAATAACTGTATCTATAAAAATAACGTATAAACAGAAAATATATTAAAATAATTGTCGGACATACATACAAGTACATACGTCCATCCCAAACCATAACAATAAAAAGAAAATATTTCTTGAATATTCATGAATGTTCTCAAATTTAAAAGCCTAGATAAACCAATGACATTCTTGTTCTTGTATAGAAACACATGCAAAAAAAATCATATATATATATATATATATATATGCTAAGTTTTATATTCTATTAGAAATAGAAAACGTATAAAAATGGCATTCTAATTTTATATATATATATATATATATATGTGTGTGTGTGTGCGCGCATATATATATATATATATATATATACACATATATAAGAGAGACGTGAGAGATAAAAAGAAAATATAACGTGAGTCAGGTTGTGACTTTCTCTACCTTTCAAAATAACACTTCTCTCATCTTAAACTAAAATTGGGATGGAGAATATTTATCAAATTAAGTGATTTATACTCAAATGCGGAGAGCAACTAAAATGTCGATGGCATCTCTATCTTCAAAGTCCCCCAACTTACTGTAAATAACCTTCATAGTTCAGTAGTAAAAGCACTGAACGGACAAAAAGCAAATAAATAAATATAATAAAATTGCACTGGCAAACTCGTGTTCCTATTAGCTGCTCTGGTGTTTTTCCCTACTTAGCTCTTCCCTCGTTCATCTGAACGTCGTTCGATCAACAATAAACACTGATCGTCTGATTTCTTTCGACCCAAATATAGAATTCTCCGCCACCCCATTATCGATCTGTCGTGCTCTAGTTATTTTTGTGATCCATCGTTTGAAAACTTGATGTTTTTATTTATTTATTTCGATCCTGTTAACAGGGTAAGAAAAATAGATACGTATATTTTGCCCTCGTGTATCGAGGCGATATCTTTTAACTGGATTATTGACCAACGTTCGCGTTCCCATCTTCGCCGTACTTTGATCATCCGTTTTTTTTCCAAATGTCTTAAAAGGTAGTAAAGCAACGTAAATATTAATTACGTTTTTTTGGCTGGACACTAATCATTGAAATTAAATGATCTAGCAGATGAAAAGTAAGAATCTCATGCCATATTTCGAGTCCCGTAATCCATTAGAATTCTTTGAGCAACAACACTGCAGCCATAGCAGCAGTGGTGTGTCTAAGGCAAATAATCTGACAGAACTTATCCCTCTTAAAATTGGTTTTGAATTCAGTTTTCTTTTAGTCAGTTTACCATCTTGGGGGAAAAGATCTAGGTTGTCTGTTATGTAATCCGTATGAGGTTACAAGGGCATCTGTTTGAAAGTGAACGCAACGATCTTGAATGAAAATCAAACTCCTGACAAAAATTAAAATTTATATAATCAAGATGTGTTTGTATGGCGCTAAAAAATAACAATTCTATCTTTATAATCAGAATAATATCATAACGAATAATATAAATGCTGAAAAAGTAAGCTATATTTCATAGTGTACATAAAAACATTTAAATAAAGACATGAATAGGAAAGCTTTATGAGTAACCCATTTCGTCTGTTAGGAACAAAGAGCAAACACTCGGTAGAAAATGAGTTGAATTAATATATACACACACACAGAAGTAGGATTAAGATAATCTCACAGGATTTATTTAATTCATCTTGTTCCGAGAACTAGAAGGTTTGCCAAGAATTATTAATAACTAATGTAATCTTAACCATATTAGATGAATGATACCATATTAATGTTGAATTCAAAAAAGAAACTGGAAGAAATCTAACACAAAGCAAGAAAGAAATGACGGACTATTGGAAAGCAAGAGGAAAGGACTAACTTTTAATTGTAATGAGACAGAAAGCATGGTCATTAGTAAGAGGCAGCCCTTTATTAATTGTAATAAACGTTAATCGGGTTTTCCCTAAATAAATCGTAACTACCGCGCAACCAATACGAATATAGTTAACTTTTTCAGAGGAAAAATATCAGATTGATCAAATCGAATTAATCTTTATTTGTTTTCCGTTATCTTTTCATGTTAGTAATTTGTGTGATGTGATAGTAATTGTCTCATGCTGAAACGTGTTCTTCTGTCGACAATCCTAATAACACGGAATAATAAATGTTCATTCTTATTTTGAAAGTTGTATAAATTACAATATATCTTAGTAAATCGGCATTTTGAGAACTTTGACATGGTCTAATGGTTAGCAACCTTGTCTCGACATATAAATTACTACTGAGTAGTGAGTTCAATCCTCACTAGGTGCTCCATACTTTCGGCATTGAGCCACATCTAAACTTCGCTTAGTAAGACACTATTAATTCCAATATATTTCGGATAATGCTATATGAGTATTTGTATAGTTTCGGGGTGACGGGCTTCCTAAAAATAATCATGAATGGGCCATGGCAAAAGTATGAACCAACTTCTCTAAAGAAATGATAATTTTCTTAACTCAATGAAAATTTGAGTGTAAGTATTCGGGTTTTCTAATAACAATCCAAATTGTTTTCCCTCCTGTTAGAGTAACCCCTCCCCGCTTCAGGAGTCTATCCGTAATCACCATGCTTCGCCAATTTCAATTTTGTGAAGCATGGATGTTTTAAATTCATAGTGAGTTTGATCCTCACTGGATGCTCCATACTTTCGGCCTTGTACCAAATCTAAGCTACGCTTGGAAAACCACTATACTTATATGTGGGTCTTACCTGGTCTGGTTTTGATTCTGCCGAACGAGGGAAAAATTGAATATTTGCTCGAATCGCAGGGGTCCGTCCCTCAAGGAATACTTCTACTTTGGAAGATGGGTGAGAGTCATTATTCAGTGCCAAAGGCGTCCCAAAACGAGTAAGTACCGAAGAGGTTTGAGCAATTTCTGTCTATATTTTATGTATGCGTGTGCTCTTAGTTTAAATTCGGCCGAGTGGGCGTGCGGACCCAGGTGCGTTTTATAATGGCTGATAGTAGGAAGCTGAAGAATTAATGGAATTTATTTTTTAATCTAACACATTATTATTAAAACGTTCTTTTTAGTGGATAACAGTACTTGAGTAGACGCTCCGTTTATTTTAAATATTTATTCCCAAATAAAAACCGTTTAAAATAAATGGAGCCTCTGCTCAAATAAGGATATCCACTAAAAATAACGTTTGAAGTAATATATATATATATATATATATATATATAAATAAAAGAGAGAAAAGATAAGATTTGGAAAACACCTGATATTTATATGTAATATTTATAATACACTAGCAGTATAACCCGTCTTTGACTAGGTGTTTCATTACTGGAAATTTTGCCCTTTCAATTGGAGTAGTTTAATTTTAATGTCAGCCCTCCCGAAAATCAATATTATTAACATCAATTGGGTGCAACTGAGGCACATCCCCAAATGGGGCGTGTAACAATTTGAATTGGGGGGGGTGGCCCTGAAAAGGGCCGTTTTTGCGTTCTCAATCTTGCAAGGAAGGAACCTCTTCCATGGACCGTCGTAATAATAATAATATACGATAATTTTTATTTATAATATAATTTTTTTTATAACACTCTTTTGTGTTAGATTTCAACTCTCTAAATTGATTGTACGTTTTTTTTTTCAGACATTAAATTTTGTCTTTGTATTTTGCGTAAGGTGTAAAAATCAGTTTTTTCAATTTTTCACCTTGGTTGTAATATTTTCCAGTCAATTTAGTCTCAAAACTGGCACTGAAGAATTATCTATCAAACAAAAAGAAATCCATCGAAATCTGATGAAAACTGTGGAAACGCATAAACAACATCCAATTTTTTTTCTCTCTATCTCACTCACTCACTCACACACACACACACACACACATTTTGAGAATTATAGATGTATTTTTACAGGGAAATATTAAAATTTTTATTTACATGTGGCTTTTCAGAAAAAAATGTTTTACTTTAACCGGTTTCGCTTTTAGCTTTCCAAAAGTTTGTAAATGTTTATATTCCCACTTGTGGATGCTTATGCCTTGAACAAATAAAAAAGTCAAGGGGCGTAACTGGTTTTATATATCGCTTATGGCAAGGAAAATACGATAGAATTTATTTTGAGGGACGTGCCTCTGGTTTATGCAATGAACTGAGTATTGGTTTAGACTTGCTTATAAAAATGTTTCTTCATTAATTCGCTTTTGTTCGGTGGTTTTGTAGTCGCACTTGTAGAATTGGAATCCTCTATATGTTGGCTAAGTGGTATTTTTCTGGTGTGGGGATCCCTAATTTGTTGGCGATGATCTGTCATCCTTTGTCGGAGTGTCTGTCCGGTTTGGCCAATGTAATGTTCGTGGCAACCTTTGCATGATATTATGTACATTGCATTCTCTGAGTTGCACGAGAAATCATTTTCAATTTGGGCCCCGGCTTTGAAGTGAAATTCATGTCCTGCATGCTCCACAGAGAGGCCAGTTGTATCTTTTCACCTGAGGCTCTTTAATTATAGTCTGCAATTTCGCACTCGTCAATATCTTTTTTTCTTAGTGATTTTGGTTGTCGTATACTTTTTATGATTGGGTATTTTTGTAATAGGTTTTTCATCTTTTTTGTGTCGTTTAGTAGGATTGGTAGATTTAGTTGAATGTGTGTGTGTAGATTTCTGTGTTCTTTGGGTTGAAAGTTGAGATATAAGGGAAGACCTTTTTCTTTTCGTTTCTCGGAATGTATGGATTTTAATTTGTTTTTCTTTTTGAATGCTATTGTTGATTAAACTTTGAGGGGATTTTCTCTTGATAAGTATTTTTCGATCTCTTCTACACTGTGGTCTCTTATCGTTGTTATGCTTGAGATTATTGTTGGTACCAGTTTTTTTTTCGGAGGGGAAGATGTAGAAACGAGATAGTATCGAGAGTCAGTAGGTTTAAATTATATGTCGGTTTCTAGTTTTATGCTTCTTTTTGTTATTAATATGTCTAAAAGGAAGGTTTTTGTTGCTGTACTCCATAGTAAATTGGATGCTAGTATTTATATTATTAATGGATGTTTGGAATGTCTTTAGATTATCGAGATTTTCATTCCATAGAATAAAACAATACAGACTTTTATAAGAATGTTACTTTTATACTTTTAAGTTATGCTATATTTATAGATAAAAGTGCTCAATATCAGTGCTAAAGAGTCTGCAAATATAAAAGTTGACATTGATTTCAAGATCTAGTGTCGACAGTCTATTTCATGCATGTACGCAATTTTCAGGCCATGGCTTGACTATGTATTTATGTCAGTCAATTGGGAATTGTGGGTAGTAACGATAGATATTTCCTGTTTAGTGTATTATCCTCACGGTTATTTGGTCGTCGGCAACGGTTATATTTCAAATCATTCTAAAGACTATTGTGTAGTCATAAGTGTGGGTCAGAATTCAATTATTGTATGATTTGTTTACTTTTACTCATAATTTATTATCGATTGCTTAGGCTATTAGGTATTTATTCATCATTTTTGTTGATTATTCAGTTTGCGTAGTTGTGGTTATGTGTGCACTGTTTGTTTATTTAATTTGTTTATTTATTTAATTTGTTTATTTATTTAATTTGTTTGTTTATTTATTTAATTTGTTTGTTTATTTATTTAATTTGTTTGTTTATTTTGATTGTTTTTTTTCTTTTGGTGATTTTGCTTATCACATATCACTTATATTTTGTTTATCATATTTTGTTTAGTATTGGCTTTGTTTTAAATATGCTACATTATCGGCGTTGTATATAGTACACGTATTTGACTTTTTAGTTTTCGATGTGTAAGTAACATAGTCGAATTTTTTCTTCGTGTCTGCATTTTGAGATAAGTTTTGATTCTTTATTTAATAATTTGTCTCAGTCTGGGAAGGTGCACTAATGGATAGTCGCTTGGATTGAGGAATCGGAGAGCCAGTAGAGTTTAGTTACATTCACTTCCTTGTAAATACACTTGGGAAAAGTAAGAATCCATCTCCCCACCAATAGCAGAATGGACTAGGCCCGATAGCCTTGGATGGCAACCGGTCGAGGAAACGGAGACAAGTATGAATTCAAATTCTCTGACTGTGTTTCAAATAGTCTCGTCAACCCGCAATTGGCTAAACATGTTGAGTATAGCTACAATAATGAATACATGGTCATTGATGAAAGAATTCCTCCAACAGGAGTGAGAAATCCCAGAAGAGCGATAACAAAATCGATGGAAATCTGATAGAAAGGACATTTAAGACAAGCAGTCTTTGTAATAATTGTTTGGTTACGAAGAACTGACAAGGTCTGTCTGTTTTAAAATTTTATTGCATTTTTCAAATTTTCGAATAACGCGTTAAGTATTATGTTCGAAGTTCTGCTATATTGTGTTATTTTGTTCGAGGACTTTACACCATCGAGGTAATTATTGAGAGCCATGTGGTGCTAATTCCTTTGTCTACACCTTGGAAGTTTTAAATAGTCTTTGGTGACGTCATGTGCAACGTTTATTGTGGAAAAAAGTTATATATAAGGTTCTACTATAAATCTGTTTGATTTTTACCGACACTCATTGTAGGCAGTGCTTTGTTTCTTATATTTTTGTGTGGTGGGGGAACAATATTTAAAATATATATAAATTATTTTTTTTTATACCATGTCCTTTCAGGACGTAGGCGATTATGACCCACCGTAGGTTCAGTAGCTATTAATTGCTACGTCTTCTTCGTGGTTTCCGTTATCTTTCTTAAGGTTTTCATTATAGAATTGTCCTCATAATCTGAATGCTAATCGTGGCTATAGAGCTCAATCTGCAGTACTTTTTAATCCATAGCTAACATGAGAAGAATTGATTCATCCTTTTCCCAAGGCATTAACCGAATCGGCGAACCGAGTTCTTGTTCCATTCTAGTATCTTGCGTTCCGCTATAAATTTGGACCGAACAAGAATTTGGTTCACCGATTCCATTTTAGCCCCGATAATCGTTATGCTAACCGCGTCTAAATAGGAGGACTAATTACAGGTTAAATAATTTTTTCTTGGCCAAATTCCTCAGAATTTCGGATAGCGCCTCCATTATAAACACCATTAATTACTTCATCAACAATCAGGTGATAGGCCATTGTCCTAGTCGACAATTCCACACAGAAACACAAAATGTCCTCCAAGTCCTGGCATTACGGTAACAGTTTTTGCTATAAATTGCTGCTTGTTCTTGCTCTTTATTTATTTCGCATCAAAGGTTCCCGGGCGCTTTCTGGTACAATATGTTCAGATTTATTTTCTAGCTTGTTGATAGCATCTTTTTGTGGATTTCCCTTTACCTGCATGACAAAAGAATGTAAAGACGTGGATTATCTGCCCCCATAAATAGGTACTATATTTATTTATATACACTTTCATGATTCCATCACATGCTTCACCGTTTTCCCTTGGGAGCGCGTCTCCACAGATATCATCAGTACTCTTGCTTGCTTTAACTGGGCTTAAACCCCCCGACCCCACCAAAAAAAAGTAAGCAAAACAAAGGAACAAAAAACGAAACAGCCATTTATCCAGTGTGCAATACTTCCGATTTAGCCTCGAAACTTACACTTTTTTATGTTTCTGGGTTAGATCCGGGTATTTTTTTATTATTATTTCTCTTAAATTCGAACATTGCTTTAACGGAAAATTTACATCAAGGCTTTCTTCATTTAATTCTGTCATTTTCTTTTTCGTATTTTTCTTTGTCGTCACTTTTTTCTTCTTTGTCGTCTCTTTTTCTTCTTCTTTATCGTCTCTTTTTCTTCTTCTTTATCGTCTCTTTTTCTTCTTCTTTAGCGTCTCTTTTTCTTCTTCTTTAGCGTCTCTTTTCTTCTTTATCGTCTCTTTTTCTTCTTCTTTGTCGTCTCTTTTTCTTCTTCTTTAGCGTCTCTTTTCTTCTTCTTTAGCGTCTCTTTTTCTTCTTCTTTGTCGTCTCTTTTTCTTCTTCTTTGTCGTCTCTTTTTCTTCTTCTTTGTCGTCTCTTTTTCTTCTTCTTTAGCGTCTCTTTTCTTCTTCTTTATCGTCTCTTTTTCTTCTTCTTTAGCGTCTCTTTTTCTTCTTCTTTGTCGTCTCTTTTTCGTCTTCTTTGTCGTCTCTTTTTCTTCTTCTTTAGCGTCTCTTTTTCTTCTTATTTATCGTCTCTTTTTTATCTTTTTGCCTCATTCTTGTCACTCTTTTTTGTCTCTTTTTGTTTTGTCTATTTTTGTTTTTGTCTCTTTTTTTGTCTCTCTCGTTTGCTTCCTCCATCTCTTTTTCCTTTCCTTCATCTTTTATTGTTTTAATTTACTTCCTTTTTTGCTTCTTTTCATTCTTTTTCTTTTTCTTTATAACAGCAAGTCATTGTTTGAAATATGGTCAAGCTAGCCTCAAATGTTTTAGAGCGTTAATTTAATTTGTGTGAGATAACAGCATGCTAAAATGTGACGTTGGGATACAAATATACCCGTAATGACACCTATTTTGATAAGTATATACAAGGCACATGCATCATAGCCAAATTTACACGATATGGTTACAGCTTTTGAGAAAAGCAGCGCACCACCTTACAGGTCGGACCCACTTAGAAATAACTTCAGTTCAAATAAACCAGTCCGTTCAAATGATATCCGAGTGAGGGTATTCCTAGGTATGTACAGAATCTATCTAAAACACATTTCTAATTTTACCATTTGTCCATGCATTGAATATTACTGTCACGTATAATCTGGGGCTTCTGATATGTATACAGAGATTCTTGATAAAATCCAAAGAATAATCTGGAAGATCATTCGTCCTGACCTGGCACTTCCACCGCCGTAACGGAGTTTCCCTGGACTTTTTCTATAAATACTTCCATGTTAATTATTCTGATGAGCTTTGCTCTATATTACCTAGATTTTAGGAATCTAAACGCAGTGCTAGATTGGCAGATAGGTCACATCATTTTGCAGGTAAAATTGTTAAATATAACCATAAGTCCTATGCTAACCATTTCTCTCGCACTTCTAGTTTCGTTTCCGGTTTCTGGCATTCCAGTCAACTTTAATCTTCAAAAATTTAAATTCAATATCAATTATCGTCTTTTGTCTCTTTAATACCTGTTCTTTTATTATCCTCTCCCATTAATATTTTTCTTGTATTTTTTCCCACTCAGTAATCCCTTACGTCTTAGTGGCTTTATTGCCTTGCGTACAGTGAAATGATTGAAAAACGAAGATCAATATAACGTGTAAGTCTCAAATCGGGTTCAGATATTTTTTAGTGGTTTTGTTTTTGTTGTTTTCAAAAATATCTTGACTTCTCTTGTTTATAGGCAAACAAACAGTCAATGTTTTGGTTATAGGAAGATGCAAGCAAATCTTAAAAGACGGTATGCAACACAAAAAATATACCGAAAAATAAAACCATGTAGGAATAAAATAATGTGGGATACGAAATTTCAAATTGTTTTAAGTGACGATATTCATTTTCTCTCACAGGAAAGCGTGTCCAGTGGGGAAAGCGAAATGAGCACCGAGCGAACACCATCCCCGACCCCAGACGAAAGCATCAGTCCCAAAATTCTGGAGAATGTGAAAGGTAAGCGGTTCTATTTCAATCTCTGCATGGTCACAATGTTTTATCCATTTCAGTGTTTCCGTGTGCTCTTTGAATTTCCAGCACTTTAATCAAAACAAAAGAAAAATTTATAAATTAAAATACAATTGTCTTTTTCATAATTTTTTTAATAATTATTAAATTTATTAAAAGATTAATTATACAAGCATATACATATCTAGAACAACACTTATGGAAAATCAAACGATCAAATGGTAAAAAAAAACATTCCTCAGTAACGTGTTTTTTCCTAAACCAGTTTCTTCATATCAACATTTTTAGCTATTGAGTTACGTTTATATAGGGTTAGTATATACAGCAAACGCCGATTTCAATTTTACCTCTAAAATTTTAAAGATACAGGCACGCTATAATTTTTAAAGTTTGCCATCGGTGATCGTCCTGGTTCCGTTCTAGTCATTTGTATTCTTTTCACATTTATACCCCTGAGCAAAGCATGGATCCATTTTTGACCTCAAATTGAAGGTGAAAGTCTCTGTATCTTATGTTTACGATGTACATTGGCAACTGTTTCAGTGGAATATACAGTGTCTAAAAAAAAAAAGTTTGCAGAGTTTTTTTAATCGTTTTACAGAAATAATTCAAGCAACTAGAAACAATGATATCTAATTTAAATAAGGCATATGCAGACAGTATTCTTTATAGATGCATGCTCTTAAAGTATTATCATCGCATATTTTCAAAATGATGTGTTATGATCCAGACATTGGTGACTATGAGACTGAATCCCAAGCAGCAATCAACACTTCCCGATGTACTGTTGCTTCATTCTTGTTCTATGGAAACTTTAATTTTAGTGATTTTTGTTGGATTTCTAGTGTAGGCGTTACTTTAATGTAACCCACACAAAAAACGTACGGTGAACGAGGAGGATATTATACACTGTATATAAGACTGATTCTATCGGTAAAACCATAACTAATCTGAAGAAGTCCATCCTATGGCTGAAACACGTTACTTATTTTTCATTTTGATATTTGATTACCCACCATTGGTCTGAGATATATATTTGCATGTCAAATCCATATATATATATATATATATATATATATATATATATATATATATATATATATATATATATATATATATATAAGGAAAAGGTTATAATTCTTCCAACGAAAAACGTTTGCGGTTTCTCTCTCTCTCTCTCTTTATATATATATATATATATATATATATATATATATATATATATATATATATATATATATATATATATGTGTGTGTGTGTGTGTGCAGCAGAAATACCTCGCATATAATAAGACATTAGCTATAACAAGACAGCATTGCCGCTAACGTCTTACCATTGTGAGCGGAGTTTCTGTCTCACCCTGCATAAGGGAGATCAAAACGTTTGTAGCCCAATGAACAGTTAACAGCTAAATTTTGATCTGAAATTTTTACGATATAATATTAGGTCGAAGTGACTGATAATCATCATAGAAATTGCATTGCAAATAAAGAAGATTATATTGAATAATAAATATTTACTAAGTATAATAAATGCTTTCTGTATCTTTAGGCTACAGATTTACTGATTTACCTACCTCCATCTCTGCCTCCTCAATTATATCTATAAAGGAGATAGCAGAATGTTCGATATTCTCGACGTAACGATATAACAGTGAGCTGCTTTCAGGTACCGAAATCAAAGATAATGTTGTAGCTTACCTACGGACGATAATAGGTATGTCCCCATTCACTTAAATACAGTAGTTAATACTGTATGTTGGTCTACAGTTTCAGAATCATCTCCAGCTGTGCTGGCCAAACTCTCCGCCTCCGGAGAGAGGATCCCCAGACGAGGCTATATCGAAAGGCAGAGTCTCGTCTCGGGGAAACCGCTACCCGACCCCGTTTTATACGGGATTTACTTGGAATTTTTGGCCGATCTTACTGACTCGGTAACCCCACATTAAATTCAGCCTTGTGCCACATCTGATCTCGTGGGGTGGTTGGTAGCTATCCTGCAGTAGGAGATTCATTGTGTAATTCAGTTGACTCACTACTAGCAGTTGACTACTTCTACGCGCCGCTGGCGAATCTTATATGTTTTGTTCTTGTTCTAAGTATTATCGTTCATTACCAACCTTCGTGTGATTATTCTATTCAGTAACCTTCCCTAGGTTACAACAGATAATAAATCCATTTTCTTATTAGAAAAGTTTATATTCATCAATGGTTTACTCTACGCAAAGAAATATCAGTTTTTACTCTGAAATGTTTTTTTTTATGATCAAAATTCAGATGCAATTAATTGCGAATCTGTTTTCTATTCTTTGTATGCTTGTTATCAAAATACAAGCAGAGACACGATTAAATAAGTTTCTCCAAATCCCCGCCTTTCATTTGGTTTATTTGGTACGGCACGATTATTTAGATCCAAGGAATCCGTTTTCGTTCTTTATTTTATAAACTGAAATATTGCCGCCATTATGGCTACGCCAGGACGACACTTGCATTTGGCACAAAGCAATACATATTTTGGCATGAATTCAAATAAAGGAAAAGTCATTTTTTGTATCAAGTTTTATTATTATTTAAAACGTGCTTTAATGCATTACTCACCTTACATATTGTAGATTTTATTTCTTCACGGTTTATTGATTGTTGTCAAATTACGACTGAGTCAACGAGTTTCAGCAAGCAATGATGACTGCATAATAGATTTTCTGATTATCCTGAAAGAGTGGTTTTATAGTAACGAAACTGTTTTATCATCTGGATGGGCCTTTAGTTAGCTTATTACTTATTCAAACCGAGTTAAAATTGATCTAAAGTAGTGAAACGAAAC
>OZ038476.1:85491911-85554411 GCA_964036315.1 Acanthosepion esculentum
TAATGCTATCACAATACTTTTCTTTTGTCAATTGTTGCTTAGCTTTGGCCCGTTTGATCGCGTTCGCCGGCGATTCTTTGAAGCAGACGATAGCCTCTGTTCATATTCATGTGAATACTCACATGGAAACTATGTCGGCGGCGTTTTCTTATGGGTGACAACACTTAGTATGGACGACCAGTGCAGTTGTAGATTTGAGGTTCGTAGTCTTTCGCACACTTTTTTGTTTTGTTTGCTTCTCTTATTCTTGCTTTAATCACTATTTTCGTGTTCCTTTTCCCTCTGTCTCCTATTTATACTTGTTTGTTTCTCACAGACATCCAACCACACAAAAACGTTAACTCCTGTGACGAAACATACTGATCCACTGACAGTACTTATATAAAAATACATGGATACATATGTCTACATATTTATATATAAACACCTATATTTTCATCTGAAAACGCATCTACCTACTGACAGCCTACACATCATTTAAGCACATATAATCTTTAATTTATATATGAAGATGTCTATTAATATCTTTATATTGATAATATTATTATATCAATGTTTATTTAGTACTATTAATATCTTATTGGTCAGCTTCGTCTAAGTGTCGTGTCAATTCAAGAAGAAACTGGTGTTCATGGCTCTCCACAACTTCCTATCCTTTGTAGAGCTTAGTAATTTTTCACTTTTTGCTATCTCTCCTAATCCTTGTTCTGCCAACCATTTACTTCAGTTAGGTAAGTTATTCGCTGCTTTCACCTGTCCCCCTTGACTTCAATATGTATTGTCAGTGTTAAATTTTACAAGCCCTCTTTCCTCATTACGTTCCCTAGAAATGCAAACTGTCTCTTTCTGATTTTTATAGCAGTTTTGTGTTCATACGTACGTTTTCTTAAAAGTTTATTTTGTTTCGCTAATGTAGATTTGATCATACTTACTACAGACGTTATTAAAATCAAGGGCCTTCTCACTGTTGGGGAAAATCCTCCCTGATTGACCCTGTCTACATAGGATCTATCCGTATTCACCACCCTTGGCCAATTGTGGGTCGGTGAGGTTTTGACAATTGGAGATCTTGAACTCAGAGTCGTTGTTCTTATAACAGTTGCCACTCAAGACTATAGGACCCATTGACACCTATCTGAGGGAGAAGCGATGGATTCATAACTTTCCCCAAGGGTATCTACACTCGACTGCAATTCGAACTCGGCTCCCCGATTCATCAATCAGAGCCTATGCGGTCGTATATGAGTTGTCCCAAAAATGTACTCGTTCTTTAAATGACAATAAATGCGGTGATTATTGACTTGCAAACAATTACAATTAATGGTTAAAATTAAGAAATACTAATGTTTATTGACTGTTCCTCAAGGCTTTTGTTAGATCCAGTGAGAGGATCGAAAGAGTGTGAGTTCAATACCTGGTTAAGGCAGTGGAGAACTTGGAGAGGGGAATTAACAGGAGATAACTGATAACTGACATCCATTAGTCATGGCATGTGGAACTAGAACAGTCTACGCCAGCGAGTGAAATAAAGGGCTCAGTTCGACACTCCAACCACCTGAAGAAGGCCGGAGCGTACAACGGCCGAAACGTTGTGATAAATATGGCAACAAAGATGAGGACAATAGTCCGAATAATGTAAATAGTGTAAAATAGACGGGATTTATAATTTATATTAAACATAAACGGGGATTTCTGTGTTGTTTTGTTTTTTGTCGGAGGGGTTAAATTTTATAAAAATAAACTTACCTAAAGCTATAAAAAATGAACATTATCTTATATTCACACGCACACACACACACACACATATATATAGAGAGAGAGAAAGAGAGAGAGAGCATTTGAATTATATTTGTTATCCTACATCTTTTGACTTGTCTTTTAACGAATTCTGTCTTGTTATGTCATGTGAATAATATTTTAATTAGCTTATTACTTATTGAGATTAAGTTGTAATATAATCTATTTGAAGTAGAATGAAATGAAACCAGTTAAGACGAAAGTAGTTGACTAAGCAAATAACAATACGTCTCTCTTTATTCTCCGAGTACGCTAAGTTAAATATTTGCTCTCTTAAAATAGATTTTTCTTTTGGCATTTTTTTCTTTTTGTCTAGTCAGATAATGTCTGTATCAAAAGAGGTTAAAACATACTGCTAAATCACACAGGAATTGAATCAATTATCTGTATTAGTTTCATAAAGCAAATATATAAGCGGCCATTTATAATGCGAAAACTGCACATAAGCGAGTGTGTGCTGCCAGCACCCGTTGAGAAGAGAATGGTAACAATCTACGAGAAACTGCGTGCGCCTCAACTTACGCTGGTGGAGTTAGTTTCTTTCGTTCATTGGCGAAGTCTCTGTTTGTGTCACAGATTCAATATGCTCGCAAGAACAATCGTACCGGGAAATCTATTTTTGACAACGGTTATTCCTTTCGTCTTAGAAAAGCGTTTTATGATGATGATTTCACTGATACGTGTGAAATGATGTGGCAGTGGTAATTGAAAAGTCAAATCAATGTAGCAAGCCAGGGTTTCAGCTGTGAATTGTTGACTAATATAATCATCTGGTCTCATTTATTATCCGACAACTGATGCCATTCAAGTGAGCCTTCGTTTAAGAAAGAGTTACTTTAGCCAAGTTTGGATATATTTTCTATGTTACAACATTATTGCAAGTGGTCTTTTATACTTTTGTATTTTTGCCCAACTGAACCTACTATACTGTGCAGTCAACAAAATAAAAAATAAACAACACGACTGTGCGAAATTAAAAATATAAAATGACAATTTACCCATCGCACCCTGTCCGTGTATATATATATATATATATATATATATATATATATATATATATAATCTCCGAATGTAATGAGAACGAAAATGATATATAAATTCTAACGTTTACAGCATTAATTCAAAAGAGGGTTCAATACCATGAGTAGAGCAATAACTAATATATATATATATATATATATATATATATATATATAAGTGAACATAGAAGTCAACACTTAGAGGCGACAGACAGTTTCGTGCTAGATACAATCGTCAGGCAAGAATAGTTGCCTGACGATTGCATCTAGCATGAAACAGTCTGTCGCCTCTAAGTATTGACTTCTATGTTCACTTTTATATTTACACACGCTCTATCTCTGATATTGAGCACTTTATCCCATAAATATAGCACACTTTAAGATTATATTTCTTTATATATACTGAAAAATAATTACTGGAACAGCCAAACTGGTTGATAAGTCTTCAGTATTAAAAACAGAAACAATTAGTGCAAACAATAGCATTGTAAACAATCTATTATACACATTTTAAACATTTTTTACTACTCATTTCGGAAAGAAATCTCCAAACCATACTTAGTTACCTCCCTTTAAACGGTTTCAGCGGCCACGCACTACCGCAGCTTTCTTCACTCCATCTTAAGGAATTTAACTTTCAGATGACACAACAATTTATATCTAATAATAATGAATATCACAAAATTTATGTTGAAACAATACCCTGATGATGACATGGATATGTCGAAAGTACTTGGAAATAAAAGAAATATGTATTAACACGGCGATTTTCTCTCGCCCATCAATAATGACGCCAACAAGCTTATCCCCAAGTATGAAAGGATCTTATCGAAAATAAGTTGACAGAACATGTCTAAACTATATAACGAAACATATCTTAATGAAAACATGCTGCCGAAATATACGTTTATATTTTGTACCCGTGCAAGTAAGATCTATCTATCTATATATATATATATATATATATATATATATATATATATATATATGTGTGTGTGTTTCGACATGAAGTAATCATCCAAATATAATGGAAATAACCGAAATATTTAATACGCATACATAAATAACACATATATTTAATACATGCTTTTCCGTTTAACCGTTACATATTCGCTCACTTCGACTGATTTAAAAAAAAACGTTAGGTCGTCGCCAACAAAATCTTGCCTACCCTACTGACAATACCAAGCTTGGTTAATGATTGTTTAAGTACTTTGGTCTATTTCAAAGTAGAAAAACAACATTAATTTTGTTTTTTATTTATAATTTTGATCCCGATCTACATCATCTTATTGGAAATTTGTAAAAAAAGCAATAGAAATGATAGACAGACTTTGTCGGTAGAATATAACAAAATTCGTTTGTGTATACACACACACACACACACACACACACACACACACACACACACACACACATACATATATATATATGTATATGTATACATACACACACATACAAATTTATGAGTCTGTCTTGTTAAGAAACTGTTCTTTCGTAGATCCTAAATCTGTCGTGTTTTTTTTCTTTTCTTTTTCTTTTCTCTTCTCATTTTTATCTCATCTTTTCCTCCTTACATCTTATTCGACCGCCTCCTTGTTTCCTCTCTTTGTTAACTATCCCCCCTCCTGTTCTGTCTCTGTGCATCCATGTGCCATCAGGGACATGATGTGGTCTAATTCCGTGTTGAAGCAATCAGGCTATTCACACGAATGAGAACGGCCCCGGCTCACTGCTCTATGGTCCGCAACAAAAGAGAGGAAAGACGCAGTCCAGTCAAGACATTGAAATCGTAGCCAGAATGTGCTGGCTAATTTGCCCAAGAAAGCCAAATAAGTTATTAGTCCTATGGATCCGAACAGGAAATTAGTTTTAGACGCGCATGCGCACGTGGAGGAAGAGAAGAAAAGGGGAATGAACGAACAAGTTACAGAGAGAGAGAGAGAGATATGAAAAGAAAATGAAATGAAAGAAAACAAAGGATAAAACGACTCCCCGGGTAAATAAAGGAGAAAACGAATAAATTTGAAGGAAAGAAGCAAAATAAAACAGGATAGATGACGGAAAAGGAGAAGTGAATAATAAAGGAGAATAGAACCAATTTTTCATTTGGTTATAAGAGAGAAATAGAAATAAAAATAGAGAAAAGATGACGGTGCTGAAAATGAAGGAAGGTAAACAGTAGGGAGTGACAAATGTCTAAAAAACGAAAAAGAAAACTGGGTAATTGCTGCAGAAGTAAGAAACAGAATATGAGAAAGAAAATAAGAAATGATCTATCAGGTAAAAGTTGGTACAAAGGGGAGATAATTGAGTAAACCTACAAACAAACGGACAGATAAACACAGACGTGAAGAAGCGAGAATGATTCCAAACATAAACGAATAAAAGAAGTACAAATAATAAAAACGTAAAGGGATTTGTAAATTTTGAAGAAGTAAATATAGTATGCTTAATGAATGCAGGCAAGTATGAAATGTGGATGAATAGATTGTTGGAACGTGAAAGTTTTGAAGAGATTCCGAAAACTGGCAATTTTGAAATAATAGACATTATTTTGAAAGTCCGGAACCTCGTAGGTATGCCTATAGAATATGAACGTTTTCTTTTTTTTATTTAAATATCTTGATTAAAGGATTACTTATTTATTGATAACTTTTAAGTAAAGGATCATATCTTTTAAATATTATATAGTAGGTAAAACAAAAAAATAAAAATGACGTTTACCGTTTATTCGTCAAGAAATTTGTCAGTTCTGTGCCTCTTATTAATTTTCTAAAACCCCCAACATGTTATAAAAACAATCCCCCACCCTAGGCAAAATAATGCTTTTCTACTATATTTTAAGTTAAAGGTACGTAATATTTGTCTCAATTCAAATTAATTCAAAACATAAAATATACTTTTCGAAAACTTTATTTGAGGAGGATTAACTGAGTTAGTATATTAAATAATTTTCCACGCATAAATTTTCAGAAGTGTTTTTCTTTTTATTTTGGAAGGATTTAAAAAATAAAAGAATTTTGTGTTGACATATCTCTCAATATTGGATTAATTTATAGATGTTATTGATGACGAAAAGTAATCTAATCAATCTAATTTCAGTGTGAAATACATATTTTGCTTATTGAAAATATTAATTTAAATTATTAACTTGAAATTAAATCAAAAATTAAACCTCAAAGAAAAGATTTTTCAAAATTCATTTTAGACTTAGGTATAGCTTCTTCTTTTTTTGTGATAAATATGCACATACATCTATCTATATTTATTATATGTCTCAGCCTGATATATATATATATATATATATATATATATATATAATGCAAACATTTACATCCTCATGTAAGTTTATCAAATTCTATTCCCATTGTTTTTATCTTTTTATTTTTATTTTATATATATATATATATATATATATATATATATAATTCACTCATTATGGGGTGAAATACAGATATAGAAGAGAGTGCTCCTCATCTAATGACAGAGACAACGTATTATTTCCTAATATAAGTTTGTGTTTTGACCGGCTATGGCTATTATTTTAATTCGTGCCTTAGTACACAATCGTCAGATATCCGACATTGTTGCTTTGCTCTTTCTATATTCATCTGTAAAGGCTTCTGTGGCTGAGTGGTCTAAAAGTAATTTTGTAATGTGCTAGTTACTATTACAAAATAATCGCTTATTACTGACTGTTATGAATTCCATTTCGGTGCTTGAGTCATCGTGTTGGCAGGAGATTCGGATGTTGATTATTTTTTAAAAATTCAGTCATACATTATCCACTTAAAATACTAACTCAACACAATTTTCTAATTTATCTAGTAGTTACTTTATTCATCAATTTGTAAAAAACAAAAACAGAAAAAAAACGCAATTTCTATACCTACACATAATGGCCGGCTAGCAGACACCTGCACACGGACATGTGCTTGTTCTCAACCTACAGAGTCCACCTGTGGTTTATGCTGCAACTATGGTGAGCGTACCTTAGTGGCAGTTTTTGTGAGATAGTTCATAATCTGGTATAATCAGAAGTTTGAACAACGCCAGTGCACTCAAACCCTCGGTCACGATGACTTGTGACATGGTGCTAGCACAGACAGTTCAAATTTTACTCACAAGGCTTGGGTCAACCCGTAGAAGGGTTTCCATGTATTTTTCTCCTTATCTATTCGTCACCTTGAAAAAATCAAGCATGTTAAGATTCAAACTCAAGTATTATGGCCAGAAAGCGAACAGTCTAGCCACTCGGTAAAGCGCTCATTATCACACACAGACACAGACACAGACACACGCACTTATATATATATATATATATATATATATATATATATATATATATATATATAGGCAGCATATCTTCATTCAAGCTCGTTTCATTGAATAATATAGACATATTATGTCTTCTTGATGTTAAGTTCAAATTCATCAAGGAAGGCGCCGTAATTTTTGTTAACCCAGGTACATTCGATCTCCTCAGATCACCCTCGGGGTTGGGTGGGGTGAATTGCGAAGACACTTAATGTAACTGTAGTGATGTTGATTTTTATAAACATGCACTGTTATAATTATTTTAAAATTAACCGTTGTAGCTATGGTGTTTTTTTGTTTTTGTAAACAAGCGTCCACAATATAAGGGAGCTAAGTAGAGATGGCAAAAATGCAAATGGCATTAAATATTGATCAAATACATTTCAAAACATTGGTAATATACTCGTTATAAATTTTGTAATAAATATATATTGTGCGAATAGCAATTAGTATGGATTCCTCTGTTCACAAATGTTGCATCGCCGATAAAGGGTATTCGTCCCCATAAATACAGGAGTTTTTAAACTATATGCATATATAGCAAAGTTTTCTTTCGATTAAACCGGTCGAGTAGTTTAACTGTGGAAATACTGTTTTTAAGTAAGCAGTCTTTGTAATTAGAGAGCACGGTACCAAAGATAAAATTAATGTATTAACATTAAAAAACTTTTTATTTTCACTTTTGAATGTCATTACACTGAGTTTTGCGGAATCACTTCCACTCTTCAACAGACTTAAGAGTGGAAGATTTTTAAAAGAAATATTTTATTTATTATCATATACATATATATCCCAATGATACTTGACGCAGTATAAATGTCTTGTCTGCATCTTCCACTTTATCTGTTTGTTTCACCAGTGAGTCACAGACAAGAATTCCTTCTCTATTTTTTTAATCAAGCAATGTCATTAGAGTGCAGTGATTTACAGGGAGTGAAAAAGAATTAGAAAATTGAAACTGGAGAGTATTGAAGAAAAGGAAAAAAAGGAACGGGTTTCAAGAAGATATAAAATGGCGATTGGCGTTGTATTTAAATTTTTGAAGATTGTAGTAGGACTAACGCACTAATCTATGAATATTTTTTTTTTACAAAAAATAAAGAAACCGTTAATATTATAGTTTGTTAAGGAAAAAGTAAAAAACAAACAAAAAACAAGCATGATATATGAAAATAAAAGAAAACAAATAGGAAAAAATGAATTTAAAAAAGCCGGAAAATTATGACTGCTTTCCTCATTGGAGCATGCGCCTTATAGAACATAAGCACAAAAAAAAATATGAAAAATACTCAAATGGCGACCAATGTAGTTTTCGGATTGTCAGAAAAGAAAACAAAAACCAATGGTTGATCTGAAGTAGATGTTGCGCTGAAACTGAAAATTGCTTTCTCGCTAAAAACGGGTGCGTGTTATTCTCGTTTTGCCTCATCGTATGGCACAAATCGGCAGCCGTACGATATCTGAGCCTGCTTCAAAACATGCGGGGCTTCTAACCAGCGCCATATTGGAAGATACAGGAAGTGTAATTCGCGCCAAACCTAGACTAACCTTTTGTTCGTCGCTATCCCTTGTCGGGCGGTTATTATATCGATCGACTTCCCCTCGAGTAAACACTGTCTTATCGTATACAATAGAACACCTAATAATAAAAAGAACAACAATAATTATTATTTATTACTAATAGTCGGGTTAGTAGTAGATAAGATTTATTGAATGATGCAAGCAGCGTGGTATTTGTTTTACGATCGCTAAGTTTGTTCAAAACTAATGACCAAAAATTTGAAGTTTTCTTACTTATCACAATTAGATTTCCATTCTACAGACATACATACCTACACACATAAACCTAAATACATTTACGTGTATAATTAAATACTGTACCTACGCCATCCCCAAAATGTGAGAGCAATATTTACGTAAATTTGTAATTGCATTGTTCTTATAAAATAACAAAACATTATATTTCTTGATAAAATCTTGTTTACGCTTAATACTTAATGAATATCACACGAAAGAAACAATATTTTATTATTCGGCCCGTCCTGGGTAAGACGATAAACTAGGTCCAACAGCAAGGCCTCTGATCAGGAGGTTTTGAGGAGCGTGAAACCACCTCTTAATTGCTGGTGTTCTCAGGTCCACCCTGACCTGGGGTGGTAGCACCTGTTAGGCCCCCCAGCTATGGGTAAATAGTTAACCCCCCAACCTGGGGTCAAAACACTATGAAAATGTAAAAATAGGTTTTAATACCAGAAATGTTTGTAAAAAAAAAAACAAAAATAAAATATTATCAGAAATGCATTTTTGAAAAAAAGATATTACGAGCTATAAATTTTTGAGGAAAAATATTACGAGAAATATATTAAAAAAAAAAAAGTAACTGCAATAAAAATGTTGTCGGCATTAAATAACCCATTGAGTTTGAAATGCCGTAAACTAAACCAAGCCAAATTGTAGAAGAGTTACGCATTCACACCCGTAAATATACACGGTATCCCGAAAAAAATGACATCATTTAAAATGTGAATGTCTGAGTAACTACATGTACCACCGAAACGAAATTAAATATGCTTCATGTGAACGATAAAAGATTTATTTATCAAAATTCGAACAAGATTTTATAACCGATTTAACAAAGCTTCACAAATATTCAATATATGCACCACCTGTAACACGATTCACGTCATGTCGGTAGTCCAACTCCTGCCAAACACGCTCATGATTAAATTTGATGATTATATATATATATATATATATATATATATATATATATATATATATATATATATATAATGTTTACACCTCATGAATAAATTTGATGATTATATATATATATATATATATATATATATATATATATATATATAATCATCAAATTTATTCATGAGGTGTAAACATAATAGTGCTCGATGTGGTTAGACATAGCAAAGATATATATATATATTAATAAATACACACATATGTATACATACGTTTTGGTGTGCGACTTAAGTTTCGCTTAATCTGTGTATTTTTATAAAAACATAAAATATACCTTGTATACGATGAGCTGGAAAACCAGCAAAACTTAAGCCGCACAATAAAACGTAGGTATATACATATATATATATATATATATGTGTGTGTGTGTGTGTCTGATAGATAGGTGTGTGTATGTATGTATAGCCCTGGGGTAATGGAAAAACAATTAGCCACCCGATCAGACAAGTATATATATATATATATATATATATATATATATATATAAGAAAGAAGTGGATTTTTTATATATTAATTCAACAGATTTTTATTATTTACCGTAGTCGCTAAGTTTATTTATTAGACAGTATATTTATTTTCGTCTACCGTTCTGAATATTCGTTTTTAGTAAAATTCACAAAAATTACGTTAAGATTGATATAGGAATGATCGAGATTTGCTGAGTCTATCTTTGTCATGGACAAAGACTCAGAAATGTTTCACCTCGTGAGAACCGAAATTCAGAGTCGAACGAAAGAATTGCGATAGTCGCTGGATAATCCTCTTTCTACGCTAGGCTTTTCCAAAAGGCGACATATATTCCGCTGCCCTCTCGTTATTTTTTCTCGCTCAGCAAGTACAAACCATTGTGCATTATCAGTGGTATTCGATAAGTCTGACATGAGGCTTCACCGTGAGCCGTTGTCTGAAGCGGCTTGAGGTTACTCGAAGAAACACTGGGTTCGAAGAAGTGACGACTGATAAGATCAATGGAAACCAGACGCAATTGCATAATGGAAACTTAAATATTTGATTCCATTTTGCTGGTGCTAATGCACATTTTTTTGACGGATGCAAACATGTTTTTAGTAGTGTCAGTCTCTAGAATATATAGATATGTTTAAGTATATATTTGCATATTTATTTATTGGGTGGGAGGCAGCGATTTTGTAGTGGGATCAATTTACTATGAATTTACTTAGCTAACTGAACATCACTCTGAAAATTTAGAAAATTAAAAAAATCGATATTCCTGGTCTTCAGTGCTTATTCGATAGTAATAGGACAAATATTATTCCGAGGATAGATGCGTTTATATATAAACCGCAGTCTGTGAAAGAAATGAGTGCGTGAATGATGTATGCATATTTATACATAATTTCTTTAAATGTATATCATATTTCGTACTTACTTGAAACACACACTTCCTCCCATACATATATGCAATTTTTTATATATATTATTCATATATTATATATGCGCGATACTTATTGGAAAACGCTTAATATCAATGATAAAACAAACATATTTAGTTGGATTGATGTGAGTTTGTGATCCTGGTTTTCACGCTATTTGCGATTGTCAGACAGATTGTCTGACGATCGCAAATAGCGTGAAAACCAGGGTCACAAACTCACATCAATCCAACTATATATATATATATATATATATATATATATATATATATATATATATATAAATTATCACTGCAACACCAGAAATGTTGAAACAAAATGGCTATTTTTGTAGTGATTTTATAACATATTTGTGTTATAATTTTCGAATAAATTATATTTACTCTACTCTGTATTGAGCACTCTTTAAGAATAGTATATTTTGGTTATTGGAATTTATTCCGTATAGAAAAATCTTATTCTTGGATCTATCTATCTATCTATATATATATATATATATATATATATATATATATATTGAGCACTTTAACCCATATAATAAATGCAATTGCAGTTGCCTAACGATTGCGTTTAAGTATAACATAGACTGTCGCTGCTGAGTGTTGACTTTAATATCCATTTATATATATATAAATTGGACATTGAAGCCAACACACATATATGTGTGTATGTGTGCGTGCAAAAATTCAGAATGAAATAAAGTATATCTGTAAAGATAATATATATTTTTTTTAAAATAGGACAAATGGAAAGCTTTCCTTTACCGACCCGTTTCGTTCTCTGATGTCATTTGTCAAGGCAAATGACAGCTACTGGACTTGAGAAACAGATTTTCCTGAAAAATTGTTTGAAGAGATGGATTTTATAAATTACAGCCGACTGCAGCACTGGCTGCTCGATCAATGAGCGCCAAATGTTTCCTTGTAAGAAAATGCCTAATATTACCATTATCATATAAAACAAGCAGGTAGAAATTATGCAACATTATGCATTGATTAGTTTCTAATCGCCATTTGAGGTCAGTTTTCTTAACCTTTATTATTACTACAGTGTAACCCGGATATAAGAACCCCGGATATAAGAGAAACCTGGATATAAGAGAGATTTTCTGTGGTCCCAAATTAGAGTCTGTGTTAATGTATATATAATAGATCAAACCCGGATATAAGAGAAACCCGGATATAAGAGACTTCTTCTCCGGTCCCGACAACACTCTTATATCCAGGTTACACTGTATTATTATTATCGCTATTGTGTAGGGGTGCAAATTAAAATTTACATAGTAAATTAAACCGAATTTTATAATAGATAAAAAAACATAGAAGAAAATGAAAACAAATTATTGCATTGGTCGTCTCTGTAGAAACACCCACAAACTTATCAAACATTTTTCTGTGTGAGCTATCAGGAAGTTGACAATAATGGCCCTCTCTATCCATTGCAACTCTTAGTAAGTTTTGTCTTTTCACCATCCCTCCCACTCAGTTTTCTTAGATAGGTTGATCGCCATATTTTTTAAGTCCTCTTTTCTACTTATGTGTCCTAGAGATTTAAACTGACTCTTTCTGATTTTCTTTTTACTCCCATTTTTCTTAAAACTTACCTGTTACTTCAATCTTCAATTCATGGCATTCTAAGCATCCTTCTGTAGAAACACAATTTTGTTGCCTCAATTCTGTACATCTGTGAGACGATTCACGCAATAAAATACCATACCTAGTTACCGTTTGTCTCTGTTGCATCAGTCTGGTCCTCAGCTAGACACATGGGCACCAATTTAAATCAAGAGAGAAAGTTTTTGACTTCGTTCTTACAATTGATCTGTTAGTGTAAATAGTAAACTTGCGTATGTTCTTAATCCAGCAGGCATAAACGTATCTCTTCATCGCAATTCGTTGTATTTTAGTGCTTATATACACAAAGGGCGGTGTGCGTTCATAGCTTCGCATTTACGAATCGATTCATAAATATACCTGCGCACACGCGTCCGTTTTCAGGCTGCACGTGTGCGCAAGCGTTTGTACGAGAGGGAAATGATGCCATCTCAAGCAAAAGCCTGCCGATCAAAGAGAGAAAAGAAAGAAGCAAGCGGCGTAGGAGACTATGAAAAGAATCTGAGCGAAGCGAAAACTTAATTTTACGCTCTTGACGCAGGTTGTTTAATCATTTTGATGTTATTTATGGATTAGGAAATTTAGAAACACTTTGAAGAAGCGAAATAACAAGAAACAAAAAGCAGTAAAAATTGTTTTCGATAATTGTCGATAGGGGTGTGCAGTGACCACATATCTCTAAAACCAAATATACAAGGTTATGTTAAAATCCATTATAAATGAATTGCTACCGCTATCTTTCTTTTTTTTTTAATTTTAATTTTTTTCCACTCAAATCCTATTTCAAGAAAATTGAGTGATTGAATTAATTTTGATTTGCCGGTTTCTAGTCGGCGACTAAGATGCAAAGAAGCCATTTCCTTTATTGTGAAATTATTATTAAATCTGCGTAATCCACATCATAGAGAAGGTCTGTTCAAGACGGGGAGGTAGGAGCGGAGAAGGCGCCGATTGTGTGTGACTGTGTGGTTGTGTGGGTGCTTTTCTGTTGAGGGGAAATGCATTTGTGTATACGCCAGATTTTAAGATGCAATAAAGAATGCTAGATTCATGCTTTCAAAAAAATGAATTACTTAAACTTATCTTAGTACCCAAAAGAATCGATTTACTCTTTTACTTCAACTATATAGTTCGTTTTTAAAGGCAGTTTCCGAAATAGACACTGACAAAAGAGTCAGGGAGTAAAATATATCATTAAATATGTAAATAGCTACGGACTCATGGATTAAATGATATTGGGTTCACTGTGAATATTGTTGAAAAGTCATATAGTCTTGTCCAATGGAAAAACAAAGGATACAAAAATGAATAAGTCTGTTGTGTATTAACTGATAAATATTCTCTAAACATGGACATTGTAACATGAGCGATCTCTTTCCGTGAATTTAATAAAGTTATTCGGTTCGAAATTCCAAGAACGTTACCACACATGAATACAAACACCTGAAGAAGGCTGGAGGGTGCAATAGCTGAAACATTGTGAATATAACACGCAAGATAAATATGCTCGTCTGAATATCGCTTGCCACTCGTATTCGAGGATACCAGTCTATTAGAGCGGGTAGCCAATCCCTATTGCAGGCGCTTGCTCAGGCGCATTTGTGTTTATTCAACACCCACAGAGCCCACCTGTTTATACTGCAACTATGCTGAGTAGACCTTAGTTACAGTTTCTGGGAAAGAGCGTGTTATCTAGCGTAATCAACAATTTGAACAAGGCCAGCACGCTCAATCCCTCGGCCACGATGACTTGTGACTTCTAGCTAGCTGTGGTAGCACGAAGTCACAAGTCTTCCGTCTACACAATTTCACTCACAGGGGTTGGGTCAACTCGTGGTATGGTTTTCCAAAGGTATCGCACACTGGGATCGACTCCTCTAGTCCGATAGCATCAGGAAGTCTCCTTCCTGACATCAACCATCATGAGATTCGAACCCGGCTTTCATGGTCAGAATGCGAACATTTTAACTACTCGGCCACTGATCTGAATAGGAAAAACCATAATGATAAAATATCGAAAACCTTAAATCAAGGGTCACGAAATCAAGGAGACAAAAGAAACATAACGTGTTGAGAGAGATGCAGCAGTCATGTCACATAGGTATTAACGGTGATGGTCGGGCCTGGGGAATGTTGTGCTTATTTAAAAACTGCTGCGCAAGCCATTTGTCATTAATGAAATCGCAGTGCTGTGGCGAGACAACCAAACTCTACACACTTTCCTTCCAAGCATTGCTATATGTAACCAAAGTGAGATAGAACGTTATGACTTAGTTTGCGCGACCGAGTGCCTGGTCGATCATCGCAGTGCGTTCTGAATTGTTTATGGAATGACAGCTAAAAATCTCACCTCTCCAAATTTATAAACAAATCCGACAGAAGCATTGAATATATAAATAGCCATGGCCTGATGGATAAAACATATTGGGTTCACTGTAAATAAAATTGAAACGTCATACACTCTAGTCTAATGAAAAAAAAAGTGATACCAAAGTGGATAAGGCGGGTGTGTATTAACTGATAGATATTCCGCTTATCGATGACCGTATCCGTCCCGCTTGTCGATGATCCTGTCAGTTCCCCTTGTCGATGACCTTGTCTGTTCCCCTTGTCGATGACTTTATCAGTTCCCCTTCTCGATGACTTTATCAGTTCTGCTAATCGCGAACCCTGTCAGTTTCGCTTATTGGGAACCCTGTCAGTTTCGCTTATTGGGAACCCTGTCAGTTTCGCTTATCGGGAACCCTGTCAGTTTCGCCCTTCGATGATCCTCTCAGTTCCACCCTTCGAAGATCCTGTCAGTTCCGCCCTTCGATGACCCTGTCAGTTTCATTTATCGAGAAGCCTGTCAGTTCCGCCTTTCGATGACCCTGTCAGTTTCGCTTATAGAGAAGCCTGTCAGTTCCGCCTTTCGATGACCCTGTCAGTTTCGCTTATCGAGAAGCCTGTCAGTTCCGCCTTTCGATGACCCTGTCAGTTTCGCTTATCGAGAAGCCTGTCAGTTCTGCCTTTCGATGACCCTGTCAGTTTCGCTTATAGAGAAGCCTGTCAGTTCCGCCTTTCGATGACCCTGTCAGTTTCGCTTATCGAGAAGCCTGTCAGTTCCGCCTTTCGATGACCCTGTCAGTTTCGCTTATCGAGAAGCCTGTCAGTTCCGCCTTTCGATGACCCTGACAGTTTCTCTTATAGAGAAGCCTGTCAGTTCCGCCCTTCGATGACCCTGACAGTTTCGCTTATAGAGAAGCCTGTCAGTTCCACTCTTCGATAACCCTGTTAGTTTCTCTTATCGAGAACTGTCACTTCTGCTTATGGATGACCGGTTCTGTTCCGCTTATCAGTTAATTATGACAACATAATAAATTCATCAATAATTATACTGATATCCAATCCATCTTTTTATCTATGTAAACTCTATTGCTAGTACATCTATAGATTTAAACCTGCATATCTATTGATAGGTAACTCGATATTCAATCCACAGATTTAATCATGTAGATCTATTGATGAAAGACATCTATCTACAATCCATACTTTTAATCATGCAAAACCATTGACAGCAAAATCAATGTCCAATCATTAGGTTTAACCATGTAAAATCTATTGAAATAAATATCGATTTCTATTTCAAAGATATAACCATGCAAATCCATTGATACAGAGATGTGTGCAATCCATTGAATTAACCATGTGAAACCGATTGATAGTAATATTGATCTCCAATATGTGGAGTCAAACATGGAAATCGCTTTCAATCATACGTTTGACCATGCAAATCCATTGCTAGCACATTGATCTCCAATCCATAGAGTGAACTATGTAAACCATTGAGAGCAGTATCGATCTACTGTCCATAGTCTTAAGAATTTTAAATCTCTTATTTACAACATCGATTTCCAATAGTTTTAACTATAACAATCCATTGATGGCTAGTTCGATTTCCAGTCCATAGATCTAATCAGGTAAAGTTATTTATAATAATATTGATCTAGAATTCATGTAAATCCATCGATGTCCAATCCATAGATTTAACCATATAATTCTACTGACGGTAATATTGATCCCCAATCCATAACTTTTGATTTGTAAATCTATTAAGAGTTTATAGATTCAGCTACATATATATATATATATATATATATATATATATATATATATATATATATATAATGAATAGCAAGATAGATATTCAATCCATAGATTTAACGATGTACTGAAAAAATAAAATAGTCTGAATAGATAAGTTCTAATAATTTTATTACTGTATGTAGTATTTAGAATGTTATTGTTTAATATTTAGCTAGGTGTGTGTGGGCAAAAGGTTGGTTGATTTTGTTTAGCCGCATATCATCCTCTATGGGTCATTTAATACCGAAATCCAAATATTTTGAAAATTTGAATGCCTTCAGCTACAGATAAAATATATTGCCGATAATTTTGCTATAAAGAGGTATTGCCGATAATTTTGCTATAAATAGGTATTGTCGATAATTTTGCTATAAATATGTATTGTCGGTAATTTTGCTATAAATATGTATTGTAGGTATTTTTAATATAAATAGGTATTGTCGATATTTTTATTATAAATATGTATTGCCGGTAATTTTGCTATAAATAGGTATTGTCCGTATTTTTAATATAAATAAGTACTGTCGGTAAATTTGCTATAAAAATGTCCTTACCGCCGGATATAGTTTATCGTCAATGTGGGCGAAAGAGAGAGAGAGAGAGCAGAAAGGCGTGTGCGCGTTATCATGAGGCGTGATTTAAGATCACGCGGCTGTGGTTTAAAAATGATTAGAAAAAGACAAACAATACCGATAAGATAAAACAAACGAAAAGAAAAACAATAGCAAAAAAAGTTATGACAAAAAAAAAATTAAAAAATTTCTGTTTCTCATTTAAGTCACACGTTGAGTCTTGGTCGTAAACACCGTTACATTGTCCGTGTGCGCAAGGGTAGAACCTTCCAGACGGTTTTCGGACTTGAAAGAAAGGTTGTACCACAGAAAGAGGTCATTTTCTCACAGATGGACGGTGGCGGTGGCGATTCAACCGGCGACGATGGTGCTGGATATAATACGATTATGCCATTCAGTTTTTGTACCCCCCACCACCACCTTCGTTTACGTTTCCTAATAGACTCTTTCTATATTTCGGTCTCCATTTAGTTGTTTGCTTATTTTTTCTTTTTCTTTTTTTCCTTTCTTGAAAAACTTGATCAGAAAGTAGATTTACTTACATTTTGAAGGAAAAATGTATCGATTTTCTGCGATGGTAAAAATTGATTGATGAACGACCTTAGAAATTTCAAAGATACACTAATCAGAAATTTAAAAAATAACAGACAAGACAATACCAATTAATTTAATCTAATTAGCAATATATATATATATATATATATATATATATATATATATATTCCCAACAGTGTTCAAATGTTACGACACATGCTTGCTTTCCTTTTGTCTATAATTAGAAATGTTGAATTGACAATAGATGAAAGTGTAGTAATTGTCTGCAAAATAGCCACACTCATTACTTGAATATTTAGGTTGGTAAATTATGGCAGTAGTCGGAAATCTGACCTTGCATAAAAGAGACCTTTGACGAGAAAATTCAGTCGCTCAGTATGTCTGTACCTGATCAGCTCTTGGCAAAAGTGGGAAATGCGAAACTGAACTATCGTCTGGTTTAAACACTTTCCTGTCTGTTGAACAGAAGTAGTTTATTTTTGGTTTCCTGTCTGGATTGGATTTCCGGTTCCTTCTAAAGCTGTTTTTGTCTTTTCGAAAAACAGCTTTAGAAGGAACCGAAAACTCAATCCCTTGCATTTTAGTGGTATTATCGCCTTGCTTGGGGTTAAGAAAAACATTGTTTCAACTACACTCAGTGTCATCACGAAAAATGTGAGAATTTTTAGGGGAAACCATTTAAGATTGACTTTAAAAATGACTTTGTTGGGCTTTTTGTTGGTAATTTGCTTCTTTTATGCGCCGTACCACTTCAGAACGCGGGCAGTCAGTCAATTTTGGATCTCCACAATTTCTCCTATCATTTATATCTTTAAACAATGCTTTTCACAGTCCTTGTTCTGTCATTCATGTATACAAACCTTTTAGCGAGGTAATTCGCTGTTTTCTCCTGTCCCTCTTACATTTAGTATGTCCTGTGAGTGTCAATGTCTCCAAGCCCCCTTTTCTCGTTATGTATCCCAGAAATATAAATTCTCCCTTTCTGATTTTAAGTACATGTGTTCTTTTTATTAGTAAATTAATTAAAACTTCACCGTTGCTATCATATTCTGTCCATGCAATTCTCAAGATACGTCCTTTACATGTCGAGAACTGTCACTGACAACCAGGGATGTACGAATTTGCATGGCCATGAGGTTACCTTTCAGTTTTATCCTCTGATGCACCGGTAGGAGAGCAATAACTATTCTGGTATCTCTTAGGGAGAGCCCAATATCTATCAACTTCTCTTAGAACAGATGTTCTTTATTAATATCAAATACCATCTGTTATTTTCTGTCGTGGATAGCATATTTACAGGAAGTTCCAAGTGTAATGAAATAATTCTGTTGACTACCGTACATACTCGTGTATAAGACCATTCGTGTTTAGTGCGACACCCGAATTGTCTGGCGTTAATTTTAACCCTCCTACATTCTTATAGTGCAACTGGTCACATAAACTGCATGATTTTTAACATCTATTTCTGCATAAAATATGAAAACTCTCACTATATACGAACAAATACCGTAAATAAAAAAAATATGAACAATAATGAATAACACTTGATCACTCTTATTAAACATTACATTTTATTCAACTCTGGAATTCGTCAATTTCTGTCAGCTAGTTTATGTGTGTGCATGGTTACCTGAGCCTTTCGTCGAATACGTGTACCTTATATTCTCGTCTGTGGTGTCTAGGAGACTGCCTAAGTTCTCTCTTTGGTGTTTGTTTCTATATCTTTATGCGATCTATTCCCATGCGAGTAAAGGTGTGGAGTCGTATGATTCTGCACCCGGTAGCCAAGAGTATGTAAACTCTACGCTTGGGTCCCTTGATGGACTAGTGTGGTATTGAATGCAAATTCGATTCTGAAATAACACTACGCAATTTTAAGACAACATTATCCAACGTATTCATTGACGTAGGACATTAAACCACAGTCTGTTTTTAATGAGAATTTCTGAAATACTGAATTTAAAAATAGATATCTGAACCAGAATAAAAATAAACCAAATTCGAAACTTTTACGCGTTGTCAACTTTTCATTTCTCTTGCTACGTTTGTCAGGTCAACTCTTTGATGTATCTGATGTCTCTGATGTGACATTTATTGCAAAATTTTATTTTGGTGTCTCTTATATTGAGTTTAGTACATATCGAGGGTCACCACATGTTTTAGAACAAAGCATCTTTATTGACATTAAATTATATTCAGATATTTCCTGGCCTGAATCACAAACTAAATAAAGCCCCACGTTTAAGACGAGGTTATCCAACGTATGACTTTCAGTATGACATTAAACCACATGGTTTGTTTCTAACGACCATTTCTGAGATAGACTAACGAAAGAGGAAGACAGCATGTTATCCTAAAGCATATACGTATTTTGCACAAAAGACAACGAATTAAAAAAAAAAAGATTTCACTGCTAGCATAAAACTAAATTCGAAACTTTGACACGTTGTCGCCTTTTCGTTTCTATTGCTACTCTTGCTAATACAAAACGAAACAAACAAGAAGTCAAGAAATACTTCTCGCTTTCAAATCGTACAAAACTCAAAACTCGGCTGAATACGAAAGCAGGAATAGTAATCAATTAAAAATTTCTAACGAAAGTGAAAAACTAAAAGACAACAACAATGGCGTCAGGAGCATTGACAAAAACTTTGGACGTAAGCCAACAAAATGGAAGAACGTCTGGGGAATCGAAAAATATTGGAATGTATATTTTTCAATTTACACAATCTATTGCTTGAGATGTCTTAGACTTTCGTTCCGTTTTACCTTTTGGTTTTAGTTTCTTTTTTAATAACTCTTTTGCGTTATTCTTTGAAAAGAATGTGTTTGCTGGCCTTTTTTCCATTAGATTGTTATTGTTTATATAAAAGTTTGCTTTTGTTTTCTTTTGCTTGTCTCTGAATGAAGGAGAAGGTTTCACTTTTTCGATAGTTTCTATTGTGTGCTTTTTTGTTTCTTTTTCTGCATTTTCCGTTTTTCGTTTAACTCTTTTTATTGTACTATTTTTAATTTTTCCTTTTTTTTTAAACCGTGGCACAACTTGTAGTGGATGCAATTTAAGATTCGCATCTTTTCACTTTCACTATAAGAAAGCCCGCCATTGTCATATGAATATTCATTCCAAAAGGTGGAACAGAGAAAAATGAAACGAAAATTTCATTTCTTTTATATATCTGCTGACAGTCTGGTTCTTGAGTTTGTGTGTATGTGTTGTTATTTATGTACTTATTTACAGATTTATCGGTTTTGGCGGCTTCGACGACGACGCCGGGAGATGGCATGAACAAAATTGAAAACAGAAAAAAGACGGAACAGAATTCTATAAAACCTGATTAACAACAAAAAAATCTCTTGCTACTATGATATTATGCAAAATTCATCAGCAGCTGTATTGTTCTCGACGTTTTATATGTATATAGAATAACAAACGGAAAAGTCATGTTCTATATATACGTAGTTTCTGTAAATTGTTTCGTCTAATGTACTATCGCCAGACCGATAAACACACACACATATATATATGCATGCCAAACGTCTCGGTTTATCGTGTCGAAAAGCCGCCTGCTCTTTGTGACAACAAGTCTTGTTTATTCAGTTTTCGAAAACATTCGAATAACATAATCTTCATCCTCCACCATTATTTGACGCGTGTCACTTTCGTTATCGTTACTCTTTTTATTATGACTCTAATTGTTGAAGTGACTCTCTTTGAACGAATACTTGTACTATTGTTTCGCTTTTGCACATGATAGGATGTTGCTTGCTCGTAGGAAGTTTATTTTCAGGTTATCTCTTGTTACTTGAGGAAATAAACCGGACATTTGTTCTTTTCGCTGACAGGCTGTATCCAGCACTTCTCGAAGTACCCTTGCTGTTCTAAGCCAGCATTCTTTTTTTTTCACGGTATATTACAAAACCCTAATACTCCAGTGATCAGTGGTATTACGATTACTTTTTGTTTTTACTAGTCATCCCCAAACTTTTAAAATGTCATACGTTAAATTATTGTAATTTTAGATCTTTCGTTAGTTTTCAATTCTCATCTATTTGTTTATTTTTCCTTTAATATTTTCTTTATTTATTTTCTTTAGTACAATTCCTTAACGATATCTTGGGTAAGGCAAACTAGTAAATATATACATTCTCTCAGCACAAATACCACTTCATCTTAAACTTATATATATATATATACACACACACACACATATATATATATATATATATATATATAAGTGGACATTGAAATCAACACCTAGAGGTGACAGTCTGTTTCATGCTAAACGCTCTAGCCATGATATTGTGCACTTTAACCCATAAATATAGCATACATTAAAAATTTTATTTTATCATATATATATATATATATATATATATATATATATATATATATATATATATATATACATATATGTATATGTGTGTGTGTATGTGTGTGTGTGTTAATGCAGCGAAAATATATTTGATATTTACTCACAGAAAACCGTGCAGGAAAACTTTTGAGAAGATTGTGTTTCGCCAATTTACCAAGTTGGAAGAGTCTCACGATCACGAATGTCGCAAGCCATTGGGGCCGTAGGGGCGCCATATATACTGCAGCCGTGGCAGCGTTATTGTGATTGCCAACAGAGCTCAAACCTCTCCAAGCTAGTTTGAATTCAGTGTTGTGCTTCTCCCAGACTGGTTGGCAAACAAGCCTATAGAGCCCAGTCAGCTATTTAAACCAATGCTGGAGTGAGGAGAAGTGATGAAGTAATACATTTCCCAATATTATTTGCATTTAAGTGAATGTAACGAACCCGACTGGAATTCGAAATCGCGTCTCCGATTTCTTGTTCTGAGGTACTACCAATTACACCACGACCACGCATTCATATGAAAGAGTCACTTGCCTTTAAACAGCCATTAAAATACCGACTTTTCATGAAATTTCATTGGACTTAACACAGGGTCAAATTGTTTGTTAGAAAGATTGAAATACGCCAGTCGTTTAAGTCGATGTACTTTGGAAATAGGCTTTTAAAATTTGAGTTTTAAATTTTTGTGATCGGATACACACCACCATTGATGGTACTCTCGTTTTTTTTGTCCTTTCCACCATGATTCTTTATCAGATGAGCCAATTCCTAGAAATTTCTAACATTGCCCCCCCCCCCTTCTCTTTCAGACGCTTCGTACCTCACATGGGACGGACAAATATGTGTATCACAAAAATATTTTTAATCTGTATTCAATTTTTTCTCGTTCGTCTTTCTCACTCATTTTTGTTAGCCGATCATCAGTATCTTTATTTTTTTTATCAAGATACACATGACTATTATATCATTATCACTGGCATTTGTTTCGTCGCTATAATGACCATTATTGTTGTCAAAAATATTGTATCGTTTGGCATCACAGTTAATATTATCGGAGGATTGTTGGCTGTTTATTATTGTTTTATATTTATGGATTATTTTTTTAATATATTCTATCTTAATTTAGACATCAGCATCCTCACATTTTATATTTTTATGGTATTTTTATTTTATCTTAATTTTATTTCTACTTATTCATTTTTAGATAGCACCTTGTAAAAATACGTCTTTCTCGCCTTCTTGCTCTCTTCACAGTTGTATATTGTTTCCCGTTACCGATCATTTCATACAAAAGGCAAAAATCATTGCAACAAAACAAAAAAAAAGAAAAAAAAACAGACCATTCTTTTTCTTTTCTTTTCCCAACGACAGATTTAGCAAAGAATGATGAGCGAAATCGCAAAGCACAAGAGAGAGTAAAAAAAAGAAGAAATAAGAGAGGGTGTGTGCGGGAGAGGAGGAGACGGAAAGAAAAAGTGTAACACCTAATAAAGAGAAGGGGGCGAAATTCGGGTTGTTGTTGTTCGTTAGAACGGAATGAAAGAGTGAATAAAGTATAAGTTTGAGATAGATAAATATTTTCGATGGGAAAAAATCTGGTTTAATCTGCATAAAATGAGAAATAATTAGTAATCTCTCTATTGACATAGGAAACAAGATTCAGACAATAATATATATATATATAATATATATATATATATATATATATATATATATATATATATATAATGTAAAGAATACTACACTTATTAAAAGAGAAAATAACTTGCTTAGGCGAAATGTTCTTGAGAGTGCTGCTATCGACGCTTGCGAAAATGTTAACCTGCATCCCGGATGTTTTTCCAATATTTCCTTTCCTAAAGGAAATACTCCTTTTCAAACCAGCATATAGTCAACGACGAAATTATTTGTACACCCATTAATTTTGAATATTTTTCTCCGTTTCTCAGAATCTAATGCCCGTATGACACCATTTTTTAAAAATATATATTAATAAGCACAAAACAGGAATATAAAACTCAATTTTCGGCAAAATATGTCAAATACCACAAATTTGACGGGTGACTTATGCAAAATAGGAAAAGACAAAATTATTCGTATAGTATTAAAAATAGTAAAAATTGAACAACTTTCACTATTAATAGTCAATAACATGGTCTCTCGTCTTTATAACTTGCTGCAATCGTTTTCTAAATTTTTTTTGTGGAACTTGTTTCCAAACTTCTATGGTTACACGTTCTTATTTCTGAAGGCTTTTTTATAGATAAGATTTGTTATATCTATAAGGGGAAATCGTAGAATATAGAAGATAGAGCCTTTATGGATAGACATTGTGGATATAGGAATCAATAATATACGGTAACTGTCAGTTTCTTCAAAATAAGATCTCATTGAAGTGTGAAACTAATAGTTACCATGAAGTTCTTATTCATATTTCCACACTATCAAATTGTTCATCTAACTTATATATATGTAAATATTGCTTATACGTTATTTTATAGATACAAATACATGCTCTGTTTATAATAAACAGTATTAACAACATTTACTCGCCTGAATGTCCGTGAAATTTCATAGGAAATATATGTCTTTCGGCAGGAATCCAATCTATATCCTACACGGAAGACACATATTTTCTATGAAATTTCTCGGACATTCAGGCCGGTAAATGTTTTTAATACTGTATTATAAACAAAGCATGTAATTAAATATTTTATTTATAAAAATAACGTATAAATAAAAAATATGTTAAAATAATTGTTGGACTTAGTCCTTGTCATAATATATATATATATATATATATATATATATATATATATATATATATATATATATAATGTGTGCGCGAATTATGTTTCTTTACCAATAGTAATGTACTATTTATTTTTATTCTCACGATGCAAATATATATTTGTGTATTTAGGCAGCAATCCTTCTTTCTTGCACATTTCATTGAATACTACAGACAAGGTGGTTTGATTTATCAAATCACCTTGTCTATCGTATTCAATGAAAAGTGCATATATATATATATATATATATATATATATATATATATATATATATATATATTATACGAATAAATAAGAATATATATTCTGAGTCAGAAAATTTTCAAAGTTTATATACTTATATAATGTAGATCGTGTAGATTTACAGCCGTGTCAGCTGCCAGACACGCACATATAGTTACGAATGTTGAATCATCTCTGAGTACATTTATACGTTTAAATTCAAAATGCGAATAAATAAATGATGTTATTTTCTCATCTGAAGGGGAAAAATTGGGTTTTGTTTTAAAATACTCAATCTTCGGCTTTCTGTGCGCATAAACACTTGTTATAAGAAAAGCCGAGTAATGGAAATAGTTGCGAAACATTGACAAGAATCGAATAACAAGATTGCTACAAGAAATAAGTGAATGGAAAGATTAATACGTTGCTATATAAATAAGTTGAGTCTGAAAATAGGTAGAGAGAAAGTTGAAAGCATGGAAAAATGGAGAGACAAAAACTGGGGCCAAAAATAGAGAAGCAGTGAATGAACGTAAATCAAAGAAGAATGAAGTTAAAAAGCTAAGGGAACTTTTCTATAAATTGAGAAAAGAAGTATATAAAAAAAGGGGGTGGATGAAAAACGGAGAGGAATGAAAAGATAAATGAAGGATCTAGGAACAGTATCGAACGGTTGTTTTTAAAAGCGTATTGAGAAGACTAAAACTAATAAAAAAAACGTGTTCAGTAAATAAATAAAATAGAAATGAAAAGAATAAAGATGTGATGATGAAATGAGAATGTATGAAATCAAGTATGAGAAAACAAAAGCTAGAAATTAGGGGAACTGGTCTTAAAATAAAAATAAATAAACCACAAATGCGTGAATAGAAAAATTAAAACTTGAGCGAAATTAAAAGCGTAAAAAGCAAGGAAGAAATAGCGATTTTGAAACGTAAAAGGAAAGAAGCAAGTTTTAAATGTAACTGAATTTGTAACATTTTAGAAACAAATAGAAAGCATGTAAAAATGGGAACCATAACCAAAAGTAATATGTAATATGAACTAAAAAAAAGAAAAAGAAAGAAAAATTAAAGAAACAGAAGTAAACAAACGAGAGAAAAAATAAGAAAATCGCTATCTTTGACCAAAGGAGAAAAGATAAGCATAGATACATACACACACACGATGAGATTGTTTGGTTTTGTTTTTTTAGTCTATATCACTGAGGTGAGGTATTATGATTATTTACATTATTCGGACTGTTATACTCATCTTCATTGCCATATTCACAACGTTTCGGTCAAAATTCCAATCGCCTGAAGAAAGCCGGAACGTACAACAGCCGAAACGTTGTGAATATGGCAATGAAAATGAGGATAACAGTCTGAATAATGTAAATAGGATTATCAATCTTCTGTAGGTTATTTAAAACAATAGTTTTAGATTGTAAGAATTTTTTGGGAGCTGATAATGATTTACTGTTACAAGTCCTAATTAACTCATAGCTGATGGGAGAAGGGGTGGATCCATACATTTTCCAAAGATATTTGCGGGCAAAGGAATATAACGAACCCGACTGAAATTAAAATTAGAAACAAACTGTGACGTGCTTTACCCTCTCGGTACAGAGTGATTCTATGACCAAGCAAAGTTTTGAATAGTGTCTTTTAAACAACTTTGCTTCGTCATCGATGCACTCTGTAGCCGAGAGGTCAAAGTACATCAGATCTAACGACCGTTTCCCCGGGAGGAGGGGTTTTAATCCTGCCGGGGAGTGCATATAATTCTCTAACATTCAGGCCAGTAGACGAAAATAAATATACTGTTTATTAAATAAACGGGGGCGTCTATTCAGATACGTATCCACTAAAAATAACGTTTAAGTAATATATATATATATATATATATATATATATATATATATATATGTGTGTGTGTGTGTGTGTGATAATGCTGCTTAACAGATTTGGGATTCAGACAGAGGGAGTGTGCGCAAGTACATGTCTTATAAGTCAAGGTGTATATCGACACGAATAAGCGACGGACCAATAATAATTGCAGCGGCGAACAATCGATCAAAATATTAACCACAATGATTTACACAAATGATAAAAGCACCGTCCCTTATGTATGTTATCAGAATAGCATAAGGATGGGGAAAATCTTTGTGATAACGGCGATAAACGTAAAGGAAATCCTGGTTTCCTTTGTTAATCGCATTTTTATTGTTTGCCCTGTAAGTAAATCTGAAAGATAAGAAGTAAAATAAAAACTCACACAGAACGTTAAAGAAATTCAATCTTTTCCTCATCTGTTGTCATGAAAAGCAAACGCATCATACATTGCTATTTAAGAGCAACTTAGTATAGCAAAACACTGAATTGTAGCAAATCAATGAGAGGAAGATTGTACTGCGCCGATACTTGAACAATAGCCTGCGTCTTTTCATATCAGAAATTCCAACTTTTATCAGGATGGAACACTGATTACAAGTGCTGCTAAAAAGATGCAACTATCTTTGAGAGCAAGCCATCTGATATTGACTAAGATTAGTTTAAAACTGCGTATAACTACACATTTGTGGCACACAGTGAGGATCGAAGTTAGGAATTGCTTGTAATGATTTTTCTACAAGGATTTCATTGTAAAGTATTCTGGAAAAAAATAATGTAAAAAACAAAAATTGATTCATTAAAAAGAAACTCATTTACACAAAAAATTTAATACTTTTGTATCTCCGACAGAAAAACTTGTCTTTTTCTTTCTTCGTCTTCCTCATTTTCATTTTTCCTCATGTTCAATTTCATCCAACTTTCCTGCAAAATACATGCAAACTTGTTTTTACCCTTTATTGCAAAAATATAAAATAAATATACCATTTTTCTGCACCCTTTGTGAATGTCCATGTAACAGAAGTCATATTTTTCAACTCCATATTAAAAAACTCTGGTCTAAAGATAAAAAAAAAACATTGATAAAGCAGTTTTTTTCGATATCTTCTGAGATAATTTAAAAAAAAATGTTTTGTGTCTAATTTGCTTCCGTTTCCGTCTAAATATCTGAGATAAGGTGTTATCTTTATTTACACTCTTTACATCCGGGCTATTGTCCTCATCTTTGGTCCGACGTGCCATCCCGCCTTCCTCAGGTGTATGTCAATCTGGGTAACCTTCAGGGAATTACGAACTGAACCCTTTATTTAGTGTACGGAGGTACATTGTTCTCGTTGCACTGCCCATGTCTAGTGATATCTAGTAATGGATTCATTCTTATACCTACATTTGTATTATTTTAAACGTAATTATAGTGGACACTTCGTATTTGAAATAGACGACCCTTTGTATTTATTCAACAGTGTGTATTACGTCGATTGATCTGCGCATTCGAGAATTCTTAGTAAAGGCGTCAAAACTGCGTTTTCCTTTCTAGGAGAATCTGTGGCGTGATCCATTGGGTTTTATTAAAATTGGTCGATGTCCAAAAGCGGACGAAGAGGGCTACGCGTAACGGACATGTTACATAAGGTGCCACTGGAATTTATAAAAGTCAGCGACAGTCCGTTGTAGTTTCATATATATATATATATATATATATATATATATATATGAATTCATTAGCATGTATTTAGATTTGTTATATATACACACATATATATATATTTAAATATATATATTTATATATGAATTCATTAGCATGTATTTAGATTTGTTATATACACACACACACACACACACACACACATATATATATATATATATATATATATATATATATATATATATATATATATATATATATACTCATTTTGTGTTATGTTAGAGATAAAAAAAAGTAATGCTCAACAAACAATGATTTTTCTGCAAGGATTTCATTGTAAAGTAGTCTGGAAAAAATAATGTAAAAAAAAATTGATTCATTAAAAAGAAACTCATTTTCTCAAAAGATTTAATACTTTTGTGTCTCCGAGAGAAAACTTGTCTTTTTTTCTTTTTCTTTTTTTTTTTTTCGCCTTCCTCATTTTTTATATTTTCAATTTCATCCACTTCAACTTTTAATAAGAAAAGGGGAAAATTCCATTTCATTACAGTGATTTCATACCTATTGCCTCGTTAATCGATATATTGACACAGAGTACATACATTTGTAAATATTTAATTCCATAGAAACCTTGTCCATCAGATGATTTTGAGTCTTAAAAAAGGATGGGCTTAACTTTGAAAAACACACTTAATAGAAGTTCTCATTCTGTTTAGAAACCAGCTTCGTGTCTATTTTTGATAATATTTCGTTGTTTATTCCCATCATAAAATACTGTGGATGCCAGAAATAGTCGTGACTTGTTTTTATAAAGCCCAACACAAAAGTTTTTCTATTTATGTATGAAGAAAATTGTTCGGAAATCTCCATAGTCTATCTATATAAAGATGAATTTATTTGGATAAAACTAGGCATTAATTCCTGTTTTTGTCGAGTTTTACATCAGTAATGTTGCGTTAATACCCTTGGGAAAGTTATGAATCCTCCTCTTCTCCCCCCAGCTATGGGTAAATAGTAGAACAGACCAGGTTCTCTATCTTTGGATGGCAACTGGTCTACCGCAGAAAGAAATAGCAACCTACTGCGGGGTAAAATCTGTGTCGTCAGTGATGTATCGAAAGATACATGATCGCCGAAGCGTGTATCACGCATGGCACATAACTGATAGAATGTTTTATGGTTCGGGAAAAATTAGCTTAATGACTTTCCAAAAATTATTAACATTGCAACTGTATATTTGTAAACTTTCTTCCGTTAGCTTTTCTTTTTCATGATTACAACACGTTTCGAGAAAAACGCGTGTATGATCAGGGTAGGTGGTAAATCCCTTTTACTGGGGAACAATTTAAAATAATTTAATTATTAAAATAACAAAAATGCAATATTGATTTTTTTATTTGTTGCATATGTTTAATTTGTTCTATTTCATCCATTGGTTTTCGAAATTTGACGAAACGTCGTGTGTACATCTCGACAAAATCCTGATAGTAATAACTTTAACAATACTAAATACTGTGACGCGTGTTGCAAAAAAAAAAAAAATTCTAGCATAAATAAATGTCTATAAAAAAAATCAAAACTTAATGAGCAGTGGTAGTTCTAGTAAGCTTCGTGGGGTGTGGGGTTCCAAAATATAATAAAACGGGATATGTTTTGTGTTGTTTTTGTAACCGAAACTAAAACTATGCATCAACACAAAGTCGTGTTTGTTGCTATTAATAAAAAAAAATACCTTACACTAAAACACACTCGTCAAACCCCTATGGAGATTTTTACAAACGCAAAAGAAGGATCTGCGAACACACCGATAATACACACAGCCATTCATCAAAACCAGCGATTTGTCAACAGACACACACAGACGCAGGCAAATAATGTAATAATCTATGGCCAACCTTCTGTTTTCTTCTTTTTTTTTCTTTTTTTTCTTTTATAATATCACCTTTCTATTAGAAAGGGGTAAAGATTTTGCTAAAAGTTCCGCCAGCCACTATTCTACTAATGGAGGGACCCTTACCTACACTAACCTCCCTACAAAACCCACGTTTTACTTCAGTCACGATTTCACTCCCTTCTCTTCACTACAATCTATTCGGCTGTTCCTCAACGATAAAGTTAATTAGTGTAGCCCACAGTGTTTGGCGGCTTGGCCTTCTTTTGATTTTTTTTTTTTTTTTTTTTTTTGGCTTAAAAGTGCCGACGAGACTGTTAAACATGGCCGCCATGCCCACGAAAAATAAGGTCAGGATTTTTTGGAGAATTGCTATGGGGTGCGGTGGAGTGAATTGGAAGGCGGTGGATGAATGGGCTTGTTGTCCTCGTCACATTAATAATTATATCTCGGTCAGAGCACAAATTCCCTTCCCATTCCAGAAATGTGCTTCTTTTTTCACTAAAATATCAAAATTCAACTCTCAATAAAAGACCCAGATTTAAAATGTAACATTGCTACTCGCTTTCATTTCATATACTCATAAAAAAACGTTTATTTCATTCGTTCATAAGATAATTGTAACATTTTTAAATGAATGTACTTTGTTATTTATCAACCACATACTGCACCTCATGACATTATTTATTTGATGTTGCTGTTATATTCGCCCGTAGCGAATTTAACATATCATGCTTACTTGAAATAGTATCTTTGGTCAACCTAGTTGATTTCTTTATGACCATATATATAATATATAATATATATGTACACACACACACACACACACACACACACACACACACACACACGTATATATATATATATATATATATATATATATATATATATATATATATATGATTAATCATATCACCCAATGAGAGGCTTTAAATCCACTAAGACACAAAAGGTTAATCAGTGTGAAAGAATAAGGAAAAAGTCAGTGATGTGCCATGCGTGATATACGCTTAGTCGATCATGTATCTTTCGATACATGACTGACGAAGCCAATTTTTTCTCGCAGTAGGTTGCCATTTCTTTCTGCGGTAGACCAGATGCATAGAACCCGTTCTGTCCTGCTATTTACACATAGCTGGGGGTGAAGACGAGGATTCATACCCTTCGCAAAGGTATTAGCACGTAGGTGAATGTAATAGATTCGACTGGAATTCGAACTCGGCTCTCTGATTCCTCAATCCGAGCCGCTATCCATTATTCCATCGTGTCCCAGGAAAAAGAGAAAAATTATTAAAGAGCGAGAACATTAGAAGAGTAATCAAGAGGATATTAGATAACGATTGACATTGCATTTAAATATTTGAAGATCAAAGTCGGCCGGAAAGCATGGAACCGGAAGAGTTTCACCCGAGAGAAGTGCGAGAAAAGAAACTGTTAATATAAAGCTTACGGTTACATCTAGCCAGTCCAATTGTGAATTGATGAAACCTTGTTGCCAATCTAGTACCACGCTTAAATTCATAGAATCTATGCACCATAGCGAAGAGTTCATCCGAGCAATTACCGTGAAAGTATCTATAGAAAAGGTACAGGGAAGCTACACTACGGAAGTAAGAAAATGATTGTAGCTGAGATGTCAGGTCAAATAATATTTCTGATTCTTTTGATTTTATCAAGAATCTCTACATATACAGCAGGAACACGGGGTGATATGTGGCAGCCATATTCAAAGCCCGGACGAATGGTAGACTTATAAATATGTAAGATAAATTCAGGAGAGAAAACTTGTTTAGCACGACACGGGACCAAGCAGACCTAGCAATGGCTTCACTATAATCTTTCTATTTCATGTCAACCGAGAAAGAAAGAAGCCTCAACGAGTCCCTCTTGTGGAGGTTAGTATCAGTCACGCTGATGGAAAGCATGAAGGGGTCGTTCGTATAATAAAGTATAATTACTTTCAATCGAATTCGAACTGATGTCCCCTATTTTTTGTCATCCTTGACATTTAACTAAAAGCTGTTAGAAGAAGATATGAATTCATAGCCGAGAGAATATATGAATTCTTGTTGATTATAATTACAGCAATTTACACAGAAACAGTTTTCCACAAGACGTTCAATATTTCCATTTAAATATTCAGTTCAATCATAGCTGTTTCGTTTTCATGTTGGAAGCTAAAATTGTTTCTAGGCATTCCAAGGTGCAAAGTATGTGTTATCTTGGGGGAAAAGTTGACCCGATATTTTAGCGGAAAATTGATAGTTAAAAAATTACTTAAGTTCATGCTCATGAAGCATTTTGGGAATAGCGAAGTTTGTCACAAAGACACATTCATGGAAGCCAAATGAAGAATGAATTGTCCATTCAGAGATCACATATGTATCACGCCAACTACATCACGCTGAGCGCAATGAAATACTGTATGAGAGAAGAAAAAAAATGTCAATCTTTTATTCCCAGAAAGTGGGTTATAAATCGTCTAAAGAAAAGGGGGAACGAAAGAAAGAGATAAGGAAATGGGAGAGGGACGAAACCTTCTCTCCACATAAAAATACACTATTACCTCTTTGTGTAACCCTGGTCCGATTTATTTCGCAAAAACATTCAATCCTTTCTGATTACATCTAACAAATTGCGCAACAAATTAAGTTAGGTTGTTCAATTTTACTATATGTCAACACATGCAGGTTATTTAATGCCGAATACTGTCTGTGGTGCTCAGTGATGACCGAAATCATAACTAATAATCAACGATACTAGCCTCGCTAACCATTACCCCACACTGAGACGCCATATTGTTTAGGTAAAAAATAGAATCATAATCATTATTGTATTAAGTTGAAGCAACAGTTCGCAACAATTTTCATTTAATTTTTCCTATAAATTCATAACGTAATTATTCAGACACACAAGTAACAAGATATTTTCTATTAATGTACACCCAATACATGGCTAAAGAGCCTCTCAAGATAGATTACTATGTGTGATAAGAATGTTGAAGTAGGAAGTGAAGATTACGATTATATGAAGGACAGGTAACGATTGACCCTTGACTTGAGAGATAGATGAGAGAATGGAAAAAAAAATTTTAACAATGCGTTTCACCGAGAGCGTCTGCTCTCTTAGGCTTCCTCAGGTTAGAATGAAAGAAAAACAAAACTGTATATGATGAACAAAGTTTTGGGAATTCTGAAGATATGTAGCGACCATAAATCCAATTAAATTTAGGTTAGCTGATCACCTCGAATCTTCAAACTCAAGAAAATTTTTAATCTCCTGTTTGTTTTAGTTTTGTTTTTTTGTTTTATCTATATCAGTCACGTTTGGACTTTGTTGGATTTTAAATCCGCCCACCGACACGAATTAGTGTTTTATTTTATATATATATATATATATATATATATATATATATGGTTTATGCTCGCTACTTATCCTCCAAGATCCCAAAGGATTTTCCTCACATATATTTATATTTCTTTAATCCAAATCTTAGGAGGTCAAAGAGACCAGACGCTCTCGGCGAAACTCATCGTTAATAAATTTTCTACTTTGTCTCGGATACTATTACCCACCCCCTATATATATATATATATATATATATATATATATATATATATATGTGTGTGTGTGTGTGAAAGAGAGAGAGCTTATACCCACTGAAGAGTGGAAGGACTCTAGAGTCGCGATGCTGAAGGTAACATCAATCACCTGAGTGACAAACTTTTTCTTACATTAATTATCTCATATAATATCGTATATATATATACATATATATATATATATATATAATGTGTGTGTGTGTGTGTGAGAGACAGAAAAAAGTATGTAGTCACAATATACTTACATAGTCAATGTGTTTTTTTATTCAAACGCATCATAGTTGCGTACAAATAACTGCGTCTATCCCGGCTTTTCGCGACAAACTTTTATTGTAACACTGATACAGAGGCTACGATTGTGCGATCCTAATTAATCTCCGGGGCTCTACCCTCTTCAAAATCTGGGTACATTTAATTTTTTTTGTTGTTGTTTTGTTTACACCGGTCGCTTGGGAAGGGTCACCGTCAGCCTAGCCTGTGTCGAATGCTGAATTTGATCTCACCTTTGTCTCCAGTCTGGACATTAGACGCGTGTCCACAGCTGAGGCCTCAATCAAAACACGAATCATGATAGACACGTCATTGTTTGCAAGCCGAGCCTGCTTTCACCTCTAACCTCGCTTTTTATAATTGTCTTACCCTAATTTCTCCTCAGAATATTTTCTTTTTTTTCCTTCTTCATCCTTGTTCGTACTTTCACTCTCGCTGATTTTTGTTCGTTTATGTCTTTGCAATTATTTTCTTCATTCATTCGATCTTTCTTTTTTTTACTTTTTACTTCCAATATTATTGTTAAAAAGCTTTCTTTCCCTTTTCACCTTCATTTTTTTTCTCTCCCGTCCTTTATTCATTTTTTCTTCACTCTATTTTTTAATGATATGTTCATGTTTGTTTTCGTTCCTTCTTTCTTCCACTTTTACTTCTCTCGATCATTCTTCTTCTCTCACTCTTTCCCTGTCTGCCTTTTTCTCATTCTTTCTTCTTTTCTCACCACTCTCTGCCTTTTTTCAGCTTTTCTTCCTCTATGACCCCTCTCTTCCTTCTTTTCAGTTTTCCTTCCTCTATCACCCTCTCTTCCTTCTTCTCAGTTTTTCTTCCTCTATCACCCCTCTCTTCCTTCTTCTCAGTTTTCCTTCCTCTATCACCCCTCTCTTCCTTCTTCTCAGTTTTTCTTCCTCTATCACCCCTCTCTTCCTTCTTCTCAGTTTTTCTTCTTCTCTCAATCTTTCTTCTTACAGTTTTTCCTTCTCTCTTCTTTTACTTTCTTCCGATTTCTTCACTTCCCACCCTCTCTTCTTTTCATTGTCTCCCACCTCCCACTTATTCTGTTATCTCTCTTTCTCTTTCTTCCTCTCTCTCTCTTCTGGATGTATTTTCCTTTTTCGCGCACATTTCTTTTCTTCTACATTTTGGTTTCTGCATTTCTTAAGTTTCACACTTCTTTCCTTTTTAATTTCGTCCTTTTTTCCTCATTGTTTTTACTATTTTTCTCTTTTTTTTTTCTATTGGTTACCTTAACCCAAATAATTCTTGTCATAATTCTCGCTCGCTGCCCATAACTCGGCCTCACATTTGTGATTTTCTCGTCTTTTTTAAATGAACGATGTGACCTGAAGAAGAACGAAAAAAGAAACCCAAAGTAAGCAACAGAAAAATAAGTGTTTGAAAGATTTTAATAAATAAATGATATGATAAAAACAAACAAACATCGACAACAACTAATGAATAGAAATAGGAAGTAAGTAGTAGGGTAAAATGAGTGAAGACGAAGAGACCAAAAAAGGAGGAAGAATTTACGACAAAGAAAAACATGACTGACAAAGAGAACATTGGAAAGAAGAAGAGAGAACACATTCCCTAGCAGAGAGTACCCACTCCAGTTGTGGGGTTGAGCTAAGCTAAGCTTATGAAATATTTTGACTCTCCCTTGCTATAACTGCGCACAAACGCGTTTGTTTGGTATTCTAGTTTAATTTAACAATTAAAAAGTTTTCAAATGGTGACTTCAAAGTCAAACAAGCGCATTTTACTTGAATACTGATGCAACAAAGTTTTATTCACCTTCGTTTCGCCTTATGTTCCGCCAAATTTATTATTCACAAAAGAAAACAGTCGCTTGGGTGGTAATAAAAGAAAAAATAATGGAAAATGGGAAAGAGTAAAAAAAAACAAAAAAAAACAATGAAATAAAAAAAAAATCCACTGTATAACGAATTATTTAATATAAAAACGAAATAAAAATTAGACTTTTAATTAAAACATTAATTTTTTTTAAAATTAATCTCTTAAAAAGGGAACTGGAACAAACTTATTGTTTGTTTTTTTTGTTTTTTTTTTTTTTTCTCCTTATGGGTTAACTATTTTGAGTTGGTTAATTTATCCCGTTTTTTTTTCGTTCGGTTGGGTCGAGGTTAGACATATTTTTTCGTATACAGTGTAACCCGGATATAAGAGAGTTGTCGGACCGGATAATAAGTTTCTTATATCCGGTTTTCTCTTATATCCGGGTTTGGTCTATTTTGTTTTATTAACACAAGCTCTAATTTGGGACCAGAGAAAATCACTCTTATATTCGGGTTTCTCTTATATCCGGCTCTCTTATATCCGGGTTACACAGTATATATTCTCTGTGTCTTTTTCTTTCTCTCTCCTTTTCTCTTTCTCTTCTTTTTTTCTCTATCTCCGATTCGGGATGTACTTTCCTGTTTCGTGCACTCTTCTTTTCTTCTACATTGTGAATATAAATGATACCTTGATTCATAATGCTAAGTATGTTTTTTAAATCCTTTTCTTTGGAAAAGTATATTTTGTTGATTAAAGTGTCGTTTTAATTTTTTAGAAAGTTTACAAAAAGGCACATTTCAGTAGAAAGCATTGGAAAGCTTTTTATTTTATGTGACTTTTAATGAAACATTGTCAATAGCAAAAAAAATAAATAAAAATAAAAAAAAAAACGCGTCCTTTCTAACTTGGCTACTGCGTGAAATTACCATTCGTTAAGACCAAGCAGTTTGAAATAGAAAAATCTACATAGAATATTATTTCGTTATTTTCTCATAGGGCTAAATTTCGGGGCAGTAGGAAAATCATTGTAACTAGTTCGGTATATGTCACTTCGCTGAGGAAAAGATCACCACATTTCAAATCTAAATTGCTTGTTCATTTAAAATACTACATTAATTCGGAAATATATTCAGTTCAAATAAAAAGGTGCCGATTTATATTCTTTTCCTATTAGTCAAGGGTTGCTACCAGAAAGAATGGGAAAATAACCCTCGCAACGCATTAATTTAAATTTCATTTAAGTTGTGTGTTTGCATGTATGTTTGCGTGTGCGCATGGATATTTTCATTCAATCGTTAGTCAAAAAATAGTCCGACAAGTAAAAAAAAAGCTTTAAGATAATTCTATATAATAATTTCCGAAAAATTTTAACAAACGCACATATATTTAATAACAATGCTGGAAAGAAAAAATATAGATGTATTTAGCTAGATTGCAAAAAAAAAAAATTCTTTAAAAAAATTTGAAACTACCAGCGTCTCTTGTTCATGCGCATGTGCAGTCCGCAACAACGTCAACAAACTCAGTCCGATGATGTCCTAACGGATGAAATCTGTCACAAATATACATTTTTTTCCATTTTGTCATGCATATTTTCTTTCAAAACTGTTCTTGACATATAATAACTTATATACCGTTGTCCGCTATGTATGTATATATATATATATATATATATATATATATATATATATAATCCACAGACAGACTGTATCGCTGTATCACAGCTCATTAGGGTGGCTAGACATCCGATTACCTCAAGCCAGGATCGAAACCCGATTGATTTAGCATCAGTCAGAGATTTTACCCCTGAACTATCAGCGCCAAGAATCAATTCTTTTATAAAATAGTTTGTAATGCTAAAAATCTTTACTATTAAAATCTTCAGGGTCTTTATATCCATCTCTGATCAGGAACTGAGTTGTTAGCCATCTGGGAAGGGTCTTGCAGAGGACAGCAAGTGCGATACGGAGATCCGTAAACGTATTGCGATGACCAAGGACACATTCCAAAAGATGGGTAGAGTATTGCGAGGCAGGAGGATTTCTTTGCTATAAAGAAAAGAATACTGAGCTGTTACGTGACATCTGTCCTCCTTGATGTCTGCGAATGTTGAACGATTTCCTCAAAGATGAAGTATAGACTCAAGGTGACAGATGTGGTTCCACAGAAGAATTCGAAGGATATCATGGACCGAGCGTGCGAACAACGAGGAAGTCTTAGAGAGGTTGCAAACAAGGAGGAAGCTTATACTTAACACCAGGAAGAGACAGCTGAAGTTTGTGGGACACATAATGAGGAAGGAGGGGATGGAGAATCTGATACTCCCGAATAGAGGGAAAGAGAGACAAAGGAAAGCAACGCGTGGCATACCTGACGCGCTTAAATAAGTGGATGACAGAACGTGGTCTGGGGTAGGAAGCAGAGGGAAGGAACTTGTTGAGAGCTGCAAGGGAAAGCGCGAGGTGATCACCTACCCCCTGAAAGGACATGGCACATAATAAGAAAGAAAGATCATGAACTACCGTATATACTCGTGTATAAGCCTACTTCCTATATAGTGGGACCCCTGAATTTTTTGGTGAAAAAACTTTTTTTTCATATAGTTCGTGTATAATGCAATCCCAGCCTCTGACAAATACTAACAGGACTACTGTAGTCAAATATTGCAGTACTGGGCATCATCTTGGACATATTTTATTGCAAATAAATGTTTTTCATACATTTTTGTAAAAAGCTGCACAAAATGGCGCAAAAAGGTGGCATAAATTATGTGATACGATGAGTTAGATGATACTGTACAGAAAAGAAATTCCTGTGCATAGTGCAACAGATAATTGAATTGCATGACTTTTGACCTCTTCAAAAAAAAAAAATATCTGCGTATAACGCGACTCTATTTCTATTTTTGTTTTGCGTAAAAATGTTCATAAAAACTTGCAGCATAATCGATTGTACACGATACTTTTCTGATAAAGAATCAAGTTTTAAAGAAAATCACAGGCTTACATTTTCAAGAAAATGAAAATAAAAAATATAATTGAAAGAAAAAAAGCCGAAAGAAAAAAAAAAGTGAAAGAAAAAAATTTGTGGGTAAGGTTGTTAGCAGAAAAGTTGGAGGAAAAGGGAGAATTATTACAAAAATAATGCTGAGTGTAAAAAAAGTCGTAGTAATTAGAGAAAGCAGAAGGCAAAACTAATGGATAAAGCAACTCTTGACGCTCCCAAAATCTTTTATTTGAACAACTGTTGTGGATGTGCCGAAACTGTCATGTCATGATGTCTTTAATAAATTTAAAATTATTAAATAACGCCATTTTTAAAACTCGACGTCATAATCGTGCGTTAGGTAATCGGCTGTAATAAACAGTAATCGATAGGCTTACCTCACCTCTTGATTTGATCGGTACTGTCCAGTTCACATAAACTATCAGTATTCGTGTGTGTGTGTGTGTGTGTGTGTGTGTGTGTGTGTGATCCCTGAAGCTAAAGGGGTGTGGGGGTCAAAGGAAAACAGTTTATTACACAAGAAAACTAAACCTATAATAAAAGCTGAAAAATGTCCCGATTTGAGGCATGCAAATGATATTAAGCCTCGTAATAGAGGGTTTAGGATTTCCTTTCAAAAGAACAGCTCTTTTTTAACGAGTAGTTATCTGATCTTTAAAAGTTAAAATGAATATATTTTGATTGAAAGACTATTCAGTTGCAGTATTATATTTTATGGTTCGGGCGGATAAAAGAAACGAGAAATTAATTTACAAATAAAAAAAGATTTAAACTTCTAACGAAACGTGCAGTGCCCTTGCGAATGGTATGAATCCAGCTCCTCCCCTTAGGTATGGGTTAAATAGTACGATGTGTATCTGAAAATATCATTGTTATTCTGAAAAAAATAATTTAATATTCCGTCGCAAAAAGACTTATTCTTAGAATCCAATATACAGAGAAACAGTTTGTTTGTGGATGGCATATATATATATATATATAATTATAGATAGTTAGATTTATTTTCAATCCGACTTTGTTATTTTTTATTAGTTCAAGCATTATTTTTAGTGGATGCCAGTGTTTGAATAGAAGTCCGTATTTTAAATGCTGTGTATTATATCCACCGTCTCATGCACGTTTCGTACATTCGTCCCCCTTTGTAGGAGAAATTACCGTCTGAACCGGCGTGACAAATCAGACAGTTGTTTCTAATACAAAAAGAACTTTGCTTCGAACGCTACCGAAGCACTCACTCGAGTACACAGATCGTAGACGTAGTAAACACTGAAAAATACAAAACAGGACGTCTACTCTAATTCTTATTTCTCCTGAAAAACGCTCGCGCCCCCCCCCACACACATATATGTATGATTGTAGTATTTCGGCTATAATTTTAGCCATTATCAAGGATGATTTTCTTGCTACTTTTAACTAGACAGATAGATAGATATTTTTATGTATGCATGTATCTAAAGTTATAGGAATATTTTATTTTCCAAATATGGTCAGAATATTGTGGCCGTGTTCTTGGTTGATATTAATGAGTCTTGGCTTTCTCTCTTTCTTTTTTATTAATGCTTCCATTATTTTTATCGTTTTATTTTGCATGTGTATGAAAAATAAATGAATCCTTGATAACGGCTAAAAGTATAGCCGAAACCGCTCGGACATGCAGGGCATTCGAACAATTTCTACATAACTTATGTTTAGCAAAGAAAAAAAATATTACAACTCAAGAAAAAATAAATAAAAACTTAATCGCAGTACGTTTTTAGTCGCTTTTAATGAAACTTGTATAAAATAGGGCTTCTCTTTCTTTCTCATTCATATATATATATATATATATATATATATATATATATATATATATATATATATATATATATATATATATATATATATTTCTTTTTTAAAAATATGATTCAAAAGTAAAAAAGAAAGAAAATAATTATAATATTATGCTTTACTGTTTCTATCGTGCACTGTTTTTTTAAAATAAAAATAATTTATAAGAACACCGGATTACAAATCTTATTATTCTTTCTTTTATATATATATATATATATATATATATATATATATATATATATATATATATATGAATATATATAATGTGTGTGTGTGTGTGTATAAAACAAGAATTCACTTAAACATGATTAATTAAATTCAACTGACATGGTCTCTCTAATTCTTATTGTATGTTCTAATTTTACAATAAAGTATTGTACGTCCATAATAAAACTATGGTTAAACAATCCTATTTTGTTCTAATACCTGTTTAACTCAAGACAGAAGATTGCAAAAGAAATTCAAAGCGAATTAAATAAGTCTGCACATACCATTGCACTCAATCACTCACACGTTTAAACAAGTTTTTGTTATATTCAGCCGATGGCGTTATCTGCTGAATTTTATTTTGTATGTTCTAATTCTGAAATAAGCTGTTGCACGTCAAATTCATCGACTTTTTACTCTCTCAGATATCATCAAAAACTGAATGCTCTCAGTATAGTAGACAAACGTTTGTTACCTATCTCGTAGTACATTTAGCAACGTTACAAAATTAATTCAAATATACGCATATATTAGTGACGCAAGAGTAAAACGGTTTCACAGAGCTCGACTGCAACGAAAAATATGTAGTACTAATAAATCGTGCTGGATGAGAGTCTTAGTAATTCGATGTTGTTAATGTCTTAGAATTACTATTCTACATAATACAACTTACTATGATTCTTTTTTTGTTAATGTTCTAACTACGAACCTTTTGAAAATGGCTGATGAATTGACCGAAGCGCCTGGAACAATAATCTATACGGACAGTTTCTACACTCTCTTCCTCTTCATAAAAAGACAAGTGTAAGAAAAACTGAAGAAAAATAATTTAGAAAATTATCCATTTCCGTCACATTCAATGAAACACCTGTAAATAAAGATTTCTCCGTTAATAGGAAAATCCACATTATCGAAATAGGTGAATTGCCAGTTTTCTTGAATATTTTGATGACGGATGAAATCAGCGAGTGACCTCCCTATCGAGCTTGTGTAAATAAATGAATGGGAGTACGGAAAATAGGAGGAATAGCAAAAAGACAAAATATAAGAGCGACAAAGGACAGGAAGTTGTGGAGAGCTATGATCGCCCACGTTTTGAAGTGAAGCACAGAAGAAGTGGAAACAATTTCCTCTTATCTGAAACTTAATAAATAAAATGCTAGAAGTTATTCATGCCTGTAATTAATTTGTATCCACATATAAATAGATAATAACGTGTACTTAGAAAATGTCAAATACATAAAAAAATCATTTTTATGGTATGTGTTATAATAACAATAACGTGAGCAACAGTGATAATAATTGTAATAATAATATAATAGCTATTAAAACCCAACAATAACAGCAGCAATAACAACAACAACAACAACAACAGTAACAACAACAACAATAATAATAATAACAATAATAAACCAAGCGGAAGAGGTGAAGTAAGGACAACAGCGTGATCCATTCGAGTGGGCTTCGGAGGTCAAAGCTGTCAGTCTAGAAGGTACCGGTGGAGTTTGAAAGGCAGCAGGATAGGGAACAAGTTGTCCCTGTACTCTTTTCCTTTATTTCGTTAACCTATTGAATAACAACCCCAATTCACACGACACTCTATTCTTTGACAGTCCCCCCTTGTACAGGGAGGGATTTCATATTAGATGGAGAGACGAGGGCTCCTTTGTCCCCAGCGTCCAAAGCCAGACAATGGACACTCTGCTTCTGCGTTCTCTATTTTAGACACAGCAACATATCCTACTGCTGCCACCATTTCTAAGACCTTCACTACTTTCGTTTTGCTGTCTTTCTTTCTGTCTTTCTCTTCGTATTTAAGAACACCATTTTTTTCTTCTTAAAGTAGCGTGACTATTATTACGCTTTCGTTGGCGACAGGAATTGCAGGATAAAAAAAGAAATTGCTCAACGAGAAAATAAGGGCTGTAGTCAAGGACAAAATAAAGGAACTGCATGAGAAAAGAGGAACAAAAAGCTTATTTAAGAAGCTAAAATGTAGGAAGCAAAAGAAAATGCAGAAAGAGAAAAGAATAAAAAAGATGACGTAAGGAAAGTAGCGAAAATAAGGTTAAACAGAGGGAAGAAAACGACGTGAAAACGCAGGAAAAAACGTGAAAATTGGAAAAGGAAGATGAAAAACAGAAAGAATAAACGGAAGCTGTGTATGAAGAATGGGAAATAAAACTGAAGAGGAGGATAGAAAAGTTAGCGAAGGATGGGGGGAAAATGTTGAAGAGGTTATGCAAAAATAGAACGCATAAAAAAGAGATATGTGGTGAGCGTAAAGAAAAGGTAGAAGCATAGTTTTGTCAAAAGTAAAGGGACAGAACGAGAACATATTTAAGGAAAAAGGAAAAGGCGCATGCGCAAGAGGAAGGAACACGAAACGGAAAGGGAAGAGATCTATCAAAGGAACGAATGGAATAAAGGGAGAAGTATAGGGTAGGATAAAAGTGAGGAGATAGATAACAATAGGAGATGGAAATGAGAAAGGCAGATGCAAAAACAAACGAAAAAAATAATGAAATTATCTTTAAGGAAATGAAAGAAATATCGTAAAGAAAAATAGACGCAGAGAGAAAGAAAATTTTGGCATAGCCGAGAGAAAATCGAAAGAGAATTAATGTTCTACTCAGAAAGAGCTGAGTATGTAAGAAGAGTAACAAGAAAATGTATATAAAAATAAGTTTTAAAAGAATGAATGTTAAATAAGCAACAGCAAAAGCTAAAATGTAAAGGTACAAAAGAGACGAAACGGGAAAAATGGTAAAATGTAAAACGAAAGAGGAGAGACAATAAAGTAAGATTATGTTGCGCCAGTTTTCCAATTTTTAAGATGTATCGTGGGAATCAAAATCCGAAGTATTAGCTAACTAGAATGCAGACGATACACAAAAGGAAGCATATTTCCTACATTCACTTTCGCATTATTTCTTTTTATACCACACACACACACAAACATATATATATATATATATATATATATATATATATATATATATATATATATATATATATATAATGAACTGGAATACGACAGAATGAAAGGATAAAGAACGAATAGGAAACGTTTATAAACCTAACGGATTTCTTTTTTATTAAATATTCATCAGGTAATAAAATTTAGAGAAGAGAGAAAATTTTAGCATTCTTAATTTTTGAACAATGAAAAACAAACACAAAAAATTAAAATACCAGAATTTTCTTTCTTTTTCTTCTACCTAATGAAGCTTTAATGAAAGTGAAATATGTTAGATTTATGAAGTTTCATATGTGTTCCTTATCCTATCATTCATATATATATATATATATATATATATATATATATATTATAAAAGTAAATGTAATAATACTAAACAATGAAAAGAAAGTAATCATTAATAAGTTAAAATGTTAACAAGTAACATTATAAAATAGCTACAAATATCTGTATTCAGATCCATAATTATTTCTACTAAATAATCGTTACCACCCACCCAAAAAGCTTTAAGATATTACAATTGACCTTCTGCCTATAATGCACCATTGATCAGCATGTATAAATAGTCGAGACAAAACACAACGGACATGCCCTGAAGATTGCGTTTAAGCATGAAACGGACTTACACCGATGGGTGTTGACTTAAGTGGTCATTTTTATATTTACACACGCTGCATCCTTGATATTAAGCATTAAACCAATAAATATAACCTACTTTAGAAATAAACACACACACACACACACACACACACACACACACACACACACACACAGGTATATAAATATATATGAATGCAAATATAAAACGTGTCACTTAGATGTTATATTCTGCACCACAACCTTAGAGTTTGATACAACCTTTTTGTCATTGTTTTGTTTGTATATATATATATATATATATATATATATATATATATATATATATATATATAATATATATATATATATTAATCTACAATAGGACAAAAAATAGACACAGAAATAAAAAGAGTGTTTAATGGCATAGCCAAAATATTTTCCTTATGCAAATATGCGTCTCTTATAGCAATTCATAGCTGTTAGGAGGTATGGGGGTTCTATCGCCTCACCACGAGCAACTCAAACGATAAAATCACAGGTAGTATTTTAACCAAATTCACCGCAGTGGGTAGAGAAATGCTTGATATGGTGTTAATCTCAAGAATTTTTCGACCAAAAGAACAAAAAATTGCAACTGCAACACTCAAAAGAAAAATCTCTTCTAATATATGTGGATTGCCTGGCCTTTTTTTAATCATTATTTCAATGACGAAATATCAGAATACTGATTTTGGCAAGTTAATCGAAACCAGATCTTTATAGATCTGCACAAATAATCTGCGCATCTGTTCGAGAGACCGTGCAGTCGCCAAAGCGAAGGAAATCAGATATTGATGGTCCTGCATCCAGTTAGATTAATAAAAACCAAGAGGTTTCTGGAAGAATATATAGCTTGAATATCGATAATGAATCCATTAATCACGGCATATGTTTACCCAAAATTTCTATGGATGATTTTAATGTTCCCCCATATATATGTCCGTACATAATCATAATTGAAGTTTGCATGTATGTTTTTCTGTTGGTATCCTAAATAACGCAAATGTCCGAGTGAATGCCGAGGGAAGGTGTTTACGTAGACTTTCCATATCTCCTTTGAAAGCTTCTTGTGGTCAGCGTTGACAATCTTTTTTTTTATTGTTCCCGAGCGGCAACAACGAGACAGGTGCGTCTCTACTTCAAAGCCCACCTGTTTTATCTTAATTCATGGCAATACTGATCTATTGTATCAAGGCATATATATATATATATATATATATATATATATATATATATATATATATATATATTTTGAACGATAAAAATTATTAGAAAAATCAATTAAAATCTTCAGACACACTGGGTTGTAGATTAATATTCTTATGCTTTTATTATTATTATTTCATTTATATTCCTCGACTAGTTTCGACCAACATGGCCATCATCGGGAGAGAAAAAAATGTCTCTGCTTGCTATAGCAGTAAACTACAGAAATGAATGTCTTGTTGAAGAAAACGAACGTTTGTCTGTAGTTTTCATACTGTTTTTTTATTTTATATATATATATATATACATACATATACATATATATATATATATATACACACACACACTGAGGGTGCGTTGGGTAAATTGTCGCTATTTTATATTTTTAATTTCACACATGCGCCTTGTTTGTTTTTGATTTTGTCGACTGAACAGTATAGTAGGGTCAGTTGGGCACCGTCTGTAAGAAAAAGAGTACCATGATGTAATTCACTCCGCCAGAAATTTGGAAACAGCATGCTGTACTGCATGGTATTGGTGCCAGAATCTCCGATATGAACATTTCAGAGTGGGTGTCAATCTGAGGACAGCGCAAAGGGTTTCAAAAAAGTTGGATGATATATCCAGTATGCATCATGGTTTTGGGAATTATCAGTAGTGATGGCGGCGTTATGCTTCCATTCATATTTCCAAAGGGCCTCAGAATCTACACACACACACTTCTGTTCTGCTTAGCTAAATTTTTAAAGGTAGAAAAAAGCAAATGTTGCTAAGATAGTGAAGGTCACAATGCATTGCCGGGGCCTCCAGTTAGGCTTAGACCTGGTCGGGAGGTTCGGAGGTAGTACGCCCAGGCCCTGAATGATATTTATTGGTTAATAAATTGGGTTTTTAATTTCACGCGTTTCGGAAATCTCAAGATTATTATTTTAGAAAGGGAACATGCTTAGATATATTGGCAAATAAATAAATAAAAAACTTTGTGATAAATATCAAAACGCAGTGTGTTATTTATACTATTTACAATGTTCGGACTGTTATCCTCATCTTTGTTGCCATATTCACAACGTTTCGACCGTTGTATGCTCTGGCCTTCTTCAGTCAATTGGTATTTCCAACTGATCTCTTTATTTAGTTCACCGGGGTAGATTGCTCTGGTTCCCAGCGCCATGCCTCCTCGGGATATCTCAGCATAAGTTATTGCCCTTTAACTCACCAAGTTTGTGTTCATCTTTTTTGAACTCGCAACTCTTTGGGCTAAGGCACTGGATTACCAACGCTTTTATCCACTGAGTCATATGTCCTCTATGGCATGGAACGTGGAACTAGAATTTATCTACTCCAGTGGACGAAATAAAGGGACCAGTCCGAAATTCCAATTACCTGAACAAAGCCAGAGCGTACAACGACAGAAACGTCGAGAATATGCCAACAATGGTAAGGATAACAGATGAACATTTTAAATAGTGTAAATAATTAAAATACAGAGAGAGTGATATTAGTTATTATCGATGTAGCTAAGTGGGTTTCAAGGCCCAGTCCATGGTGCAGTACACGCTTTTGCAACTGCTTTTTATTCATTCAGCATTTAAACGTTTTTTTTATAACGACCAGTAAAGGATGAAAAGTGAAAGTCTATTTTCCATGATTCGAACTCCAGAACAACGTGTAACAAGAAAATTCAAAATCTGCTGGTTCAACGATGATAACCCAAGAGAGATTGCCAGAAATATTTCTATTTCCCTCCTGCAATTCCCACAAGAAAATCTCTGGCACGCATGACACACGCTTTCTTTCTCTGTACAATCATTCGCTTTTGTGTGCCCTTTACATGCACTGGCATCTGTTTGCTTCGAGCGATGTTCTCTGTGGATTTCGGGCAAACATAGCTTGATCTCAGTTTATAACAAAAAACAAAAATATTTACTCATGCGAAATCATCATCATCAACAACAACAACAATAAAACCCCAAGAAAAAAAATATAAACATATCGAAATAAATATTTTATGAAAGCAGGTAAAAGCATTTTGACATCTTTTACTTGGCTACTTATTTGTTGATTTAGTTATTTTGGTCACCGCTGTAAGTTCGAATTTGTTTCCTTGTTTATCAGAAGATTGTAGGAATTTTTTAAACCAATTTTCTCGAAGAAATTGGAAGTGAGAAGAGAGGAAGAAAAGGAGTTTGCGCATTCATTTAAAGTTATTTATGAAAATACATGTTGGGAAAGTCGAAGCAGATTTGCACCTGTATAAAACGAACGCATTATATCTATCTATCTATCTATCTATCTAATATAATATATATATATATATATATATATATATATATATATATATATAATGTGTGTATGTGTGTAAGAAGCAGAAGACCATTATATCGTAAACAAAAAATTTAAATTTGTAATTTAAAAAAATTCTTCTGCATAGCAAAGTTATACTTTTTCGAGGTTTAAAATGCATTTAATTTGTAGAAACTAGCTGTTATATATATGTGTGTGTGTGAAGCGTCTTGATACGTGCCAATGTAAGCTCTTTCGCGTGCTCTTGTGTGTATAGCTTATTTATCTTACGCTGATTCCACGACACTTACACATTTATATATATTTTTATATTGGAAATTAAACATCTTGTAGACAATGTTATTTTCTCATACACGATTTATTTACATTTTGTAGATAAAGGAAAACAACAAAAATTAATATTTCGTGAATTTTCTTTATATATGAAGCCAAAAAGTCCATATACACAGGTTTTATTGAAATTTTATATATATGTATATGATGCTATGATAACGTAGTTTTCGAATGCTATCTTTGATCATAATAGCAAATTTACTCGCCACTGACACTATAACTGATTATACAGTAAGCTTTCTTTTGGATACGGCTACAATGGTAGGGCAGCAGTGAGCTTCGAAGACGCGAAACTAGTTTTTGATTTGCGATATCAGTATATTTACCATCGTTTTAATATAAACACTCCACTTGACATCGAGATATATCGTGAAACTAGTCATATATATATATATATATATATATATATATATATATATATATATATATATATATATATATATATATATATATATATATATATATATATATATAAATAAAATATAATATATGGAGTAATGTATGGCGGCTTGGATTGAGGAATCGGAGAGCCGAGTTCGAATTTCAGTAGAATCCATTACACTCACTTACGTGCTAATACCTGTGGGAAAGGTATGAATCCTTCTCCCTCAAGCTATAGCAGGACAGATTGGGTTCTATAGCCTTGGACGGCAATTGATCTAGGAGAAGGACAATTCTGAATTCAGAACCTGCGGAGGGCCGTTTGGGGACCTTGTGGCACGTATGCACCAGGTCTCTGTATTCGGCCTTTCAAAAACTATAGTTTGTTCTGCACAAATCCTTCGCCACTATATTCAAATCACACATGCTGGTGTTTGGCTGTCGGTTCCTAGGAACTGAGCTGCTTGACCTTCATACGTCGAATACGACGGGAGAGTCGAATATATATATATATATATATATATATATATATATATATATATATGATTCTGTTAGTCTATGTCAAATTTTAACCACTAAGTACTATCTTCTGACTGTTCTTTTCTTACTCCGCATACTAACCATTAAGCACTAATAAACCAACGTTTTACTCCTGTTATTTTCTCTTTTGTCTTCCTACCTACATTATTTGTACTTTAACCATGTAGGATATCTTTTATTTTAATCTCTTCTCTATCACTTTAGGTATAAAGACGTAGTATTACTAAAAATGTGTCGGATCTACTAATAGGCCTTCCGCGTAAAAATATAATCTGATGTTTGGTCATGTTTTTAGATTTAAGGAAGTAGACTGAACTGAGAACAATTCAGAACCGTCTCATAGATAGACACAGAAAGCAAAATAATGTGTGTTAGTGTGTGAGATAGAGAGAAAATGTGAATGCAGACGAGAGCACAAAGGTCCACGTACTTCCGGAGAAAACACATGCGCCCAAGTTATTAGAAGTAAAAGCTAAATATTGCTCCATAACACTTGACAGCAATGATTTTCTATCAGAAACTTATTCTGATATTCTAAAATTCTGATATTTCACCCATTTTTTCTCTCAACGTCTTCATCTTCCTCTGCTATTCACGTTGAATTATTAACGACTTTCTTGTCTTTTTTCTCTTCTTTTCATGTCCTTTTTTTCTCTTATCCTTTTTCTTTTCTTTTTTCCTTTCTTTTCCTTTTTTGTTCTTTTTCTTTTACCTTTTCTTTTTCTGTTCCCTTTTTCTTTTTTCCTTTTATTTTGTCTTTTCTTTTTCCTTTTCTATTTTCTTTTCAATTTTCTTTTCCTTTTTCCTTTTTTTCTTTATACTTTTGCTTTTCTTTTCCTTCCTTATTCTTTTTTCTTTTCCTTTTTTCATTTCCTTTTTCCTTTTCTTTTCCCTTTCCTTTTATTTTCCTTTTCCTTTTCTTTTTATTTTCCTTTTCTTTTTCTTTTTCTTTTCCTTTTTTCTTTTCCTTTTTTCTTTTCCTTTTTTCTTTTTCTTTTTTCTTTTCCTTTTTTCTTTTCCTTTTGTCTTTTTCTTTTTTCTTTTCCTTTTTTCTTTTTCTTTTCCTTTTTCCTTTCCTTTTCTTTTTTACTTTCTCTTCTTTCTTCCTTCTTAGCGCATTAACAACAACAATCTATTTTCTTTAGGGGTTACATCACTATCAAAACAACAAAGACAATAATGATGATGCTGATAGAGCAATAATACATATTCTTGTGGCCGTCTCAATCAATGATATTACCTTTGACGTTCTACTTAGTCTGTCTGACGTCGTGCTGTCATCTGTCTACTTATAATTCGAACTAATTCTGGCATTGGAAATTTCTTCTGTGTTGTCTATAAAAAAGGGCAAGGCTGAGAGATATCAACACTGGGACAACATAACAGTGAGAAGAAAGAAATCGATGAAAAGAAATGTGGCGTGGAAAAGTGTGTGATCCTTTTGAAGATATTTTTAAAAGAAGCCCAAGGAGACAGGGAAGTTAAAAGATGAAATAAAAATTTCAGAACCTCTCCTATTAGCAAAGGACAAGTACTGAAAAATGTTTATAATTTTTGTTTATCATGTTTTAATCGTTTTCAGACATGAAACTCAACGGACGAGTGCAAGATTTATCAAAGTAGCCTTGCTCGGCATCACCCTCTACAACTTATGACATAAACCCACAAAAAGACTCGAGGAATTAGACTGCAGAAAAATTAAATCTGCAAAGGCTGGAAAGGAAGAAAGAGCAAGAGCGGTCGGAAAACGGAAACTGTTTGGCTGCTTCTTAGATTACAGTTTCTCGTGACATCTCCGCCATACATATCCTTCATATGTATGAGTGGAAATGAAATATATATATATATATAACGTATGTGTGTGTATGGGGGGGTATGCGTGTGTAACATTTCAGCTAGAACTAAAATATATGTGTAAAAGGACAATATAAATAGTGGCAAAAGGAAACTTATCTTAGACGACGCGTTTTGTCCTTTAACAAGGCAAAATATATTTGCCTTGATAAAGTCCATTATGCGCACGCATACACACACACGCACATGGAAAGTAAAGTATAATATATAAAACCTACATTATAACGAAAAACATTTGCGACTTCTCTTTTCTCTTTAAAATAGTTGGAACAACTATAATCCCTCTCATACATATATATATATATATATATATATATATATATATATATATATATATATATATATATATAAATAAATAAATAATTAACAATAATAATAATATATTGTAAAAGAAGGCTGAAAACAGTCGTATCTAAAAGGTATAAACACTAAAAAGTGCTCAATACAAGATTCAAAAATAGGAAATTTAGAGCAAAATATTAGCAAAAGAACTAAAATCCAATTTACCTTACTACCCTAATATATATATATATATATATATATATATATATATATATATAATTAGCAACTCTAGTTTCACACTGTAAACAGGGATCATCAAACCAGGATAAGCATTTTAAAATTCTGTATAATATGATATAAAAGTTTTTATAGCTAGCCAGATGTGTGTGTGCGCTCGCGCATTAACACACACGCACACACACACATACACACATACTGAGTAGAGCTTTAGTTACAGTTTCTCGGAGATAATGCATAATCTGGCATGATCAACAGATGTTGAAAAACAACTTTGTGTTGCGCAATCCACCGATGGCTCTCGAAGAGTTCCGTGCATCTAATTTTAATCACAATGTTTGGATCATCTCTTGGTATGGGTTTCAGACACTTTCCACACTATGGTCGCCTCTCCGCGTCCAGGATGATAGCATCAAGAAGATACCTTCCTGACAAATCGACCATGGAGAAATTCGAACCCGGTATTCATGGTCGGAAAGCCACCTGCTTATACACACATACACACACACACACACACACACACACACACACACACACACACACACACACATATATATATATATATATATTTTTATATATATATATATATATATATATATAACGTATCATTCAATTTGAATTTCGCAGATACATGTCCGCTCGTCAGAGCAAGATGAATATATTTTAATTTATTAACTGATATCACTTTTCTTTTAAATACATTACGTAACAAATTTATTTAGTTAATTGTTTATGTCAACTAGATTTCCAAGTTAATCATGTTGATCCACAATTTAATGCGCGAATTTTGATAATGTAGTAGTAGAAGTTGAAACCTTAAACAAAATTCTTCATTTCTTGGCCTTCAATTTTGCAGTCAGACTTGAAAATGCGTTTGTTAGTGAATTTTACCATGCAAATTTCTTCATAAGTTGAGATTTATTAACGCTTGTAAGTGCCAGTTTGTTAAATATATCATCCCGGCACTTACAAAACTGAAGAGCCATAGGCGAATGCGTGCTAGAAGATAAGTAGTTAAAATATTCGTTTAATTTGGTTTTAGATTGGTCTGCTATACATTGAACGCGTTGAATATTTTATTAATTATCTTCCTTACGGCCACATTACTTTGAAACATCGGTTCTCGTATGATCACCGAAGTTAAGTAACGTCGACCCTGGTCATTACCTAGATGGGCGACCACTTAAGAGTACCAGTTGTTGTAAGCTAGGCTGTACATGTGGCGTAATGGATAATGGTCCAGAATTGTTAATAAGAGAGCCGAGTTCCAATTCCCATTCGGTTTGTTATATTCACGTAGGCGCGAATACATTCTTCTTTCTCCAGCTATGGGTTTATTAGTAAGACATATCTCGAAGCCAATATCTAAAAAATTCTTACAATCTGAAAATATTTTCTGCCTTTAAATAATTTGCAAATGGTTGCCAAGCTGTAGAAAATCAATCAATTTATTATCTAAAAATCTTTATATATATATATATATATATATATATATATATATATATATATATATATATATATGCGTGTTTACTGGCATATACACTCACATTTGCACTTTTTGCATTTTTCTTTATGAATATTGCATGTATCTGTCTTAGACAGTAAGGAGAAACCAGGAATTTCAATGTCCACATGACATTTTTACTTCGGAAAAGATTACACCGCCATCGTGTTCTCAGTGCCCGAGCCATTTCTGTTTTCTTCCCGGTAATACCAAAGTAATTCTAGTCGCGATAACGTGCTACTTGTAGACGGAGCTATAGGTTTACCGTAATCCACACCTTATTTAAAATTCGCACGAACTTCTGCACTTGCTGGTACAGCTCACTGGTGGAATTTAGAACTCTCCGTTAAGAGGTGCTGCGTTCTATTCACGCTCGTGATACCAGTCGCTTCTAAGTTCGATGGTGCAAAGAAAAAAAGTCTACACTACCAAAAAATAGAAGCAATTTATTTTTAAAAATCAGTATTTATAGAAACAATACTAATTGATTATATACTAATATACTGAATCAATTTCTAGGTTTGCTTCGAGGCTGGTTCAATGTTGTGTTAGGCAATTTTTCTTATCACAATCCATTTTGCCAATTTGTAAATCTCCCATTTGTCCGTACATTGAATGTTGCTGTCATATCTGGTCTGGTGCTCCGGATATATATCTAGAGATTCTCGACAAAATCTAAAGAAGGATGTGTAATATTATTGATCCAAAAGTAGAATTTCATTCCCTTTTCCTCAGCCATGATATGGCTCACCTCTTTCATTTTTTATAAATATTTTCATGGCAGTTGTTCTAATGGCCTATCTTATTTAGTACCTCGACCGCATGAATTTAAACGTCCTGCTAGATTGCCAGTTACGTCTCATCATTTTATTGTTGAATAAAACATATGTGCAACCGTAAGCTCTGTTCTACTGGCTTCTTTTCTCGAACTTCTCTCTTGTGGAACTGTTCTGTTTTCTTGTTTCCCTGTCACCTACAATCTTCAGTAATTTAAATGTAACGTCAGTCGCTATCATTTGCCTTCCTGAATCGTTCTTTTATTGTCCTTTCTCCTCTTTAAAGACTTTCCATTCTCTTTCACTCCCTGTACCCGACCCTTGTGTCTTAGTGTCATTATCGCTTTGCTTGGGGGTTAAAAGATTAAAAAAAATCCAACGTGCAGTGAATGCTGTCGCGTTTGTCCAAGTAGAGCAGGCCTCAAAATCATCAAAGACTATATACGCACACGCATACAGTGAAGTAATTCTTTAGACGTTATGCAGTATTTATGTAACAACTAATACAAAATACGCCCATTATTGCCACACCTACAAAAGACTAAGTAAGATCCTAACAAGTCTAAAAGGCACATCCACGCTGCCCATAAGAATAGCAGAACACGAAATCGATTTGAATCCATTATACATACACACACACACACACACACACATATATATATATATATGTATATATGTATCATATCTTGATCCAAACATGTTTTATTGAATAATATAGACATATTGTATCTACTAATTTTATACTGATCCTTTCCTGTTCTCTAATCATTTTCTTGCTGTTAAGATGAAATTGATCAAAAATGCGCCGTAGTGTTTCCTAACCCGATTACTTTTGATCTTTTACAAGATCATCTTCAGGAATAAATTACAAAGATAAATTTAATGTAACTGCGATAAAATGTGCATTCCATTGTGGTGGTGATTTTTAAAAACACGCGCTAACGCGACCTGTTACAATTATTTTAAAATTTTAAATGTATCCGTTGTAGTTATGGAATGTTTTGCAAAACAAGCGTCCCAATATAAGGGAGCTAACCAGAAATTGGTTGAAATGTAAAATGGTATTAAATGTTTGTTATATGTATTTTCATATGTTGTTGCTGTATTCGTAATGAATTTTGTTACGTGTTAGTTCATTGATTTTGATACAGAGGCCCACGGGAAATTGAAGTTTTTGGTTATTTTGTTTTTCGTGGTGTGGTTATCAACACGTATTTTCCTGCATCATATATATATATATATATGGGATGAAAAACATATTTGTCTATTTTTGATTTAGTCAGAACAAAATTTTCTTGAAAAAAAAACACAAAAAACCTTCCGTTGCTCTACAACCTTTGTTCGTTTTTAATACTGAATTTTAGTTTTTTCCTTTTTTTACGTAGGACATGAAGCAGCGTATAAAATTAAAGGCTAAGTTTATAACCGGGATGTTTGTTTTTGCTCTCAGTATTTGTGGACCAATTACCATCCTTTTGTATCTTTATTCTATCATCCAATCAAATAAACTCGCAACATACGCTACTCAATGCTTCCTCTTGCTTTCAGCATGTCCTGCGAGCTTTAAATATTCTAGACCAGCATTTCTCAAACCTCATACACTTTTGGACCACTTGAAATAATTTCGTATCTCAGGGAACACCTGCATAAAATTTATTATATATTATTAATAATATCTATCGCTTTTATATTTTTAACGTAGTTCATGTGGTAAACGTAATGTTTTTTCGGATAACTGGTTTAAGTGAAAAAAAAAATGAATCCCTCTTTCTGTCATATTTATTGGAAATGCAGAAATATTGAATACAGCATGCTTAAACGAAGGAGAAAGTAAGAAAAGAACACTACAGGCGTGTGCGTCTTGTATTAAATACTGAGTTGAATTCACAAAATAGAATATCAGCCATAACCACCATGGCTGTCTCTGTGGCGCAGTACAGTTTCTACATCCTTAATTGGACCAAAACTGTCATTAAGCGAATGGATGTCAAAACGAGAAAGCTGCTCGCTTGACACCGCATGCATTAACCGAAGGTTGATGTTGATCGTCTGTATGTGTCCAGATCCGAAAGAGGCAGAGGATTAGTTCAACTAGAACTGTTTTACAAAGCCACAGCAATCGGCCTTCAAAGAATAATTGGAAACTACAAAATACTGGATGATGATCTGTGTCAAAGAACATGAAAACAATGAGTCTTTATTCAGCAATAAAGGAAGCCAACAAATTCTTAAGGGAATTTCAAATGGTTGAAGAAGTGCAAACAAATCATATAGTTTATGGTAAAATTACGAATGTAAAATTAAAAAAAAAAAACTATTTAGCTTATTTATCGCTGTTTCTCACGGAACCCATAGCGACCTCTTGTGGAACCCTAGGGTTGTAGAGAACACCGGTTGAAAAATATTGTTCTAGACATTCTTTAATGATTATATGTCCCTGAAAATTCAGCTATAAAAAACAATTGCATAGTAATCTTTGTTATATGAACTGGTATCCCAAAACACACGTATTTGCTTGTGCTGTAGCCCACACGGTTGAAAGGAGACGACTTCGAAGAAAAAAAGTATAACAAGTAATATTTTTCTTGATAAAAAATAATGGTGTTTTTCCCTTTCAGATCAACAGTTTTCTGTAATATTATAAACAAAGCGAGATTTTATTCCAAAACCTTTGTGTTGTAAGCTTAGAAAAATTTCATACAAAAAAGCAAACACATTTCAAAAATGACAGTTAAGCATTTGTTCACCGGTCCTTGCTCAAAATATGAATCCTGAGCTTTTGATGTGCCGAAGTCAAGTGCTTACTGAGAGCGGAGTTGTCCACATGCGGAATCAAAAAGGAATTCATTTGTATTGTTCACAGCAGGATGTTTAGACACGAATATATATACGCAGAAGAAAACGGTACAAAGCTATTGGCCAAAAAAAAACAAACTAGTATTTGATACATTGAGATTAGGACTAAATCATGTAGTGTACCGAATGATATTTTTAGTTGATTATATTTAGAGAATAAACATACATATATATATATATAGTTAACAACAAAAATATCTTTTGTAGATTTTTTTTAGTCGACATGGGAGAGTACGATAAAGAATTTTGAAATTAGTTTTCGGCTGACCCTACAATCTTCGTTAGTGCATGTTACTGAATAATGTTTTATTTTTGTAACTAATATAAGGGAGCATGTATAGCGTATGTCCGATTTTTAGAGCTAGTTTATGTTCATAGATATTTTTTTTTAAAGTTCGTTTTTTTTTTCACCAATATAAATTTAATACATTTTCTACATGGATTATAGGTTTGCGTATACATACATACATATATATATACATATATAGTGTGCGTGTGCCTTAAACGTGGTTTTGCTTGTGCCTGAACAATACAGATAAATATATCCATTTATTTAACGCTAATATATACATGCATAAATACATCGAAAATCTGTGTCAGAAAAAGAGGTCGCCTATACTTGATCTTTGTTGCTTTTCTTACATAAATTATCGCTTAAATATGAAAACACGTACCGCATAAAGGTTCATTATTCTTGTTTCGACAAAACTAGCCGAAAATAGGCAAATGCCCGTTCCTTTCGTCTAATATATCTGGAACACGCAGACTCGCAGAGACGGGCAGTCACTGAGTAAAAGAACCATTGAGATTCGATAGTGTGACACCTGTGTAGAATAACTTCTCTGTCCTCACACAAGTTGGTTTGTGAGCTTATGTCACCTGATGTCGTTGTGCTAAAAGGACAAGAATAATACTGTTAAATAAATCCTGCTTTACGTGTGCATGTGTGTGCTTGAGCGTGTATGCATATGTCTGTATATAACTATGGAATGTGTAGTTGCCTCAACGTACATATACTTAGGTGTATAAGAAAAATGATTTTAGACTTCGATTTATTAAGCTTTGATTCGTACTGCACGGAATCAAATTTGAATTTGGTTCTAATGAACTTATCGAGAATGTGTATCGAAAATCCTATGCTTGAATCTTTTTGTCAAGTTTGAGGTACTTCTGTAGGACCTTGTTTGATTGATTTGTCTTTTAATGTTTATCAACCGTTGGTGGGTTATTTAGAGGCGAAACCTATTGAAATGTAAAGATAATTCATTTTTTATGAGTGAATATTTCATTAGCAGTTTTGACGAGATAATGACTTTACCACATACATGTACTATTTAACTGAAAGCTTGTGGAGGGATTCCTACATTTACAAATGGTACTTGCACGTAAATGGTTATGCCGATCCAGGACCGCGAATTATGGCCATTTATGTAACCACATTTTCTTATTTGGGCGATAATCTATCCATAAGAATTAACAAAGATGATAGGGAGGTCATGTCATTGAATAATAGTTTGTGTTATATATATATATATATATATATATATATATATATATATATGTGTGTGTGTGTGTATAATTTTAACAGAAATGGATCATTTGGTCCACAGCCCGGCATATATGTATCAGCCTGGTTTTGATCTGAAAGTTTCACCCTACAATGTCCGGTCAATATGATTAATATTCACTACAGAATTAAGTGAACTGAGTTGATAAAGTAGGCGTTTATCTTGCATTATTCTTTATGAAAAATAATCTATGTCGTCAAGTTGCACAAAAATCTATCGATCTTCCTACACACACACACACACACACACACATATCAGTGGCAACTTTAGGTCATCAATGATTGTCAGGCTCATTACAAAATATTCGATTGGTAAAACTTAGATGCTGAAATGATTTCGTTACTCTAACTACAGTGTAACCCGGATATAAGAGAGTTGTCGGGACCGGAGAAGAAGTATCTTATATCCGGGTTTCTCTTATATCCGTGTTTGGTCTATTATATATACATTAACACTGGTTCTAATTTGGGACCAGATAAAATCTATCTTATATCCGGGTTTCTCTTATATCCGGGTATCTTATATCCGGGTTACACTGTATATAAATTTTATACTCTGTGCATAAAATTAAAAAATGCACATTTAGGTATTTTAATATTGTAATAATTCTATAAAAGTAAACTTATTTTAATTTTTTTTTCAGACACGTAACAAAAAAGGAGTGAGGATAAAGTCTTTGATTTGTTTGTCTGTTTATTGCCCTCGTTCCATTTTTTTATAGTTTTATAGTCAGTTTATCAAGTCACTGATGGTAGACATCAGAGTATTTGACTGATATCATATTTCTTCAACAATACTCAGTCACACTCCTCACCCCCAACCCTCCAGTCGACGAGTTAAGGCTGCCGCTTTATTTGATTTTCGATGGAATCATATGAAGAAATTATTTGCTAAATGGCAAAATCCAATTTTTGACCAAGTTTGTCGCAGATTTCGTCCACTTATGTGAAATAATCTAAAGCAAACATTCACGCAGCACAATGTCGTCATGTGTGTCATATGTAATTTACATGATAAATTTGGAAAGTATCGGATGAAAAACCGGGGATCTATGGCGAAAAAGCGGACATTTTGAATAGTTTTTCGTGGTTTTTCATTATACGCGGCGAAACAAGCAGGACTAAAACCACAGTATATTGTTTCTTGCATGAAGGTACATTTTTTGTGACGTATTTGAAGAAAATCTGATAAAAATAAGGAAGATTATTCAAGATTTTATGTTAAGTAGTAGGAAAACCCCGATCTTTTCAGTTTTTTTCAATTTTTTGTGTGAAGCCTTTGTCGCAGGAAAACTATCCAGCACTCTACATAAAACTCGTAACATGAGCTATGTTTTGTATTAAGTGCAAAGAACATCAGCTCATCCAGTAAAATTTTGTTTTCGTGTGTAACTTTGCCTTGGTTTTTGCAAAAAGTTGTACCCACTTTCAGTTTTATCGATTTTCTGCCAAATCTGGGAGAGGTTGGAGATTAAAATGTTGGTCTTGACTTATCTTGGTAAATTTGTAATATGTGTGTATGGCTTCATCGGAATTGAGAAATGTGGACGTGCATAAATGGTATACACATACACACACACACTATAATATATATATATATATATGTATATATATATATATATATATATATATATATATATATATATATATATATATATATAATTTTACCCCAGGCAAAACAACCGAGCCACTAATATGCAAAGGGAGAGTATTGAGTGTGAAAGAATATATGAATAACTTTATTAAGGAGCGTGAAAAATAACAGAGCAATTTAAGAAGACAAAAGATAAGATTTCATATTGCATATATAATTTTGAGGATTGATAGCAAGAAATGGGAAGAGAGTTCGACAAGCGAGAAGCGTGATAGAAGCAACTCTTAGCATAGAACTTAGGGTTACATCTAACCCTTTCGACTGTAAAATGATGCGAACTTACCGACAATTTAGGTACGATGCATAAAAAACGTAATTTTCGTCTGAATGATGGATTTTTACTTTCACTTTATCTTACGGGAAATTACATTACAGTCCGACGTACCCTTGGGACCCGGTCACTGCCGAACCACAGAAATGCCAGATGACAGAAATACCACCTCCCCACTAAAAAAAATCTATTGTCGGCTACTGTGGAGAGTGGAAAACAAAATGGTGCACCTCTCGTAGTCGCTCAACGAACTAATTGAGGCTGATTTAAAAATTAAAAAAATGTACGGGATTAAAGAGGTCAGACTGTATAACTAATTTGAATTTTTATTTTTGTATTAATTTTAAGGTTTAAGCACTTCCACATTCTTATAAAATTAACAGTAAATAAAAATAACAAGTGAGTTGAAATTAATTATAATTCTGGTCTTTACAAGCTCCGAACCATTCACAGTAAAATCGACTTTCAGATGCCGAAATAAATGCGCTTTCTTACACACACACACACACACACACACACACACACACACACACACACACACACACACACACACATATATATATATATATATATATATATATATATATATATATATATATTGTAATACCCGTTTGTAGAAGAGACTTTGTAAATCACGGATACAATAATAGTAACGTCTTTGAACAATACTCGGTCAGACGCCGCTAATTATTTTTCCTTTAGCCGTCACGTGATCTAATTATTTCAAGACGAGGTCGACTGTGCTTGCTCTCTGGCGATCCGTATTCAAGCCCAAGTGTCGACAGGGACACTTTATTCCTATATAGCAATATTCTCTCAGTGTATCCGTAGAAGAAACAAAATGAATAGCGACAAGAGGAGAGACTATACTTAGCCGACGCGTTTCGCCCTCTGATGGCTTTGATAAAGTTTTTCCTCCTGTTTCTTTTTATTCACACACACACACACACACACACGCACGTGCATATATCTATATATATATATATATATATATATATATATATATATATATATATAGATAGATAAAATGTGCGTGTTTAAAATTTGATATATTTACAGGTAATATAGATAGGTAATTCTTTATTTACGTGGACTTACCGAGATGATAATGTTAACTGTATGTAAATGTTTCTATTTTTTAACCGGTTTTCTACTGTATATTTTGTCTCTGATCTTCAAAAATGAGGACACATGTCTATTAAAAGCAATGTCGTCTAACCTTGAAGGCGTCACTACCGATTACTTTTTACCTTTAATCTTCGTGCAACGCTTTTGTCTTGATCGCTTTTGGGGGAGAAAGGTTACACTGGGATGGGTGCGTCGGATTAACTTCATAATCCCGTGCTGGGATCGAATCGGTCACGAGCCATTTTTAATCCGTATCATGAGAGATCATATTCCTCTCGTTGTCTGGCTGATATCAATTAAATTTTTTTTTTTTCAGTTTTATCATTTTTCTTTTGTTTAACATGTTTTTACTTTATAAATCAA
>OZ038476.1:85559411-85576911 GCA_964036315.1 Acanthosepion esculentum
AATTAATTTCATAGCAACCGACCTAGATCGAGAAGTCCTAAAGAGATTCCATTTTTTAAGAAAAAAAGAAAAAAAAACAGGGATACCAACTCAAACACGCGAACCCATTAAAAATCACGTTAATAATAAGAAATAATTTGTCATTTTTTTAATGGATTTTTTTCAAGTCAGATGACTTGAAAAAATCCATTAAAAAAATGATTGTTTCCGTTTTGCGTATAAAACAGCAGCTAGTAGAAGACCCAACAAGAAATCTGGGCAAACTGGTAACGGCACAATTCGACAAAAGAAGCGGTGTCACTAATAAAAAATAGATAAACAAGTTCGATTCTTATCAAGAGGCACAATTTTGCGTTCATAAAATCTACTTGCTACAGAAATCCCTATAGCAGCGCCAGCCATGGTGAGTCTCTGTCCCTATACTCCATAGGGAAATAAACAGGGTTAATATATTTACATACAAATTTTACTGATAAGGTTACTGGATTTTGATCACTTTTATGTGACTTTGTTTGAACACCGACATTCTTATTTGTTTTGGGTAATACTATTTTGTCTTATTTAATTATCTTACAAAATACTTTATTCCTTTGGATCTTGTCGGTAAGGCCTAGTGGTCTTGGGCAGTGCACGGTCTACGTATAGATCGCACAAGCCTGCGGCCTGGAGATGTCACTCTAGTCACACCACCAAGTGATTGAATCTTGATCAAAAAGGGCGCTACCATTACCTCGCGAGATAAATGGATGCCTGTTAAGGCTGCTGTATCTGCATTGTTGTAGTGGGTAGCGGCTCAGAATGAGAAAGCATCGAGCTGGTTTCGAATTCCAGTCGCGTTCGTTCACTCAGTCGCATACAGCCTTGGGGAAGCTATGAATCCGCCTCTTCTACCCCTAGCGATGTGAAAATAGCAGGGAAATCTGGTCCGTATAGCCTTGACGGGCAACCAGTCTAGGAGAAAGAAAACTCTAAATTCATATCAGTCTGGAGAGGGTTGGGCTCCGTCAGGCTATCTCACCCAAGATGCACCACTGTTGATACGGCTGCAGTACGTGTCGTGCTCCTACGACCCTAAGGGGTTACTGGGATCGTGACGAAGACGACGACTGCTACTACTACAAAATATTTGATTTAGTTTAATTTTTAAAGGTTTCGTTTCTTTGGTCTCCTTACAGTTCACTGCAAAATGTATTGCTTGCCAATTCCTGCAATTATAGAATGTCCTTAATGTATCCCAGAAAAAATTAAACTCAAGACGCTGATTCGATATTAATTTTTCATCTCGATTTCTACACCTTACAGAAACAGAATGGCCGATATATATATATATATATGAAATATGTACCGATATCCTTTGAACTTCGTTTGACAAGATGCTCACGTAAGGCCAAACAAAATGAAAGAAACAATCTGCATCAGTAAACACTTCCCTTTTCAATTACATTTCTCTAAAAGGTGCGATGTAGCGCATAGAAGCACTTACCATCAACACGGACGGAATTTCACCTGCTGAGATCCTAAGCTGTATGAAATTCGAGGTTCTTCTCTAAAAGATTCGGGTAAAAAAATTAAAATAATTATGCATAATTATTTATTAATTATATATAGCAAAATTTGAACTTCGTGCCCGGAAAAAAAAAGAAAAAAAAATGGAGATTTTTTTTCCATTGACACTGCTATTATTTTTAACTACCTTCACTCCTCAGCAACGTTCATTTAAAAAAAAAAGATGATTAGAATTGTGATAAAAACCTGAACACATGATGGAAGTGAATTTATATATTTTTTGTTATTGAGAATTTTCAACAAAAATATTAAATACAGTTTATTTATTAGATTGTTTATTTACAAGAATTATTTTATATTTACAACAGTCGAAAAGTAATGCAATATTTATCATTTATCAATTTATAAAAAAATAAATGTGAAAAAAACTATTCACAAATTTATAAAACTTTTCGTAAATTATTAAAATATGTGAACCAACTATAAGGAAATCCTAATTTACCATTTTATAAAGTTCGAATCAATTGACAATTAGCTAATGTTTGCAAACCATTCCAATAAACAATTTAATCAATAAATAAATAATGACTATGTTCGTTGAAATTTCTCAAGAAAAAAAGAAAATGCGTAAATTAACTTTCAAATGTTTAGATTATATTACAATTCTAATGATCATCTTTTAATACAATAATCATTGCCGACGGGTGAAGGTAGCAATTAATAAAAATATAAGGACCTATTATTATTCACATTTATAACCCACAATCTCAATGTTTCTCTTGTTTATCTCTCTTTCTCTCTCATATATATATATATATATATATATATATATATATTATTATTATTATTATACTGAAAACGAACACTTAAAAGACCATGGTGATATTTATTTCGTTAGAATTATGTTAAATATGCAGATTCAAATTTAGGGGAGAGGAGAGAAAAAGGGTATTATTACAGGGAGAAGTACGGAATACATACCCTTTCTTTCCTCAATGTCTATATATCTCTACATCACTTTATTCCTTTCTCTATAATCCACATATTTGCCATGCAATACAGAACATTAAGTTTATCCTTTCTCAAGTTCTTTAGCCAGTCGCCATCAGTAGCGGTGTCAATGGAAAAACCGTCCTTTTGACATTCGCTTTTTTTTTTTCGGGCTCAAGTTTGCATTTTTTTTTTTTTTAATGATTTAGTGTTAAAAAAATAAAAACTAATGATAAAATAAAAAATATATTCAAAAACAAAAAATGAGGCCCCGAGGGTGTGCGTCCCCCTAAGCTATAGCTTATTTAGCTTATAGGTAAGTCCATCAGTGTTCACAAACAAGCACACACATTTGGGAATTGTTAATTCTATCCGACTCCGTCCAACATTTTTTCTCGTCAAACATTTTGGCACATGGAATGTTTTAATTACATAAATTATTTAACTTTTTTTCTTAATTCCATAAATGCTTTCGTTGAAAAGAATATTTTTTTTAAGCAAATCGCCCCAAGTAAGGCGGGAGTGCCACTAGCATGCAAGAGGTTACAGAGAGTGAGAGTAAGACTAAAGGGGAGCGTTTGGCAAACGGATAAAGAGAAGGACAAGGATCAAGGTAAAGACATCAGATGTCGATTGACATTACATTTGAATATTTGAAGATTATAGCTATCAGGGAAGAAAGTGATAGGGAGTTCCACTGACGGGAGGTGCGAGATAAGAAGCTGTTCGAGTAGAAGAGACGGCTACATTTAGCTGTTTCGACAGTGAAAGGGTGGGACTGAGATGCTAGCACGCTTAAATTCATGCAGTTTGGGAACCAGTGAAAGTAGCTCCTCGGAGCATTTGACATGTAAGTACTTGTAGAAAAGACAGAGGAAAGCCACATGTCTGTGAGAAAGTGACTGCATATAAGTTTACAATGTAAATCTACGTTTAATATTCTCTCCTTGTACATTCTCTTTCATTTATTTGAGTGTGTACTTGGGAGTAGGTAGCATAACGATTATCACTGTGGAAACTGGAAATGGCGAGCCAAGTTTAAATGAACGTGGTTCCCCGATTCTAATTTCATGACATTCCCTTTTGTCTATAATTGTGGTTAAGTGATACCCTTGAAATTTTGGAGTGCGATTGGTTCAGGTACTGGTCTACTCATTTGTAGGATGTTCGATATTCCCTGGGTGTCCCATGCGTGTAGTCTTTTCCCAAATTATACAAAGATTCGTAAATAATGGCAATCTATAATTTAAACGCGAATTGTTGACATCTTTTTTTTGATGTCTGCTTAAGACAAATATTTTCCAGTTTTAAGAAATCCCTTTGAATTTTTTTCTCTGACTTCAGCCTATTTTTACTGTGTACTGAAACTGACTTGAAAATATTTAAGAAGAGCCGCTAGATTTATTTTTATAGGAAGCCCATACCAAAAGAGTTACCATCAGAACTTCGACCGAAATAATTCCCAGTTCGAACGAATATCCATACGCGTAACGAAATAGTTCCATACAATAAACTAACAAAATAATACTGTTGCTTACAAGATGTTTGTTTTAATATTGAATTGTTTTTTTCTCTGCACATCTTGTACATGATTAATTGCGGAAAGTAAGTGCCACGTAGGCTCATAGTGGGTTCGTTTATAAAAAAAAAATAGTTGACTATTCTACCGTTATCAGAGTCTAATAAATGAAGCATTCACAAGACGACGGAAAAAAACTAAAAACAATAATAATATAAAAAGTAGCTAGACTCTGAAAAGGTTTACTAGTTTGCATTTAAAAAATAGTTGCGTAGCAATAATTAAAATAAATAAAAACGTAAGTATCGGTTATTATTAACATATATAACGTTCAATCTCAATGTTATATGTATCTCTATCTGTATATATACTATATATATTTATATATATATATATATATATATATATATATATATATATATCCATTTCTATATCTCTCTAATTTTTGTGATGTCAACGAACACTCGTTGCCACTTTTGTAATGTCAACAAATACTCATTATCACTTTCGTAATATTCGGTATAGTCGAGAAGTTGTAATCGCAGATTACAACTATAGTAACGCCGTCGAACAATGCTGGTGTCAGACGTCTTCGAATAGCACTCGCACTAGTAGTACTTGCTCGATAATACTCGCTCGAAAAGTAATCACCGAATAGTGATCCGAATGTTCTCTATTCTATTCACTATGCTATTCTTTATTCTGTTCACTATACTATTTCTCGTATAGTGAATAGAATAGAGAATAGCAGTCTGTATAGTAATAGAGGATAGAGTAGAAATGGTGATCCAAATAGTAATAGAGGATAGAGTAAAAATACCGTTCGTTAGTCGTCAGCTACTTTCTACATATATACGATTCCTCTATGGTCACGTGGTCTACGCAATTCAATAATGGGATCGCTTGTGTTTGCTCACTGACGATCTATGTTTAAACTAAAGTGACTCAGCGACACTTTATTCCTATATAACAATAATTCATATATTTACCATGCAATACATCACATTAAGTTTATCGTTTCTCAAGTTCTTTAACCAGTCTCAATCAAAGTCTGATAATTGGCCTGTGAAATAATTAGTTTTGTGAAATTTACCAAGCCGTGTACTTTTCAGCACACCCTGATAGATATATATATATATATATATATATATATATATATATATATATATATATAGCCACACCTGGAAAAGATCCAGCTACTGCTGGACCATGTGATCTCAATAAGATCATCGCTACAATTCACAATGGAGAGAGAAAACAACAACAACAACAAACTCGCCTTCCTGGATGTGCAAATATCTCGAACAGAGCATGGGTTCAAGATATCCATATACCGTAAGCCAGCATTCACCAGGCAATACCCCAGCTTCAAATCCCACCACCCATACAGTATAAAGAAAGGGATCGTCCACTGCTTACAACATCGAGCAAAAGTCATAAGTGGCGACCCAGAGACATATGATCAAGAAATGGTCAGTATAAGTAGTACCCTACAACGTAACAACTACCCTGGGTACATGACAGCAGCTCCGACAAACAGGGATAGAAAGGTGCAAGAGGATAACAATATTCAGCGTAGGCAGATCGCAGCAGTTTTCTGTTGTCGGCGAAAATACATACATACATACACACACACACACACACACACACACACACACACACACACACACACACACACACACATATATATATATATATATATATATATATATATATATATATATATATATATCATGTGTGTGAATATACATGATTTTCATGGAAGATATTTGATATATAGACTTGCCTTGATAGTTAGCTATTCGTGATATTGGCTAAAAATTGATGTAATAGCAACAAGTACCTTGTTCATATGTCTGAAAGCAAGGTTACGTAAGGAGTGCCCTGAAATATAGCGAATACAATGCTTCTCATTTGTTCACGTTTTCATGTTCGACTTTGTCGTAATGTATTTTATTCTTTTAATTTATCTCTTGATTACTTCTTTTGAAGTGGATGCTAATGGCACCGAATGTTTAATTGCTAAGGTGACCGATTATTTTCTGGTCAGTATCGTTACACCGGTTTTCACTTTCTAGTTTCTGACAGTCTTATATGACAAAAGGCATTTTATTCGTCTCGCTTTAAGAATGTCATATCATTTCACGATCTAAGCGACAATATCTCTCCACAGTTTCCTATATACGAATTGCTATAATCTCTTGGAAAAGATAGTGGGGTGATTTTCATGTAAACATTTCTAGGGCACTGAATTCGTAGTTGTCATAGACAAGCTGCAGTTCAAGGTTAGTGTCCAGTTTGCCCTGTTACTTAACGAAGATCTGGGGTGAAAGATGAGAAGAAATGAAGTCGTGCCTTTCCCACGGGTAATAGTGCAAAGGAAAGGCAGCAAACTAGGGTAGAATTTAAACTCTGCTCTCCGACTCGATTTTCCGCACGGATAACCGCGAGGCTACCAGCATATCCTCTATCAATATATCTATATTTTAACACTGTATTAATCTGGCGGTCTTGCTCTCTCTCTTTCTCGTTCTTTTGCCCACTCCTTCTCTATTTCTCTCTCTCTCCCCACCACACAATCAAATTATTGTGTGTAATCCACGGGTCGGTTAATACAGTTTTGTATTCAGGAGAAACATGGCGATTAATAATTTAGCAGTACCGAAAAAAAAGATTCATTTGTTTTTTTTATGGCTTATCAATATTTGGATATTTTTAATGATATAAGTTCTACTAATTAACCCATAGCTGGAGGGAGACGTGGTGGATTCATAAATCTTCAATGGTATTTATACATAAGTGAATATAATGAACATGACTTGAATTGGAACTTGGTTCTGCAAATTCTAATTCCAAGCCGTTAGCCATCACACCACCCGTACATCCAAGCTTACAGTAGCTGACATCCCCATGCGGTTACCCACCTACGTACTCACCATGCTCGACATTGCTTAACTTAAGTGATTGTTGGAGCACCAGTTTTTCAACGAGATATGGCATTAAGCTAAAAACAAACAAGATAAGATACTCTTAGAACGAGAACAATATACTCGAAAGAAAGGGTTCAGTTGGGAATTTTTTTTGAAGGATCGGCATACACCTGAAGAAGTCCGTTTGGCACAACGGTTGAAACAAACATAAACACATTAAACCGAATGTAAATAACAAGTAAGGAAACGAACAGCGTTTTGACGTAACCCGTTATTTTAAGGGGAATATTTATTAAATTAGATGTGCAGATGGATAGCGTTTTAGAATAAGAAATCAGAGGGTTGAGTTCGAATTCCAATTGCGTTTCGCTACATTCCCTTTCGCGCAGATATTCTATGGAAAGGTATGAGTGAATGTCTTCTCTCCGGCCAACAGGTATGGGTTAAATGGTAGGACAAACTGGGCTCTTCAGCATTGGTTGGTAACCAGTCTAGAAGAAGGAATTGCCTTAAATGAAAACCGTATCTAGCCCTGGCAAAAAGATTGTATTGTTAAATTACTATATGATCCCGACTGCTGTCGTTTAACCAACCTATCAATCACTTATTAAACTACTACGTCATAGAAAATCCAGTAACGCAGCAAATTCTAGTGGTTGTAACAAACGACAGTATTTTCGCAAAGACTGCGTTTTAAACCCGGCTTACAGAGGCAGAATTTCGGCTTTCTACTTTCCTCTGCAGCTTACATCACTGTCTGCACAAATGAAGTAAATACGTACGAGGGTTGGAGAAAAACACATTGACATGAAAAAAGTTATTTTTGCAATTTTTAGCTCACAGCCTGCATGGATAATTAAGAAAGCAAAAGAGTAAATGTTTTCCCCACAAAAAAGAGCGATAGCGGTTTGCGAAAAGATTCACACCCCATGAAAAAAAAAAAACTTTTTAGCCATTATTTTTATTTGATAATAAAGTGCTTACAAATTTGAACACTAAGTTTTGTTGAAAAATCATTAGAATTACAAATTTCCATATCTGTACCAGTTTCTGTGATGAGGTATTGTAATTCTTTACATTGTTAGGACTGTTGTCCTCATCTTTGTTACCATATTTCCGACGTTTCGGAACTAGAACAATCTATTCCAGTGGACGGAATAAAGGGTTCAGTTCGAAATTTCAGTCACCTGAAGAAGGCCAGAGCATACAACGGCCGAAACGCCGTCAATATGGCAACAAAGATGAGAACAGCAATCCGAACAACATAAATAGTGTAAGTAATTACAAATTTGATTGACATTTTAATTTTATGATAAAATTTATTTTACAATATTAAAAATGTATTCATACCTACTTTCTCCAATACACTCAGTACTTCATAGCATCACCTTTTGAAACAATGACAGCTTCCAGTCGATTTGGATATCTTGTGACAAGTTTTGTGTAATATTCTCTAAGGAATTTAGCTCTTTTCTTTGTAGTACCGTTCCCGGATTGTTGGTTAATTTCGTTAGACAGCAATTTTCAGACCCATCAAGGGATTTTCTATAGGATCCAGATCGGAACAGTGACTTGGTCAGTCAACAACCCTTTTTTTTCCCTTCTTTCGAATTCATTCATGAGCTTCTCGAGTTGCATGATTAGAATCGTTTTCTTGCTGAAATGTGAAATTCTTTTCAAGCTTCTCACAAAGTTGAGGAAATGTTCCGACATAATTTCTACTCATTTGACATTGTACATAGAAATCCTGCACATGAACAAGTTCCTCGGGACTGGAAGAAGCGAAACCATTCCATAAACTTATGTTTATGGTATGGGCCGGATCAATAGCTGCGTCCAGCTTGAGTGAGACATACTTGTTGAAAATTATACCCAAAAGCTGTTTTTTTTTTTTTGTTTGTTTCAGTTGACGAAATAACTCTTTTTTATTGATATTATCCTGAAGGTTTCTTTTTTTCCTTGCCACACGCCCATAAAGACCCTTGTTCAAAGGGCGAGATCGTGTAGACTTGTACACTTTAACACCATAGTGGACAGGCTTATTCAGGTTTATAGAATTTACACAAAATTTGTCTTTGATTTGCTTGAGTAGTTTGTCATCTTAGAGGGGGGTCCCTGTTCTGAGATTTGCATGAACGTCTGCTTCTTGAACACAAGCACCACAATAACACGTTGGCCCGTTTAATGAATTGGTTATAGGTTTAAGGCTTTCTTCATGCTTGTGCTTCTCTGTAAACTTTTCTGGTGTTTTTTGAAAACACTTTGAACAATGACTATTACATGTGGTAAATGACGAAGTATGATTATTGGCCACTGTAAATTTCACCCCTGACAAAACCCACCTTAATGGATAAACATCTGTGATAATGTTTAGTATCAGTTTGCAGTACGACAATGAAGTAAACTAGACTTCTTGTTAAAGGGTGTTACAATATTTATGCAAAATAGATTTGACAAATTTAGCAAATGTATTTAATAATATTCAAGTAGAGATTCTTGATGAAATCCAAAGAAGAATCTGCAATATTATTGGTCTTAACCTGACATGTTGGTTTCAGTCACTTCCCCACCTCCGTAATGTAGCTTCTCTGTGCCTTTTATATGAATACTCTTGTGGTAATTGTTCTGACGAACTTTCAAATATGGTAACTTGACTTTATGAAATTAACAGCAGAACTAGATTGGCGGCAAAGATCTCATCATTTTACAGCTGAAATGGCTACGCGTAATCGTGAGTTCTATGCTAACAGTTCCTTTTCTTACAGTTCTCGCCTGTGGTAATCTCTTCCGGCTTATTGTTTTTCAGTCACCATTGCATTTATATTTTTTTGAAGATCAATGTCAATCGTTACGTCTTAATTCTTGCTCTTTTATTGTTCTCTCTCCTTAATAGTATATTTTTCTCATGATGTTTAACATTCAGCAAACCCCTCGGGTCATAGTGGCTTTATTGCCTAGCTTGGGGTGAAATGATAAAAAAAAGTGTAAAATTTAATATTATAAAAACTATTATGTTTCGTTCAATTCTCAAAAATTGGTCTTTGCTAGGAGTAGACACACACACACACACACACACACACGCATGAATACAGACAAAAGGAAAACTTAGCAGACGCGTTTCGTTCTCTGATGGTCTTAATCAATGCAAATGTAAGGATTTTATTTTGCAAAAAGTATTTACAAACAAAAGTAAATATGTTAGTTTTTCTACATTTTTAAATTTAAGAGAGGCTCGTAAATATTCATTAGGTTAAATGAAATATCTGGATAAATTATCGAGGATGCTAAGTGACCTGATTTAAAATTCAGTATAACTAATGGTTATTAAATCATATGCACCAGATGCGCTAGATATGAGTAAATGTTTTGAACATTTTATGCAATTAATATTTAAATTATTTTACTTTGAGATTAATTTCTGTATTATATATTTTCTTAAATTTATATTATATATATATCCTTAGATTTTTTTTATTCATATTGAAATTTTACAGACATATATTTTATTTACATCTGAAATTTTAAATTGTATAGGAAGAATTGATCTGAAGCCATAGATGGTTGTGATAGCACGAAGTTATAAATCATCGGAATTGAGGGCGTTAACGTAATTGGCCTTGATCAACTACTGATCACTTCAGATTATGCGCTCTCGTCACAGAAACGGTAACTAAGTTTTCCTCAAGAGAATATTGCAATATAAAACACAGGTTGGGTCTGTGACTTGTTGTCAGAGCAGGTGTCTGTACCAGGGAGTAGCTCGCTATACTAGGCCTTCAATATATATGTATGTAGAAATAAACTAAGATAGATTCCTGGTTAAATTAGCAGACAGGATTATTGACAGAATACGCAACGTACATACATGTCTATTTATCTATTACATAGAAGTGCATATCAGATAGAATGCCGGGTACAATTACCTCATCTATTTCTCTCTGCGTGTCAACATAGATATGAAGAAAACTGATGATGTCTCTTTTAAAATGCCACACACACACACACACACACATACACATATATATATATATATATATATATATATATATATATATATATATATATATAATATTATAAATTGACTAATATAAAAATATGGTTTATCACTACACATGAACTAGTACTAGGGATTTTAATTTAATTCTATAACTGAATTTGAAGATTTTAGCTTCTGTTTTTGAAACATGGTAATTCCTGTGTTGCGATGGGACCATATTTTTAAGCAAATTTATAATATTTATGCTCTGCAGAATTGTATTGAGCACTGTTTTTTTTAAATAAAAAAAGATAATTAATAAGAACACCGGATTATAAATCTTACTGTTCTTTCTCTTTGTTTTAATATATATATATATATATATATATATATATATATATATATATATATATATATATATATATGTCAAGAACAATTTTATGGGGAAAAATCATAATATATAATATGAAATACAAAAATACTCACATTTCTCTCTCTCTCTCTCTCTCTCTCTCCACACACACACGCATATATATATATATAATATATATATATATATATATATATATATAATATATATATATATATATATATATATATATAATATATAGATAGATAGATAGAGAGATTTGTGAATAGCTTTCTATCAGCGTATATATAGATGTCTGCACGTAAAGTCCAAAAGAATGCTGCATATGTTTTAATAACCATTATTTATACTAAATGTTATTTATCTCTTCGTTTCAATACAAATGAGCTCTACATCATGTATACATGATATAAAACGCACCTTAAAATCTATATAAACGTATATGCAGATTCGTACATGAAAAAATCCATACACATTCATATGAAAAGAGTCGTCTGCTTTTATTAATAAAGAAAAAAGAAAAGACAATATTGAGACATAAAGGACGATTACTTTGTGCAAACCCAAACATTCCTTCAGATAAAAAAGGATAGGTTCACTCCATTTTTTTTAAACCAATACTGGTCTCCATCGCGTGATTCGTCTCCACATATTATCAAATAAATTGGGCTTCCTTTAATGTGGGCAGCCATCCAGGGACATTGTGTCGCGTCGACTTTATCAGCATGAAAGAAGACATGTCAGTGTCATTAAGATTAAATTCCTCAGATTTTTTTTCTATGGGACAATTATGCAGCAATAAGTTTATGCATACGCTACTCTATATTTCTATATATGTTTAAAAGTTCATGGCCTGACCAAAAATCGCTCCCTCAATATATATATATATATATATATATATATATATATAGTAATGCCTTCAGATACGATTCGACCGACTTTTTGCCTTGAGATACGAGCGAGTTTCAGTTAAGCGTCCTCTGGTTGGTGTAGCGAGCGCCAAGCTTCGAGATTATTTCCATTCACATACATGTATTCACTTCGCTCTGGAAGGATCTCTGTTGTGTTGCGTTGTGTCTTTTTTTGCCGTTATTTTTTTCAAAATTCCTTTAGTGACACCATGGGTCCGAAGAAAGTAAATGGAAAAGAGCATTGGTGAAAAGACGAAACGTATGTTTTCGCTTGAGGTAAAGCGGGAAATTAAAAAAAAAAAACAAAAAGACAGACTTACGATTAATGAATTTGGTGAGACAGTATGAGCGTTCTACATCGACGATAAATAAAAAATTATAAAATTTAAAAAGATTAGTTGCAGTAATGAATAAAATGCAAATGTTTAGAAAAAAATAAGTGATAAAGTTAATCTTCGGTGTCGTAAACTACGCTAGCAATTTTTATGATGTTGTTGTCCCTCCTCTCCCTCTTTCCTCAGCCAGTTGGACTATGGCACGTCATGGTTTAATACAGTTTAGTTCTTTACAATTTGTTTTTTCTCTTGTATTTTTTTGTTTGTAAACTACATTTCTTGTTTATTCACACTTTTTTGCTCGTAAGAAACGCACAAAAACAAAAATTGGGGTGAGTTTTAGGAAAATAAGTTTGATTTTTGGAGGCCTGGAACAGATCGGAAATGTTACCATTAATTTCAATGGGAAAAAAACTGATTTGAGATACGAGTCTTTTGAATTACGAGTTCGGTGTTCGAATGAATTAAATTTGTATCTCAAACCGTTACTGTATTTGATGTTTTGTCATTCGGTCGGATTCGGCAAAGTGGGCTATTCATCATCCTTTGTATTAATGCACCTTATTTAGTATTAAATAATGTCTTAGTCTATTTTTATAATAATCCTTTCTCGTTCTCTAATCATCTTCTTGATATTAAGTTGAAATTCATCAAAGAAGGCGTCGTAATTTTTTTGTTAACATTAGTACTTTTGATCACCTTCGAGAACATCTTCAGGGCGGTGAATTCCCAGGACAAACTTAAAGTAACTGTAATCGTTGCGATCGTGATTTTTACGAACGCGTTCTGCTATAATCATTTTTAAAATGAATCGATATGGTTACGATGTTTTGTAAACAAGCGTTCCCAATCCACGGGCGATAACCATAGATGGTAAAATTGCAACTTTGTAAATTTCCAAATGGTGTTAAATGTTAGCGAACTCCAATACATTTTAAAACATTGCTACTATACTCATAATAAATTTTGTTCAGTGTTGGTTGGTTGCTTTTGATATATATTTATACCACCTGTTGTTATTCGTTTAGCCGTTACATATGACGTCACTTTGAACTTTGGAATATTTATTCATAATTTCAATTTCGATATATAACATCTCATTCAGAAATTGGGAAATTAAATAAAAAAAATAAATAGACAAATCGTGTCGAGTGAATTAAACAAAAATGGTTTGGCTGAATTCTTCCTTTCTCTATGCACCTTGTATGTGTTGTATAAATCATGCAAGCACACACACACACACACACACACACACACACACACACATATATATATATATATATATATATATATATATATATATATATATATTGTGTGTATTTAGGCAGCATTTTTTCATTAATACATGTTTCATTAAATAATATAGATAAGTGTTGTCTATATATTTTTTGTAAGTTCTTTTCATATTGTCTGATAAGTTTAATAACATTATCATTAAACAATGAAAGAAAATCACAATATTGATACATATTTTTTTAATCCAATCTAAGCTTTCGGCTTACATAAGCCATTATCAAAGATGACAATTACACAATATATTTAAGCAATACTCGAACAAGAAATTGATGATAGTCTTATTTGTTTACATGGATGATTTCCAAGCAACGATAAACACGTGCATATAAAACGCTGAAAGCGAAAATAGCACAACAGCTCATGACGTCACACATGACCACGCGAGAGTGAATCCGATGAGTATTGAGTATGGAAAGCCGTTGGTATGAACCAATGACTTCTGTTACTAATTATAGGCATTTAAGGATATTTTTGGAGATTTCATAGTTTATTTTGTTCAGGTTAGGTTTCAACTGTTTTATGTATATAGCTTCAAGAATTTTTAGTTTTTGTTTATTGTTTTCATGTTTAAGTATAGTTGTGCTTTCGACGAGGATTTTCCGGAATTGTGTATGCGACCAGGCATGTTGTTTTAAATGCCTAAAAATGTTAGAGTTATCATTCAAATGTAGTGTCAAGCGTCGTGAAAATATGTATCAATATTGTGATTTTCTTTCATTGTTTAATGATAATGTTATTAAACTTATCAGACTATATGGAAAAAACTTACATAAAATATATAGACAACACTTATCTATATTATTTAATGAAACATGTATTAATATATATATATATATATATATATATATATATATATATATATATATATATACACATCATCTCACAGTGTGGAATACCTACTTACAGAATTGATGGAAAGAAATATAAAGACTCTAAATATATTCGGCTAGACAAAAAAAAATCTAAAATTTCTAGCACTCCTGTCATGTGCATGTGTAGTCCTACGAACAACAAAATTTAGTCCGATGAAGTCCTGAAGGACGATACTCGTTACAAATAAATTTTTTCCACTTTGTTATACAATTTCTCCATATATATATATATATATATATATGTGTGTGTGTGTGTAAACAGTAGATTCTGCATGTGTGTGTGTACGTGAAGAATGTGTGTGTGTGTGTCTAAAAATGTATTAAATAGCAAAGAGTCTGCTTTAGCTTAATATTCCGAGTCATCGTCGGAATATCCCAAATATTTGCGAAATGTTTACCGGCAAATTGTAACCTACTCGACAGTGAGAAAAAAAATAAACAAATAAGAACAACAACTAAAAAATGACGTCTTCAAAACATAAAGAAAAATGTCACCACCCATTTTGGGGCGTCATGTTTTTTATTAACGTAAGCAGAACGCCATCTGGATAGTTAATAAACCTTTAACAAGTTGCCGGTGTTACCCCCGATGCACCAGCACCGCTAAAATATTCTTAGCACCCACCCAGCGCTTTCTTCTCTCACGCCCCAAAAGGAAAGTCAAAATTAGAAGAAAAAAACTAAACTAAACCGAGAACAGAACAGCGTTGAAACTCGGTAAAAGTCCTTTGGAAAAATCCTTTCATATGTCTGTACGGCTTTCTCTAATTTCAGCACCGAAATTGACTCCACTAGAAATAAATATTCCTACTTCGATAGCTTATACAAATGGGGCTCTCGCCTGTTAATAATATAAGAAAATACGCCTTTTCTTCGATTCAACAGTTGGAATATTTTCGTATCAATATCTGTACCAGGCAGCTGATTAAAACAAGATGGGTTTAAATGGTTTCAGCCAAAAAAATCTTTAATTATGGATCGCGGATTATCTAGCTTAGAACATTCTTTGTAAGAATGTTTTGGCTATCCAGAGTACTATTCGTCCATTAGCACCACATTTATTGAATTAATTCAAGAATCGTTCTTATAATACCTTCTAAACTCGTAATCTGAACACTAAATACAGATATTAGTATCTGCGATAAAGTTAATTAAATCTGAGAAAAAAGAAAAAATATGCATAAGGTATAAGATTAAAATGTAATATAAAATTTTGCATAGGGACTTTAAAACCAGAATGTATAATGGCGGATACCAAATATCAGGAATGCCACTGTTAAACGGGTGTGTCACTCTCGCATTAATTTGAAAAGCTAATTTAGACTACTTTCTTTTTTTCTTTCTTTTTTTTTTTTTTTTTGGAGAATTCAAGTGAGGTATTTTTTTATATATACTAATCTTCTGGCATTTCGGTACATCACAAAATGTCAAGAAAAGGATTTGTGAAGATTGTAATGTCTTCCGCCTTGGTAAATGTAATTATTATACACTGACTTATTAGGAGTTCTCCTTATCTTATCACAATCGTTAGAAACAAAGAAAATAGTACTGAAAAGTTATGTAGTATCAGTCTTCCCATATGGCAGTGAATGATAGACAATCTCCTCAAAGATGAAGAGACTTGAAGCATCAGAAATGTTATTCTACAGAAGGATGCTGATAATGCTATGGACCGAACATGTGGGCAACGTGGAACTTCTAGAGACAATGGAAACAAAAAGGACACATACTTAACACCAGGAAGAGATAACTGAAATTCATAGGGAACATAATGAAGAAATTGGGCTTGGAAAATTTGATACTCACAGGAGAGATTGAAGGAAAGAAAGACACAGGGAAGTAACGCATGACCTACCTGGATCAGGGTTTGGGAGTGATGTAATACTGGTATCAACTCGTAGTAAGGGTTAATAATATTCCAAAGGAAAACATAAGATTAATGAAACATCTGTTTAATGACGGGGATTAATAATGCAATGCCAGCGAATATCGAAATTAGTGCGACACTCTGTGTCGCGCTTGCAACTATATTCATAGTAAATGGAAAAGTTCATATTCAATACTTCAGTGTAGCGAAGGTCGGTTGTCTTTTTACACATCTGGGAGAGATAGCAAAAAGACAAAATTATTATGAATGACTTTATCCATGGCACAGTGGATAAAGGCGTTGGTTAGATCCAGTGACAGGACCGAAAGAGTGTGAGTTCAATACCCAGTTAAAGCAGTGGGAACTTGGAGAGGGGAATTAACAGGAGATAACTGATAACTGACATCCTTTAAACGTGGAACTAGAACAGTCTACCCCAGTGAGCGAAATAAAGGCTTCAGTTCGACATTCCAACCACCGGAGCGTAATAAATATGGCGACAAAGATGAGGACAATAGTCCGAATAATGTAAATAGTGTACATAATACCTCATCTCAGAAATATAGACAGATACTGAGTCTTAAATAATTACCGTTTTGGTTAATCATGTTTATTCTTTAAAAGTAAACTACACTTATATTTATTCAATTATATATTCATTATTATCTGTAATGACTTTGTTGCCACTTATCAAGAAACTCGTCGATCCTTTTGAGTCAAAATTCCGCAACGAACACTTGAATCCGATTTTCATTAGAGAAAGTTTTCCTCAGCAAAGTCTTTCGCAGCAATCGAAAAATATAATAATGATGAATCAGGGGAACATGGGGATTAAAGTAGCACAGACCAATCGAGTTCCAATTTTTTTTCCCCTGTAATATGCTTGCTGTATGCGGCCTTGCGTTTTTATGAAACAGAAAAAGTTTTT
>OZ038476.1:85581911-85606911 GCA_964036315.1 Acanthosepion esculentum
TATTAGTCATGTTCACTTCTATGACCGAGTGTGGTCGTAGAGTAGTTGCGAAGATGAGAACCTGCCCAGTTCCCTCCCTATATCGAGGCTGAAAGCCGAAGAGGTATTCATTCAAGGTTAGTCCTGGAAAGGCAGACCTGCACGCCACGAACCCTCCGCCCTGACCGTTCGATTCGGTCTTGGAAGCCGTCTGCCCAGAGATTCCGCGGTTCTCTCACCACCACTACTATGAGGTGATTAGGAACCCTCCCCTCTCATTAATATTTAATTATATTTTAATTGGTGCACCTCCAAAACTTGTAATTGGCAGCTGATCTATCATTCGATCTAGCTCTAATATCTCAGTGGGGGTGGGGAAACTGGATGGCTACATTCAGTGCCCCGAAAAAGAAACTAGTTACATTCCATCATCGTCGATCGGATCCCAAACTACCGCCAGTCATAGTGAATGGATGTTCCCTTGGGGCGGCTCGGTGCCTTGAGTACCTATTGGCACTTAAGCTGAATCCAGACGGCAACTGGAAGTCGCACAAGCGATACACTGCTACGAATGCGGAAATAATGGTCGGCTCCTTGTACTGCTCCAGTATGTGCCCGATTCCTCGAGCTACTCCCTACCTTTACAAGAGTCATATCAGGCCGAAAATGGAGTACTGCTGTCATATTTGGACAGGAACTACCGAGTCCTCACTTTTCAGTTTTGAGAGAGTTCAAAAGCGTCTCCGCGTACAGCTCCTCTCTCACAGACGGAATGTGGCGTGTTTCTCACTGCTCTATCGCTACTTCCATGAAAAGTGCTTGGACGAACCACATTCCTTGATTTTGCCAGTTCGAATCTTCACGGCTAGGACACGCTATGCCACTCACATTGTAGCAAACCATTCTCATGCCTTCCGTATTCCATTGGTGAGAAGTTCTAATCGAGCAGCTTCTTCCTGCGAACCGACTCACAAGAGGATGTTTCCCTGCTCACAACAATGTTAACCAGTTCAAGTCTAGGGTTAACCGTTATCTTCCCCCACCTATCTGCATAAAATGTGCTTCTTATTTTGTAACCCTCTACTTCGAGTGGCCCCCGGGCCTTGTAGAGAGTGAACCTCTCTGTTATGAAAAAAAAAACGTTGGTAAATATTAATGGAAATATTTTCGATTTACTTAACGCCTTTTACTTAAAGCCATTGATGAACATTTATTTTTAGCTTGAAGTTTTTGATATACTTTGAAAGATTTAGGTTTAATCCTTTTCCAAACACCTCTTTTATTGACCCCTCTCCCCGTTTATTAGATTTTCTCATTTTTCCATCGCTATCGTATGTAGCACACTGTTTATGATTTTTTTTAATACCCATTTATTGCGACATCCAGATTTATATTTCAGAAATTTCGAACCAGTTATTTATTTTTCCACCCATTTTTAACACCCAGAAGAAAATTAAGGGTAGTCTGATGGAGTAGATCATTGTTTGCGTTATACAAAATCGAATTTGAAAGTTTTATCATCATCTACATTTATTACGTCTATCATTTATTACCTTTACCAATTTTTTCGCCCACGCCATTTATTTGGCACCCGACAGTAGACCGTTATGCAGGGATGAAAGGAAGAACTGTCTAAAGAAAAAGCGATTGACACAAAAAGAGAATGGAAGAACAATTTAGAATAAAATGATGACGCGAGAAAAAAAACTGAGCAACGAATAAGTTCTATAGACAATAGAAACAAAAAGAAGACTTATGCATAACTTCAAGAAGAGATAATTGACTTTTCTGGGGTGCATAAGGTAAGAAGGATTGGAAAATTTGATACTCACAGTACAGATTGAAAGTAAGAAAGACAGAGGAAAGCAACGCACCACCTACCTGGCGAGCTTGGGTGAATGGATGGCGAAGCAGGGTTTGGGAGAGATGGTAAAAGGACAAAATATATTAACATCTACAAATGACAGGAAATTGTGGAGAACGATAATCGCCAACGTCCTGAATTACCACGGCACATAGAAGATAAGACAGTAAAGACCAGAAACTGAAAAGAATGAAAAATACAGACAAAGCATCCCAAGGAAGAAAGCGAAAGAAAAAAAAAATGACAAAATAGTAAAGAAAGAATTGAAGCTTCGGGAAGCACTAAGTAAAGATTTAAATATGGAGTTCTGAGCAAAAATAATAAGAAACGAAAGAAAGTTCTAACTGAAAAGAAGTAGAAGTCGAAAAAGGTCCATGTCAGGTGGAAAGAAGGAAAAAACGAAAGGAAAGAAAAACTGTAACAGAAAATGATACAAGTTACCGCCTCAGACATAAAACCCAGTAAACGAAGAGAGTGTAGGTGGTTTTCGCCAAGGGTCTCCTGACAGAGAACCTTGTAAATTTGGCATGAAATTTGATCTTGGCCAACTCAAAGGACATAGAAACGACGAAAGGAAGAAACGACAGTTCTCGAGGAAAGGTCAAAGCGATTTAGATGTTGGCACATTAGAAAAACGAAGGACCGGATTAGGGTGGTGGCGGAGACCATCAAGGTGGTGCACTAAATAAGGTCGGGGTGGATGTGGTGATCGTGGTGGTTGGCGGTTCACTGTTAGTTGAAAGAGTGGTTCGTGTTGCCTGTAAAGTGTAAGGCGAAGAATAGCGGGTGGTGGTGGTGGATTTGCAACTTGGCGACGTTTGAGGTAAAGAAAAAAAATTTCCAAGGCATAAAAGGTCAAAATGAAAATTTTGTGGGACATTTTGATAGAGACGTTCTTTGGCTTTGAAGGTTTTGGTAAGACAAGAGGCGCTCATTACACGGGAGTTAAGTGGGTGAGTTGAAAGTCAGGGTTCTTAAAGTGCTGAATATTGTCAGAGAATGTCTGGCTGCTAGATTATTATCATTGTATGAAGTGGGAGGGTTCTTTATTTCTTTTTTCTTTTTTTTTACCTGATCTCATATTTGTTGTAGACGTCAAATAAATCAAAATGATTTCATTCGAATGATTCAAAAGATGATTCAATTGAATATTTTTTCAAAGTCAGTTTGAAAAAAAATATTAACTTGAATCGTCTTCAAAATTCCAATGAAATTCTTTTTATTTATTTGACGTCTACAACAAATATGAGATCAGGTAAAAAAGGAGGGAAATGTTTGTCATCAAATCTTTTATTAGTTTCCTGCATTATCCCTAAATATGAATGGAAAAGTAAATATATTATGTTTGAAAATTATAATTTAAATTAGTTTTAGATATTTCCCAATGTAAACCAAAAAATAATTATGAATATGTGAAAAAGCAATATATATATATATATATATATATATATATATATATATATATATATATATATATATATATATATATATATATATATATAACATTTACGTTATTTGATCTGCTTCGTGTTATTTGCGTATTTTCGTTTGTTTTGTTTGTTTAACGACATATCAACTCCTTATTGGTTAATTGAAGCCGAAATTTAATTTTCTTGTGAGCTTTCGAAGTAATAAAAATATCATGTTATTCTACTTTCACAATTGAATACATGGTAGATGATACTCAGCTTTTATGCATATACATGTTTGTTTAGGCATAATTTTTAGAGGCGGTGATATGTGTAATTTATGATGTGGTTTTGTTGAAGTTATATTTTGGAATAGTTTTATTTCTTTAGAAATTGTAGGACATTATATGGACTAATGTCATGAGTTTTTTTCATGTTGGCTGTTTGCTTTTGTTTAGTGTCATATCAACCACTACGGGTTATTTAATGCCGAAATCTAAATATTATTATGTAATTTTATGCTTTCAACTATATTTTGTATATAATGTTATACTTTCAGAGTAAGAGTATGTTTTTAGATATATATTTTGTAGATCATAAAAAGCATTTATTGGGAATTTTACAAAAAATATATATTTTTAGCGTTGTATTATAATTTTGCCATACAAATGTACTATTGGCCCATTTGTAATAATATACTGTTGATTTTTGTTTGAGGGTTTACTATTTGCCCCTAGCTGGAACCCTAACAGGTGCTACCACCCAGGTCAGAGTGGATTTGAAAACAACTGCAATTAAGAGGTGGTTCCACGCTCCTCAAAACCTCCAATGTCCTGATCAGAGGCCTTGCTTCCGGTGTAGTTTATCCTCATACCCAGGGCCCGTGCGCTGTCAGATTTTAAATCTAGATTAAAGCTGAATTCTTGCGTGCATGTTCTCAATGCATAAGTGTCCTCTCAGAAGATTGCTCACTATATCCTAATATGCTATTACTTAACAAGTAATAGCATTACATGTCTTCAAGACAAGTATATTTCTATAAATATAGGTATCTCCCAAAAAATATAATATCTCAGTTTAAAATTCATAAAAGCAGTTACCTTCAAAGATTCGCTAAAAATGAGAATACATGATAAAAAAATGCCCCAAACTTAATAAAAAGAATTATTGTCAAAATCTTTGTTATTATTAAGAGTAAAGAATATTTTAATTATTAAATTAGATTTTTTAATTCTTTTTACAACGGGGAATTTTAGCGTTGTCTTTCACTAAAACACTGATTTGGAAATTTTGCAAAAATCAGATAATTGTCGGATTTTAATGAAAATTCAGGACTTATTGACAAAAGTAAGAAATTATGTTTGAAATGTTTCTTTTTTTTGAGAAAATCTTTATAATTTTCTTTTACACCTGTTACCCCCCCCCCCCCACATACACACTTATTTAATATTATTAAATTCCAAGAAATTCTGTTTGTAGCGTTTAAATATTTATATCCTCGGAGAATTTAAAGCCTGAAACATTTTGGTCAAATAGGACCCGTAAAATAAAAAATGCAATCAAAGACATTAAAAAAAACTTCTTAAGGCTATAGAGTCCATAACATATTTTATCCATAAAAGCAATTAAAAGCTTTTCTAATTAAAATATGACTTAGTTTTATTGCATTTTTTAATTTTACAATTTATGGCAGATTTTCTTTGATTGGGGGTCCTGTTTATAAACATTAAACGATACAAAAAAGAATTTAAATTTTTTTACAGAGATTTTGTAAAGAAATATTTAAAAAATAATTTATTTCTGAATAAGGTTTGAAAAAAATCATTAAAATCTGACAATTATCTGATTTTTGTAAGAATTTCCAAAGCAAATTTTTTTCATCGTAAAAAGACGTTCACATTTTGTAAAACGTTGTTGACGCAAAAAAAAAAACCTAGAATTTCTAAGGTTTCAAGAACGATAAGATAAAATAACTTTTACATAAAAAATTATTTTGATCTTTCCTCTTAATAATAATGCAAAAACTTTTGACGTTGGCATTTTTTTTAAAGTCTGGTCCATTTTTACATCATGTATCTTTTTTTAGAGAATGTTTGGAGGCGTCTATATAAATGTGTATTTCCTCTTGAATCATTAATAAAAAGGTGGTATAAAAACGTACTGTTCCAGTATATAATTCATATTGATCTGTGTAGGTATATTATACTTAAATTTATTTGAATCTGAGTTGTTTTGATGGTTATAGTCACAAGGCTTTTGCTATTCTCATTTGCGACTTTCGTCAGTTGTCATTTGATAACTGTGTGTAAACTTTTGAACTCAATCACGTATTCAATCCACAGGATTAGAGTGTTCTTATTTTGCTGTTCAATATATTCCCGCGAATACATAGTTTATATTTTGTAAATTATTATTATTACTGCTCATGTTACTGTTATTATCACCAGTTTTCTTGATTTGTTGATTTTGAGATTATTGAACATGATATCTTACAAGGAATGGTACAGGGATGGTAGAGGAAGTCAGAAAATATCGCCGATTTTGCCCAGGTGTTGACCAATGTCCGGTTTGACATAAATATGTTGAGTTTTTCAAAGTGTGTGAGTAGTGTCCACGAACATTTGTCTTTTGTATTTCAGATCGTAAGGTGTTCCCTGAAAATTTCTTAATAGATGTATACAAGGAGTCCTCGACTTAGGACAGTGTTCTGTTGCTACAAATTGATCCACACTGCCACACGCATTCTTTCGCCGCGCCATTTATTTCCCAGCCGCGACCTTTGCGTCGTATGTACGACAAACGGTGTAAGTCGAAACAAGGTTAATGGAAATTGAGTTGTAAACACGAATCGTCTTATGTTGGGATTGTCGTAAGCCGGAAACTTACTGTATTTTTTGTAATTATTCCCAGTGCTCCTATTACTATCGGAATAGTAGTTGCGGCGATATCTTTGAACACTGTAATATTTTTTACCTTCTAGCACTGCTGATATTTCGTGTTCATAACACCTTTTCTGTATGGTGAAGGTTATAATGTTGGCAAGCGTAGGTATTGCCTAAACTTATCATATTAATATTGAAGTTCATTTGCGGTTATGTTAGAACGCCCAACCAGAGGACGAAATGTTTCCTCAGCGTTTGAAGAAATGTGACATTTGATATTTGTCCTATTCATTAAAATTTCATTCTTTGAGGGAGTAGAAGCCTATTGATGCTGGGGATACAACTATATGAAGTTCAGTATAATAAGTGTATATCGGATACATGCATCACAGCCAATATATACAATATGATGAGAGGATATGATAATAGCAACTTTGCAGGCGAGGCCCAGTCCTAAAACTGTCCTCAATCGTAAGTGTTCCCAAGTATCTAGACGTGAGTCCTGTATATCTCACCATTCAAACTTTAAAAAAATAAAACAACCTTCTCGGTACACAGCCATAATGGTCCCCAATTATCCCCTTCATGAACAGGAATTCACAATAGGTGAGAAGCCCAAACGGTTAAATTGTGCAACTGACCAGCATATATGTGATACCGAATAGGGTTTATTTACTAATAGTCCATTTTAATTCGCCGAGACAAAACATGTTCACACCTCCAATGAAATAAGATTAAAAGGTATTCATGCCTGCCGTAACATCAGGGTATTTATTATTGTTGTTATTATAATAATAAGAGTAATCACTTCAGCTCTTACATATTTCGCCCGGGTGATGATGGCCATATCTCAACTCCAACCCGCAGCTTTGAGATACAACACTTAACTTATTTCATGTGCTTTTAAATTTTGCGTTGCTCCCCGCAACACTCCCATTGATACCCGCTATCACCAAGGCATTTTATGTGGCAGTAAGATTTCTGGAGATACGCCAGAGTCAACTTGCATTGTTTTTGTTTTTTATTATTATTATTTCTTCCTTTTCTTCTTCTTCTTCCTTTTCTTCTTTTTCTTCTTCTTCTTCTTCTTTTTCTGATTTTCTTTTTTCTTTTTCTTCTTTTTCTTTTTTCTTTTTCTTCTTTTTCTTTTTTCTTCTTCTTTTTCTGATTTTCTTTTTTCTTTTTTTCTTTTTCTTTTTCTTTTTCTTCTTTTTTTTCTTTTTCTTCTTTTTCTTCTTTTTCTTTTTCTTCTTTTTCTGATTTTCTTTTTTCTTTTTTTCTTTTTCTTCTTTTTCTTTTTTCTTTTTCTTTTTTTCTTCTTTTTCTTTTTTCTTTTTCTTTTTTTCTTCTTTTTCTTTTTATTCTTCTTTTTCTTTTTATTCTTCTTTTTCTTTTTATTCTTCTTTTTCTTTTTATTCTTCTTTTTCTTTTTATTCTTCTTTTTCTTTTTATTCTTCTTTTTCTTTTTATTCTTCTTTTTATTATTATCTTCTCATTCTTTTTTTCTTCTACGAAGTCTAATAAAGGTTGAGTATCCCATATCCGAAAACTTTTCAGACGTTGACATAACTTTCTACATATGCGAAATTTCACAAAGCATGGGGCGAGACACTTTTTCTCTATGGAATCGATCTTGCATATCTATAATTCTGCCATGCTTAGAATATTGCTGCCATATTAGGTCCGCTGCCCCTACTATTTTCCTGGAGCTTCTTGATAAGATCCAAAAAAGCATCTGCAATATTACTGGTCCAAATTTGACTTCACGGCTTGGGTCACTTACCCACCGCCGTAAGGTTGCCTCTCTGTGTCTTTTCTGTAAATACTTTCATGGTAAATGTCCGTATGATCTCTTCTCTATGGTACCTAGACTGTATGAATTTAAGCGCAATACTAGGCTGGCGGCGAGATCTCATCAATTTACAGTTGAACTAGCTAGACGTGGGCGTAACTTCTACGCTAATAATTTCTTATCCCGCACTTCTCGCTTGTGGAACTCCCTCCTGGCTCCTTGCTTTCCAAACAAATTTACTCTGGAAAAATTAAAATGCAATTTCAATCGCTATATACTGTCCTCCTGATTCTTCTTTTCTCTTTCTCTACATTACTGATGTTTTTGGTCTTAATTCCCCCACACCCTGTAACCCCTTTCATACTAGTGGCTGTACTGCCTTGATTGGGGTGATACCAATTAAGAAAAAAAGTAAAAAAGATTGAATGAAGGAAGAAGTCCGACCGCAGTCGGGATCGTAGCCGTCGTGAACCGCAGTCAGGATCTTAGCCGTTGTGAACCGCAGTCGGGATCGTAGTCGCTGTCACCCGCTGTCGGGATCGTAGTTATTGCGAACCGCAGTCGAGAACTTCACGATCCTTTCGTGAACTGCATAATATGTGCTTCATCAAGACGATATACGCTTTTGAATTCAGAGTTTCCCTTCTTCTATACTGGTTGCCAACCAAATCTGACCGTCCTGGGTATAACGTTAAACTACATCCGCGTCCTAGGTAAGACGATAAACTACATCCGGCAGCAAGGCTTCTGAACAGGAGGTTTTGAGATGTGTGAAACCACCTCTTAATTGTTGGTGTTCCCAGGTCCACCCTGACTCGGGTGGTAGCACCTGCTAGGGTCCCAGCTATGGACAAATAGTTAACCGCGAACTGGGGTGAAAACACTATCAAAGTGTAAACACAACTTTTAACACCAGAAATACTTTGTAAAAATTATTACCAGCAATAAATTTTTGAAAACAAAAGATATTACAAGCTCTAAATTTTTTGAAAAAAAATATTACCAGCAATAAAAATTTTGTCGGCATTAAATATCCCATTGAGGTTGATATGCCGTAAAACAAACCAGACCAAATCTGAATAGACTGGGTTGCCCTAACTCCTAACTGGTGGAGGATGGGGTTATTTGTGCGTAAGTGAATGCAATGAATTCCATTGACATCTAACTCGTCCTTCTCATTACGAGAACCTAACCATTACACCATCTGCACATCACGGTATCGGTCGAAATTAGTTATCATCTCATTCTCTAACCATTAAACTAAGCTGGCAAGTACTGGGGAAAATGTATGTCATTATTTTAGAAAAGAAACGTATAAACGGAAGGCCAGCATGAAGCGGATTTTTTTTTTTTTTTGGTGGTGGTGAGGCTTATAGAGAAGATGATTGAGTCGCAAAAATGCGACCTCCCACCTCACTTAATTTCGATTTGCACAAAAAGCAAAAAAAAAAAAAAATATGAAAAAACAGGATGTGGTTTGCATGGTCTGGTCGGGAAGAGAAAAGAAAGATTCACCCATCTTGAAGTCTCTCTGACCTTCATACGAGATGTTCAACTGTAAATTTCTGTTATACTCTGTCTATGTACGAACTAACGTGTCTTCAGTGAAAGTGAGGTGGCCTGGTAACATTCTTTAATGTAGTCGGAGGTAGAGGGGTGATAATTTACGTAGAAAGATCTTGAAGGAAAAGTGATTTGGGGTTTGGTGTAAGAGTTTGGGAAGAGTGGAGAGGGAAAAAAATAAGGGGTTTCCTTGTTCTGTCGTCCCGTTTCCTTCTCTATCTGTCTACATATACATGTTGGTAAGGACAAACCGAACAGTTTTTTGATAAGACATTTTTTGGCTATCAAAGCTGAGGACGGACGTCGCGGATGGCTCAGCCGTATTCGAACAATAACGCATTTGTTTCAAAACCTCTCTCGTAATTATTCTTTGACTTTTTTTTCTTCATAACTTCTATTTCTTGACGTTTACTTTCTTTCGTCATTTTTCTTTTTCTTATTGCATCTCTTTAGATCAGACACGTTCATTTTGACCCTTCTGATCATAGATACACAATTCTGTTTAAAACAAGCCGAGTATCGTTACATTTTTATGCGCCGTTTCCGCTCAGGATGAGGGCGAACATGACTCGCCACTATTTCCTATCCTTTGTCGCCCTAAGCAATGTTCCCCTCCTACTATCCCCCCGCAGTCTCTCTTCTGTCATCCTTTTATACAAGCTTTAATATATTTTGTGCCTAATCCATTTTCTTCTTTCTTCTCATTCAGGTATTTTCACTATTTTCTCTATATTTCCTCCTTCCCTCTCTCTGTCTAGGTCTTTCTTTCTCTTTCATTTTTCATTCTGATATTGCACTCTCGCTATTAAGTACTACCTCACCGTTTCCTATTTTATTTTCTAAGCTTTGCTATCTCTGACACAAGGTCATGTACAAGCTGTCTATAATAAATGATGTTTGTTTTTTCTTTCTATCTTCTTCAAACTTGAGCATTTATAAATCTACCATTCGTCCGAGCATTTAATATTGGTCTGGTACTCTTGCTGTAGATCTCGATAATCTTGGCAAATTCCAAAGAATGGTCTGTAATGTAATCGATCCTGACCAAGCATCTCAAATTCAGTCACTTTCTCACCAACGTGACTATCTTTTCGACACATATCTTCACGGCAACTATTCTGATAAGCTTTTTCTCCCTGGTACCTCGACTACATGAAATTAAGCGTGCTACTATATTAGCAAACAGGTCTCACCGTTTTATGGTCCTGGGGAAGGCGATAAACTACGTCCAACAGCAGGGCCCCTGTGCAGGAGGTTTTTTGAGGAGCGTGGAACCACCTCTTAATTACTGGTGTTCACAGGTCTACCCTGACCCGGGGTGGTAGCACCTGTTAGAGCTCCCGCTATGGGCAAATAGCCCCCAAATTGGGGTCAAAACACTATGAAAGTGGAAAAATACCAGAAATACTTTGTAAAAAATTATTACCAGCAATACATTTTTGAAAAAAGAAATATTACCAGAAATCGATTTTTGAAGGGAAATAATATTACCAGCAATACGTTTCTGAAAAAAAAATACCAACAATAAAAATTGTCGGCATTAAATAACCCATTGAGTTTGATATACCGTAAAACAAATCAAACCAAACCAAATCACCGTTTTATTGTTGAATTAGCTCTATGCAACCACCACTTCTACTCTAACAGTTCCTTTTCTCCCACTTCTCCCTTCCAATTTCTTGCTTCCTTGCCGCCTGCAGTCGTTAAAAATTTAAATGCAACGTCAATCGCCATCTTCTGTCTTCTTGAACACTGTTCTTTTCTCCGTCTTTTTCTCAATCCGCACCACTAGTCTTCTCACTCACTTTCACTCCCTGTAACGCCATACGTTCTGGTGACATTGTCACCTTGCTTTGGGTGATACGATTAAAAAAAAATAACGCACAAAATTTAGTTAAATTAGGTGTACCTGTAGAAATTCTAGGGTGTTTTATAACACTGATTTTTTTTAGATTAAATTATAAACATAAGTACTGTTTACTCGCTGTCAAAGTTGACGTCAGAAATAAATTACTTATGCATGCTTCTTTGCAATTTTAATTACTCATGGGAAAATAATTTCTGACACCGGTTACTATCTTAGCTTTTAATCAAACAATTATCTTATAACATTCAACGGCGAAAAGCAAAATCAAGTGGATATTTATTTTTTTTAAATTTGGCTTAATAATTGAGCTCATCACAAAAAGATATATCGTATATATTCGTGTATAAGACAATTTCATATATAGTGCGATCCCTGAATTTTTTCATATGAATTTTGACTACGCCCCCCCCAAATTACCTGTTTAGAGTGCAAACCAGTCACTAAAAATGCATGATTGTTAACTTCTTTAAAAAGTTACCTGTGTATAGTGTAAACACCTGTTTATATTCATATGCAAATTTCCTCCATATAAATAGGAGTAGATATAACTGGAGGCTAAACTAATCCTGACCTTTTGATTCGGATTGGTATTCATTGAATATTAGCCCAATCTCCAGGGGGCTTTCACCCCAGGCAGTAATTCTCCCTCAGAAAGAGGCTAGGTCTATTGGTCAGTAACTGAGGCGTCCCTAACAGGGGAAGTGCCAAGGGGCTAGAGAATGTTTGCACGGTATGGCCGTTAGACCTACTTTAAACCTCGACCTTGCGTCACATCCGCTTGCGCTATGGGCGCCTTGGTAGATACCACTAATCCTGACCTTGAAGATGAAACTACTAGGGAAATAGTAGTGAATACTTCTAACTAATTATAGTTTACAACATTCTAAAGAGAGCTTTCATCCAAGAAAAAAAGTGAAATATCCACCAGGCATGTTCTTGCAACCAGAAGTCAACGGGGTAGAGAAAGCTTGGAATAATATTTTCAAGCATTGCACGTTCTGGCGAAAGACTATAAATTCAAAGATGTTACTTCTCAAGTTTAAAAAGATTGAAGCTATTAGAGATGCCTTTATTTCTGGATTATCCACACCTCCTATTTCCCCGTCCTGGGTAAGACGATAAACTACGTCCAACAGCATGGCCTCTGATCAGGAGGTTTTGAGGAGCATGGAACTACCTCTTAATTGCGTGTGTTTCCAGGTCCACCCTGACCCGGGGTGGTAGCACCTGTTAGGGTCCCAGCTATGGTCAAATAGTTAACCCACAATCTGGGCTCAAAACACTATGAAAGTGTGAAAATAGGTTTTAATACAAGAAATACTTTGTAAAAAAAAAGTAATTACCAGCAATAAGTTTTGAAGAAAAAACAATTTATTACCAGCAATAAATTTTTGAAAAGATATTACCAGCTATACAATTTACAATCGATACATTTTTGAAGAAAAAATATTACCAGAAATAGATTTTTAATGGAAAAAAAATACCAGGAATACATTTGAAAAAAAAAAATCAACCAAGTACAAAACTTGAATATCTGAGAAGCACAGTATTTACATTAGTCGGACTATTGTCCTCATCTTTGTCGCCATATTTGTCACAACGTTTCGGCCGTTGTACGCTCCGGCCTTCTTCAGGTGGTTGGAATTTCGAACCGAACCCTTTATTTCGATCACTGGGGTAGACAGTTCTAGTTACACGAGCCATGTTTGCTGGATGTCAGTTATCAGTTATCTCCTGGTAATTTTCCCTCTGAAAGTTCTCCACTGCCTGAACCGGGTATTGAACTCACACTCTTTGGGTCTGTCACTGGATCTAACCAACGCCTTTATCCACTGTGCCATGTGTCCTAGGACACATGGCATAGTGGATAAGAAGAAGGCCGCAGCGTACAACGGCCGAAACGTTGTGACAAATATGGCGACAAAGATGAGGACAATAGTCCGACTAATGTAAATACTGTACATAATACCTCATCTCAGAAATATAGACAGAATCTGAGAAGCACTCTGAACAGAGGATGGAAAATGCGTAACTGAAATCCAATGACGCATTAATAAAATCTAAGTAGATTATTAAGAGACAGAAAAACTGCGTTAGAAACGAAGAAAATTTAGTGAACTGTTATGTGACATATTTCCTCTTATATGGCAAGGAATGCTGAACAATTTCCGCACAGATTTTTTTTTTTTTTTTTTTTTTTTTTTAATCATATCACCCCAAGCAAGGCCGGAGGCCACTATCACGCAAGGGGTTAAAGAATGGTTGGAGGAAGAGCAGATAGGAGTGGCAAGGGAGGGGATGTGGAGAAAGAGAAAGACAGTGGGTCGATCAAGGCAAGGGGGTCACAAAAGATCCGGAGCGAGAGCAGATAGGAATGAAAAATGAAAGGATGTGGAGAAGGGAAGTGGATAGATCAAGGCAACTGGAGATGTCGATTGACGCTACACTTAAACCGTTGGAGATTGTATTTGTCAGGGAAACAATAATAAGGAAGGGAGTTCCATAGGCGAGATGTGCGAGACATGAAGCTATTGGAGTAGAAGAGACGTCTACATCTAACAGTTTCCACGGTGTACGGGTGGGAACGGGATGCCAGATGAAGAAGATACTTGAAGCAACAGAAATGTGATTCTATAGAAGGACGCTGAGAATACCATGGACCGAACATGTAAGCAAGGAAGAAGTTTTAGAGAAAATGGGGGGCAGAAAGGAAACTTATACATAACATCAAGGAGAGACAGTTGAAATTTCTGGGGTTATAATGAAGAATGAATGCTTGAAAAAATCAGAGATATTGTAACGGCTGTTGATATTAATGAACTACATTTAATATTATTTTTCATGCTGTTTTTTTTTTTACTGCGTACTCTTTCATTTAAATTTGGCTCTAATTTTCACATGTTCTTTTATTTTTCTTGGGTAAAATGTCTTAAAGAACTGTTCAGAGTTCTTTGTCTAACTTTCATATGGCCACACATAATCTCTTCTTTCTATTGCAAAACCTTCATTTTAACTACGTCTGAAGCTTACTGCGTCATGATCGATTTTACTTTTCCTTTAACTATTTTTTAAAAGTTTTATTTGCATCTGTATAAAACTTTTGGTAACCTTTGCAAGGACCTGTTTGTGTCTTCACATTTAGCTTTTGCGAGAATATGCGCAAAAACTGAGGATATTTTAAGGCTAGCATTCTTGCTACATGCGTTGGATTGGTCAGAGGTTAACCTGGGATACTGATAACGTATCCAGGGTTAACGGTATTACGATAGAATGATTTTTTGCTTTTGTATTTTATTTTGTTGCTTGTATTTTGTTTGTTTTTGTATTTTGTTTCTTTTGTTTTGTCTTTTTTTTTTGTTTTGTCTTTTTTTTTGTTTTGTCTTTTTTTTGTTTTGTCTTTTTTTTGTTTTGTCTTTTTTTGTTTTGTCTTTTTTTTTGTTTCGTCTTTTTTTTGTTATGTCTTTTTTTTGTTTTGTCTTTTTTGTTTTGTCTTTTTTTATTTTGTCTTTTTTTTGTTTTTTGTTTTTTTTGTTTTGTCTTTTTTGTTGTTGTTTGATCATAATGTTGATTTGCTAGATCCAGGCAGATGCATCCATTCCAAGATGTTGAAACCTGTTAATGTTCTATTTTTCTTGAAAACTGTCCTTGTTGAGTCATTCAAGTTGGCAATATGACCTTAGCATGCGACTTCGATAGGAAATATATTGCGCGTTTAGGCATGTGTTACACAGTGATCATAAAAAGAACTGTTAGATGATTCAACAATGTAAACGATTTTGAATTAAACAAATCATAAGATTAGGATGCTAGGCGACTAATGTGATCGCAGCTAGAGAGGCGAGCCGATTTTCCCAATCTGATGTTATTCTTCAGTTTGCATATGCATCAAACAGCGGTAGTTTGTACTTTAAAAAAGAATATAAGCTTTCTTCTTTTAGGAAATAAAATTTTCAAAATAATTTCCATTGCTCAGGAGCACTGAAACGGTTCATATATTCGAGAATTTCCCAATGCAGAATATTTTAATATCTACGATGAGCTGGTGAAAACTTACTCGGTCGACATATTTCTTGATATATTACCAAATGACCAAATAAAATATTTTTAAAGCACCTTCTTGGTCGGTCTGCGAATGTTTTAGTATTATCTTCTATAATAATCAAAATGATTTCAAATCTGTTGTTTGGCTGAGAGAGTTGGGAATTTGTCTAAATTTAGTATTTGACCCTCGTTAAGATTCATGTGCACTCGTATAGCGGTTGTCAGTGTTCAAAGGGATATTGGCGTCTCACCTCAATCAAAGTGATAATGTCACTAAGACTCAAGGTAATGAAAGAGGATGAAAATACTTTAGAAGGAACCGGAAAGCCATTCCTAAAGAGAAAAGAAAAGGGCTAAACCTCTACTCCTGTTCAAAAGACCGGGGAGAAATGCGAACCCATCTACTGCTTTGAAGATTCATCTAACTTGGCTCGACCTGAAAAGGTTATGCGCTAGTTTTATCAAAACCTAATATTCTATCGCTTACATTTGTTTGTGATGCATGTACTTGTTACACTCTTATCGGATTGAGCGTCATAACTGGTATATTTCAAACTTGTCTATATCTCTGAGATGAGGTATTCTGACTACTTACATTATTTAGATTATTCGGACTCTTATCCTCATCTTCATTGCCATATTCACAAATTTTCGGCCGTTGTATGCTCCGGACTTCTTCAGGTGGTTGGAATTTCGAATCGAACCCTTTATTTCGTCCACCGAGGTTGATTTTTCTATTTCCACGTCCCATGCCTCTTCCGGATGTCTCGGTTATTTGCCTTTAACTCAACTCTCCAAGTTTTTGGTTCACCACTGCTGTAGCCACTGCAGTAATGGATAAAGGCGTTGGTTAGATCCAGTGACTAGATCCAGATTTGTGAATTCAATAACTGATTGTAGCAGTGGTGAACTGGAGAGTTGAGTTAAAGGAAAATAACATCTGGAGAAGGCATGGCAAGTGGAACTAGGAAAATCTACCCTGGTGGACGAAATAAAGGGTTCGATTCGAAATTCCAATCACCCGAGGAAGGCCGGATCGTACAACGGCCGAAGCGTTGCGAATATAGAAATAATGATGATGATAAGAGTTCGAATAATGTAAGTAATATATTCGTAATCGTAGATTTGTGCTATTTTTGGTCTACTGCTATCTCATTCAATAATAATAATAATAATAATAATAATAACAATAGCATCCTTTCTGTTCGTATATATTTGTTGCAGTCTCTTCTTATTAATCAGTCTATCTAGCTAGCTATCCAAGTTATGGCGTATCTATCTTAGATTGCTCCATTCGTTTTCTGCTTCCAGTTTCATTGATTCTGATTTTTTAATTTTATTTTAACTTTCATGATCTCTTCCTCCATAATTATACAGCTCCACCTACGCCCTCATCTCTCTTTTACTAGTCAGCTTCAGGAATTTAATTTCCTCTTTTTATAGATAAAAAAAAAAACTCTACTCACTTAGTTTGACGGATGCAGAACCCACAATAACCAGAGTGATCTCAAAGGCCTCTGGGCATCTTTTGATACGAAGAAAAATATTCGACTTATCTTCATCTTTTGAATCGAATTTATAAATCAAATTAAAATTATCGTAACATCTTCCGACATCTTTCTTATTAATTTCTATAAAAAGTTAAATACTATAAAAAAATCACTAGTAAAAAAGAAAAAAAAAGATAAATTTCCTTTAGAATTTGTGGAAATATGTTGAGATGTAAATTTGTATAAATAACATGAAAATTCTTGCTGAATTCTTTCACTCAAAATAAGGGGAGCAAAATATTTAATACACACTAGAAAACTAAAAAGGACCTCCATCTGGCAAACTGTTCTTGATTTAGACATTTTAAAAATTTTAATTTTCTAGTTTTAATTTTCTATTATAATGGCGGTATATATATTCCACAAATCGAGTAAATGATTTTTGAAACTTACTAACAGGTTTAAAATTTAGGTTGTTGCATATATTAGCAATAAAAGGTTGACCTTATTAATGAATTCAATTCTTATAAGTCGTGAAATGTATCGATATTTCTGCAATCGTATATTCCTTCCGAGACAGGATTCCGCCAGACCAATCTAACTTGGTCTTTCACAAGGCTGGAAGAGTGAAAACCCGATAAAGATCATACAATATTTTCGAAATTCATTTGAACAATGTCATAATATCTGATTGGAAGGTAACAAAATCATACCTGATAAATTGCATACCTCGCCCCAGCAATATACGTTATATTTCTTTTTCACGGGGATTAGCGGAAACTTACTTGATTAGCATATCTATATATAAAATTCTGTGACTTCCGTTAGCCCGTCAGTCCATCACACCCTCTAAAATAGCCATACATAAACCGATCGAAACCAAATTTTTGGAGGAAAGGCAAAATGATAAGTGGGATACAAGTACAGTTGGTTTTACTCGGGCGCGTAGCTTAGTACAATAAGTTTTCATTAATTTTTTTGAAAGATTGAAAGTTTTGTTAACATACAAATACACCCACTATTGTAAAAACAATGTAATGTAAATAACACTTATTCAATAATAATGCAACATTGTGTTTTTGTATCTTTAAGCTTTTATATACAAGAATCCAGTTTGCTAGAACTATAAACAAATCACAAGGCCAAACGTTTCAAAAAGTTGGAATTTGGTTCCGAAAAGAAATATTTACGCATGACCTGTTGTATGTTGCATGCTCAAGTGTAAAAAAAAATCCTAAGAATTTATTGTTCGCTGGGAAAAAAAGATTATTTAAAAAACATTGTTTACCATGAAGTCTTATGAAATTAAATTAAAGAAGTTATTAAACCACGATGTAGATTTTTTTATCAAAGTATTTTTCCAAACAAATCAGCTTATTCAAATTTCATCGATTGGTTTGCGAAATTGAACCAAACGTAGAGTTTTGTAAATCTCGACAAAAAATGTTAGCGATAATTTCAACACTACTAAATACTGTGAGGATTTCAACACCCGTCAGCCTGTTGCAAGAAAAATTGTAGTATTCAGAAAAGGGTGATTTTTCATACGCTTATGTATCTTACTGAATATGTTACTATTGGATAGCTGTTTTGGATCTAAATGAATTAGAATTGGTCAATAGACCATAAGCTCATTTGAGCAGGTTTTTCATTTTTTACTTGAAAATTGCTACCGTGGATGCGCTAAGGTAAAGAGTTCTACGTATCACTCTCAAGGCAAAGAAGTTGAATCTTGAAACCGTTTTCGAATGCTTTTTATCAATTTGTGAGTGACGACGCACCCTCCTATTTGAGAAGGTGAAGAAACTTTTCACTTCGAATTTGTAGTAGCCATTCTGTATTTTGATTATCTCACACAGAACAAATATGGCAAAAAAAGAAAGAATGAAGATATTCGTTTCGCTAATTCATGGAAGATTGATACTGATGTATCTAGAAACTTTTCGAGAAGGTATTATATCATCTTTTAATCTCAATATTTTGACCTTAGGAGTAAGATAGAGTTAGATGACTTTGCGTCAGTTGGAAACATGAAAAGGACAGTTGCTAAGAGTAAAAATAGCAACTCCAGGGCATTGTCAGTTTCGGAACGCATTCTGATATGGATATTCTCTTGGTTGCTATCTTCGTTTGAGTGGGGGCGGGGATACCTGATAAAGTCCTTCGAGAATAAAACTGTCTTCATTTGTGTTGGCAGCTTTCCCTTCAGAGGGAGTCAACATCATCGACATTTTGCCAGAAGTAAAAAGTATTACATATTTAAAAACAAACAAACAAACATACATACATATATATATATATGTGTGTGTGTGTGTTCGGAAAGTAATGTCCTATTTTAGAATAGGCGATTTTGTTTTCTAATATATTATAATAATATTTGCACAAAAATATTTTACCCATTCCTAATGATTAAAGTGTCCTCTTTCTTAATTGTATACCAGTCTATTTCAGAATTTAACTTAAAATATTCTATTCCTCTCAACATTAACATGAAAAAATAAGAGATGCGTTTACTTCTTTTTTGCACGACTTCAAACTTGATTATAATGCTTCTCAAACTGGTACCCACATTAACAGAGAAATGGGGGAAGGATCCATTTCTAATCGGACAGTACGGTGCTGGTTTCTGAAGTTCCGCAGAGGGGATACGAGTTTTGAAGATCAATGTGGTAGAGGACGTCGATCTGCAATTGACAATCAACATCTGAAAACACTAATCGAATAAGACCCACGTCAACGACTCAGAGAATGCCTGTCAGCTTTTCAACAATATTGGGTCATCTCAAGAAGATTGGCAAGGTGAAGAATCTCGATAAATGAGTTTCATATGAACTCTGTGAAATTCAAAGAATTCGACGTTTTGAAGTGTGTTCGTTGCTGCATCTGCGAAATTCTAATGATCCATTTCTTGATCGAATTGTGACTTGTGATGTGAAATGGATTCTTTATGACAATCGTAAACAATCGACTCAATAGATTGATTATGACAGAGAACTCAAACACTTTCCAAAACCGAAATTGCACCAACAGTAGATTATGATGATTGTTTGGCGTTATCCATTATAGCTTTCTCGAATCTAACCAAAGCATCACTGCCATCAACTGGGTGACATGCACATTCAGTTAAGTAAAATGCGACCGGTACTAGCTAATCGACGTGGTCCAATTCTGCTTCGGGCATAAATAACCTAATAACTCGATGCTAGAAGTCTATAGATGTTCAGTGTTCCTATTTTGACTGATCTAAACAGTTTAAATACGTTAATACAGGGATAAAAAGTGATTCTAAAATCAGACATTATTTTCTGAAAAACCTTATAGATTTAACTGACTGAAATAAATAAATAAAACATCTTTTGATGAATACATACGAGGGAACGCAGTGAGAAATACTGTTAAACATATAATCTCGTTGATAAAAACGTAAATGAAAATCTATGATAGATATATACAAAAATAACATTTATTATTCTTTGCAGTAAGCTTTTCCGCGTAGATCGGCTTGTCACGCACATCGCTGTCGCCATTTCCGACACACATTACCCACCACCTGAAAACGCTCACAGCCTTTGTTTGATCTCCGAAAATGTTCAGAAGAATCGATTCTTGTCAATGGAGGCACATCGTTTCGCATAAATAAATTCAGTGAAACGCCTCTGGTTCGGAATCACTTTCATGTCTGATGCTATTTTGTCAGACTGCTATCTGCAAGAAAAACAATAACTAAAAGTTTATCTCAAAGGGCTCGGAACCAAGAAACTTTTGAACAATCTTTTTACGTTCATTAAATCAAGAAAAGACAGTTTACGCATACAAGAAAAAAACAATAAAATCTAAACAAAATTATCTTGTCAATCTTGGACAATTTATACATGTATACATACACACACGCACACACACACACATATATATATATATATATATGTAATATTAGTGGTGAATATATATATATATATATATATATATATTTCGAAGCGGATAGAATCCAGGTAGAGCTCATTGTCCAAGTTAGAGCAAGAATAATATATAAAATGCTCAAACACTAATATTCCATGCTTATACTTTATTACATTGAAATCGTAATCATGATCCAATTCATCAGACCTACAAATTCCTTTGTAGGTCTGATGACTTGAATCTTGATTACGATTCCAATGTAATAAATTATAACCATGGAATATTAGTGTTTGTGCCTTTTATATTATATATAAAAGTTTCGTTGAAAACGACTGACAAGGTGTGATGGTTGAGATTTTTTTCATATAATTTCTCATGTGTTCGTATAATTTTTTCTTTTCATTATATAAAAATTGTTCGAATGTTTTTCAAGCGCTTTCGGCTATACTTTTATCAAGGATTAATTTTATTTAAAATATTTAAATGAGACCATAGCTCAATTTGTGTACATATTTAGGTATATATTTAAATACACATTGAGACCTACCAAACTCTATCCGTAACATACCCGTTGATAATACAAATATTATCCACATGTACAAAAAGGCTAAAAATAATGGAAGCATTATTAATAAAAAAAAGAGAGAAATCCAACTCAATAATATCAACTACGAACACGGCCACAATATACTGACCGTGCTTGGAAAATAAAACATGCTTATAACTCTCGAAACATACTTTAAAAAAATGTATATATTCAGTTAAAAATAAAATAAAATTAATCCTTGATAATGATTAAAAGTATAGCCGAAAATACTTCAAAAACATTCGGACAATTTTTATATAATTTATGTTCTGAAAAGAAAATAAACTATACGAACACATGAGAAATTTTATTAAAAAAAACTCAACCACCAAAAATTGTCAGTAGTTTTCAATGAAACTTGCATAAAAGAGGGACTGTTGTCCAAATACACACACACACACACACACACACACACACACACACACATACATATATATATATATATATATATATATATATATCCCGTAGCAATACAAGTATAATTTAATTTTAATTGTCAAAGACCTTTTTGTTTTTCTTTCATATTTTTGTGTCTCCCCCTGCCCATCCTATCTTGTTTGCCATTCCGTTGAAAGCAACTGGTGTATTCGTCGGCGCTTTCAAAATGTCCAAAAGAGACATTCAGATGTTCGTTATGCAGTACGCAATGAATAAATTTCGGCACCTTCTAACTAAACCGCCATTTATCATTCGTATACTGTTTTGCCCAATCACATGGATATATTTTATAATTTCTTCATTTACTGACCACGAAAGATAGTTGGAATATCTTTCACACACACACACACACACACAGCTATCTAATATTTAGGATATTTTAACAACAGTTGCGAAAAAAATGTAGCCGTGATAATTATCGCTATACATTTTATTAGGTAACTGTATACATGCCTAAGAAGACGTTATGGTTAGTAATTTTCACTGTGATCGAATAATGACTATATTTTTCGATATATTTTAGATCTCCATCTCTATACAGGTTTCTGTCGCTGTGATACACATTAAACGTAATACACTGTTTAATAAATAAAAATGGGCGTCCTTTTCAAATAAGTATCCACTATAATAAAGTTTGAAGTAATAAAAATATCTGATAAAAAATAAATCCATTAATTCTTTAAGAAAATATTCTTTGGAATTTGTTATATTTATCGGGACATCGTGCTGATCATCGGAGAATACATTTACAGGTACGGATAATGTGGACACAGCGGTCAACTCCGCTTTGTGACTGTGAGTTTTACACCTCTATGCTATCTTCTCATCTATCACGCTACATATATATATATATATATATATATATATATATATATATATATATATATATATATATATATATAAATTTAATTAAAATTAGAAAAGAGACAACTTTAAGGGTCCAAAAGTGTATAAAAATAATACGTAAATTCAAAACCATTTTTTAAGCTTGTAAATATGATCTGAAGAAGCAGGAAAAACCAACTTCCTTGGGAAATAAAACATAATCAATGGACCCTTGAGGTTGTCTCTTTTCTAATTTTAATTAAATTTATTTTCGCTCTGGTTTGACATTGAGCTCTCTCGATTGCATCCTCCTTGGGATTATCCATACGGATTACCAGATTTTTCATTACCTAACTTATATATATATATATATATATATATATATATATATATATATTATCCGTAATTTTTATTTTGAAATGGATATACATGTTAACAAAATATTCGAATGATGATTAAAATATAACAGAACTGAAATAGACTGATCTTATCAGTTTAATTTAACAAAAGTTGTTTAAATGAATTCTTGCTACCTAACTACGATATATATATATATATATATATATATATATATATATATATATATATATATATAGGGAGGTACGGTGGAGTAGTGGATAGCGGTTCGGATTGAGTTCGAATTCTAGTCGAATCCATTACATTCACTTACGCGCTAATACCCTTGGGAAAGGTATGAATCCGCTTCTTCTCCCCCTATCTATGGGTAAATAGCAGGGCAGACTGGGATCTATAGCCTTGCATGGTAACTGGTCTAGGAGAAGGACAACTCTGAATTCAAAATCCCGCTCCCTCTCTCTCTCTCATATATATATATATATATATATATATATATATATATATATATATATATATATAAGAGAGAGAGAGGGAGCGGGATCATTATTGCTAGAAAATACACAATTCCAACGCAACCTAAAGATGTTGGTTTAAAAACAACCGTTTCTTTATAACACGAAGGCCATGGTTTGCAATAAAACAGTTGGCTGAAATGGCCGGTACTCACACGCTCCTCTTCATCAGCATTGCCCCAGAAAGAAATATATCATGTGAAATTATATGACAGAATATGCATTTTTTATTAAAAAGAAGAAAAAAAGAAAGCTTTCGAGTTTTTCCCTGCTTCATTTTACAGTACCCACCCACACAAATATATATATATATATATATATATATATATATGTGTGTGTGTGTGTGTGTGTGTGTCTCTGTAAGAGAGAGAGAGAGAGAGAGAGAAAACCAAAAATGTATTAATCTGTTTTAAACCGACTTCCTTCTTATTTTTTTCCTATTCTTTTGTTTCATTTGTATTTTCGCAGATTTTTTCCCATCTTTTTGTCTGGCTAAAAATTCCACTGCACCCTTATACCCATGATCCCTTCTATTTAGTTATTCTTCATCGTATCTCTCCTACCTTCAGCTCATACCTTCAGCTTTTTCTTTTCTTACTCACTAAAATAATAAAAGAAATCGTCTTTTCCTCATTCTTTTATTTGCCCGTTTATTTGTTTTATGTCTCCATGTTATGTGTATTTTTATGTCTTTGGATAGTGAGAGAGAGATTTCAAAAGTGTATATAAAATATATAAAAACTTTATTACATAATATAAAAAAAACTGTTTATAAATATATCAGAAAGAGAAGTTACCTCTTTATATTACAAACTTGTATTTCCTGTTCTGTGAGAATCAGAGGATCCATTTTTTTTCTATATTTTAATAATTTTAATAAGATTATAAAGCCACTAAGACACAAGGTGAAAGTCTGAGAAAAAATGAGATAGGACAATAAAAGAACAGAGATCAAGGAAACAGAAAATAGGTATTAACATTGCCTGGATAGCAAGAAACCAAAATAGTTCAACAAAGTGTGAGTGAAGAAACTGATAGTATAGAACTTACGGTTGCATCTAGCAAGTTCAGCTATAAAATGATGAGACATAACTGCCAATCTAGTACTACGCTTAAATTCGAAAAATTGAGGAACCAAAGAGGAAGGTTCATCAGATCAATTTACTTTAATCTTTTCACCCCAAGCAAGGCGATAATACCACTAAGACGTAAGTGGCTAGAAGGGGTCAAAGGGAAGAAGGCTTTAGATATAACCGAAAACCCAATCCTAAATAAGAAACAAGGGATAAACCTCTATTCCTGTTCAAAAGACCTGGGAGTAGAGTGAACTGAATATCTATAGAAATAAAGACACTAACATCTTAGCTAGTTATTGCAGAACATAAGAGGCAACTCGTGAAATTTTGATTTGCTTCAGAATTACTCGGTGCGCGCACACAAATATACCATAGTTCGTTCAATACAAGCCCTTAGAGCCACTGAAGATGTTGTTAGGACA
>OZ038476.1:85609411-85611911 GCA_964036315.1 Acanthosepion esculentum
TATATATAAAAGAGAACATACACGGACTCATTGTAATGGTTAGCGGAACATAGTATCTTTTTCATTAGTTTGTCACACTTACAATTCGTACACTTGTGACCTTGTGCCAGACTCTGCCTATATATATATATATATATATATATATATATATATATATATATATATATATATATATATATAAGACAGGTGACCTTTCTCTGTTCTTTCAAGACCTACTTTTTAGTTTCCATCGTTCCATCTTCTGCCTGTCGCTTGATTCTTTCTCTCCTCACCAAACAGAATTCGGGTCTTTGGCTCTTTTCTCTTACTACCACCATCTTTTCTACCATCTTTGTCACTGTCTCCAAACATACCGCCGCCATCACTATTGAGACTTTTCGGCCGAACCACACTGAGAAACATTCTAGATTGAACAAGCCGACAAGCAACATAGACACGAGAGCGAGCGAGAGAGAGAGCGAGAGATGAAGAAAAGAAGATGACTGACAAGCAAGCAGGATGTGTCGTTGAATCCCTCTTTTCGAAATATTGATCTGAGACGGGGAGATAACTGCGCGACTTCTCTCTGCATAAGAAGCGTACATGGTGGCTGTGACAGAGGAACAGAAATAGAGGGTCGTGGTTCCCGGCGATGGTGATGCTTATGCTGATGGGTGCAGGGAACAGCGGGAGCGGTCCAGAGATGGTTCGCGAAATCAAGGAGAACTGGGTTGAGATTAAACGGAAAAAGGAAGAGGAAAATAGAACGGACGCGGCACGCGGACAGTTGAGGATGCAACCATGGCCGGTGGTGGGTGGGGAGTGAGGGAAGAGGATGACAGCCGATAGCCAAGCGGGAAAAAGAGCCATGAGTCACAGTTTCTAGAGCCGATGGAAAAATCAAAAAGACCCCGCTCGCCTCTGCCAGCCGGTAAGATGCCTGTGATGATGAATAAGGGCTTAGAGTTAGAGTTGGGTAGGGGTATTGCTTGTGCACGTAGAGGGGTGGGGCTTAGGAGGATTTTTGGTGAAGGTGGAGTTTCGTCATCGAAGTTGTTGGCTTGGGCTTACAAAGAGCCGAATGTTAACTGAAATGAATGGGGGTGAAGAAAAATAACTTAAAAAAAGTGACGATAAAATATTTTTTTTTAAATCTGAAGATTGAAATTCTTTTTCAGATAGATAGATAGACAGATAGATAGATAAAGAAAGAAGTGGAGAGCAATACACAGAAATAGTTTACTTTTATCTTGCGCACGTTAATAACAAAAATTATGGTGTCACTTTACATATTAAAAGTTGCAAGCACCGGGCCTCCTCATTGTAGAGAAGTGATTAGCAAGCTAGACTCGCACGCCATTACCGAATTGGAGGGTTTACTTTCAAACGGATTCTCCCTAATTGTGACTCTCTGCTTGATTGACTAATCCAAGATTCGTAGATAACGTGACAGATGAATGAGTTCTCATCTCACTAGGTAATGCTGTACCAAGTACCAAGCCATTAATGTATAAGGCTTAACAAAATCACGACTTGCTGATATATTTACTTGTATGCAAAGTATTACCCTCACTGATGGCAAAGTAATGTAATCGTAATAACCCAGCACAGTAATGTAATCGTAATATATAACTACTGAAAACCCTAATACATCTACCACAAAATGTATGCATATATATTTCTCTTTATCGCTCTCTCTCTCTCTCTCATATATATATATGTATATATAATCAGAATTGTTATAGAAAAGTTGTCACTTAATTGATCGATGTCATAACTTCGAAGTTTCGTAAACATATTGAATACGTTCACTCGTCGATATAATTATTATTAAACGTTATTTTTAGTGGCTACAAGTATTTGAATAGACGCTCTGTTTATTTATTAAACAGTATATTTATTTATTTTCGTTTATTGGCCTGATTATTCAAGAAAAATATGCGCTCTCCTGCAGGATTCGAAACTACGCCTCCACCTAGAGGAAACCGGCGTTAGATCCGACGTGCTAATTACTTTTTAAAGAATTAATAGATTTAATTTCTATAATCGGACATTATTTTAAACGTTATTTGTACTGGATGCCCGTATTTGATTAGATACATAATTGTGAAGGTCTTTGTAGCCGATCGGTTGAAGCATGCAAAGTGGGACGTAGGTTCGAATTCTGCCGGTGGGTATCTTTTATGTAATGAGTTTTCTCGCGTTTAAAATAAATCGGAACGTCTAAAAAATAAGGTTTCAATATTATATATAATGCATGCGAGCGCACGAGAGCATTTGTTTAAAATGTGTTATATTTATGGAAGAAGAGTGGTCAATATGTTTGTATATACAAAGAACGTGCTCGGGGAGAAATCAAAACTTCACGACTGAGTATCAGTTTCAAGACATCATTAGAACATATGTTACTCGTCTTTGTTTGGACTAATATATATATATATATATATATATATATATATATATATATATATATATATATAGGTCACTGATGTCTTATGAAAAGCTTTTTTTGTCTTTATAT
>OZ038476.1:85616911-85624411 GCA_964036315.1 Acanthosepion esculentum
AAAGTTGTAAGTTGATAATACCGATCTGCCAAGGAAATCAGCATTCATGGGCATATTGGACGCAGGAGAGGACGAGGGAAGCAGCAACTTATGTAAATTTTGTAGCGATTTACTAAGCGCCGCTTAGTTGTGGCACAAGACCGAAAATAGGAAGCTCCCAGTGAGAGTCGCACTCACTTGTCCGTAGTAACTGACCGCGTGAGACAAGCTTGCTAACCATTACTTCACGTCGAAGTGCCACTTAAGTAACTTCTGTAAATTTATCGCAGAACTGGGAAATAGAATAAGTTTACAAAGGGTAGGAAGTTGTGGTGAGCCATAATCATCCACATCCCGCAGAGATATGACATATAAAAGAAAAAATGACATCTTGAATATATATAATTTGGATCCAGAAGTTACTTGGTCTTTTTTTTTTAATTTAGAAAACCTTTGGGAGTTTATGCATTTTTTTATTGCTTATATAATTAGTTAACTGTCGGACGTGGTTTAGTATACTTAGAAAAAAGCAAAGAAAATTAAGTCCATAGTGAAGAGCATAAAGAAACAAGCATGAGTGCTTAATCACTTTTCCTGCATGACGTAATATGATAGTCACAGTCAGTACCATTGGAAAAATTCAGTTTTCCTATTTGAAATTCCAAATGAATCATAATTCCTAAGTTAATAATTAAATAATCTCCTTTTGAGTTCTACGATTATAACATAGCCGTGGAAAGTCCCCTATTTATACTTAAAAACTAATTTTACAAATTTGCAGTGCAGGCTATTGTTTAAAGAAAAAAGTACATATGAAAGAAATAAAACCTGAGAAGATTATACAATTCACCGAAGCAGACATTAAACACACGGGAGCTTTATCACCACCTTTTACCTTCTTTTTTTTTATTTTTTCACTTTTTTCTCTTTTTTATTTTTTCTCTATTTTATTTTTAATTTATTATTTTTTCTCTTTTTTATTTTTTCTCTTTTTTATTTTTTCTCTTTTTTATTTTTTTCTCTTTTTTATTTTTGCTCTTTTTTATTTTTGCTCTTTTTTATTTTTGCTCTTTTTTTCTCTTTTTTCTTTTTACTCTTTTTGATTTTTTCTCTTTTTTATTTTTTCTCTTTTTTATTTTTTCTCTTTTATTTTTTCTCTTTTCTCTTTTTCTCTTTTTCTTTTTTCTCTCTTTCTTTTTCTTCTCTTTTTTCTTTTTCTTCTCTTTTTTCTTTTTCTTCTCTTTTTTCTTTTTCTTCTCTTTTTCTATGTTTTTTAAATTTTTCATCACTTTAATTTTTCTTCTCTTCTTTTAATTTTTTTTCTCTTTTTTCTCTTTTACTAAAACCGACCACTTGTCATTTTTCTTCAGTCAAAATGAAGTGGTTTCGTATTTATCTGAGGTAATGACAAGGCATAAATCGCATCCTTACCAACTTCGTAACTATCAAAGGAGAGCGCAAAATAATATGACTTTTGCTAAAAATTCAATTTGTTTGGAGTATTTAAAACGTAAACAATTTGTGACCGGTTCAAGTGGGGTTAGAAAATTTTAGCTTGAACAGAAGCTACTAGAAAAACATTTTTCTGAGTTTCAAATAGACTTAACTCTTAGGATTTAGACGAACCTAGTAAACTTGTTACTGTGAAACGCTCAATTGTTCCAATGACGCATCGGAGGTGAAAACACAAGGGAGTCAATCTGTGTGTGTGGGTGGTTTTGTTAGGCTTATGCTATGGTTATGTTGTAAATCAGATACTGAAACGTCGTTGCCTGTTCGTTTTATCCTTGTATGGGTTTGATCACGTAGTTCAAATTGAATTTTGAATTTAACTTTTCACGGTATAATATTCGACTTATGGGATTAAAACAGAAGTGTTAAGTGCATTGACAATGATGGATATTGTTGAAAAACACATTCGTCGTGTAAAATAAATATTTTTTTCACCATTAGATTGAAATTTTATTGATTTATCTATCTAGAATCTATTTTGGAGCATATCTGTTTATCATTTGCCTTTTTTTTTTGTCTTAATTACAAGTCTTGGTTGTGAGTTCTGAATAATCATCTTCCGTACCCAGAACATTCTATTCAGTTTTAGTTATGTTTCAATTACTATGCTGATTTTCCCACATCATCAAAGTTTCTCATGAAAGACTGAAGATGGATATTTGTCTTAGCTTCCTCCAATTTCATCAGTCTTTACTTTTTCTTGATTTCCAGCTTTTATTCGATTTTCCTTCTCAGAATTATTACTAATTTAAAATTAGGTTTTAATTTTTCTAGATAAGACAACGGTATCTTTTCCGTACATTCATAACAACAGATTCCTCCATATAATTAGCTTTCTAAATTAACGTTCAGACCAGTTCAGGTATTGACTTTACTACTACTACTACTACTACTACTACTACACACACACACACACACACACACACACACACACACACACACACACACACGGGAGTGCTGAAATTTTTCGGTCTAATAAAAAAGTGATTCTTAAACAAAAAATCTTATATTTGGTCCTTAGTTCAAATTTTAGGAAATGGGTCGAGTCGGGAAATATTGGTGAATATATTACGGTAGATGGCGCTGTGTTACCATATAGACTAGGTTACACACACACACGCACGCATATATATATATATATATATATATATAGGCATCTGTTTATCTATTGAGATATAGGTAGTGCCCTGTTTGTTTAAAATTCTGTTTTTTGGTTAGTAAGACTGGAGTGACCTCTCCAGGATGGTGCTATATGAAGGCTGTGCGCTGCCCAGACTGTATGACTCTCTCGGACGTATGGACAAGATCCAAAGAAATACAGAACGCTACATTTGCAGGTGACTTGGCAGCAGGAGTTGCCGAAAAATTGTCGATGTTCACAGCTAACCGCCTTCGGGGCACCACTACGGGTTTCCGGTCTGGATTTATTTCCATAGCCTTTTCTGTGTCTGGACATGACCGCAAGGAAGAGAAGGTTTAAAATCAGTGTTTTTCTCATATATAATATAATAAAAATATAGTTTTAAGGTAGGCTTTATTTATGGGTAAAATCGCTCAATATCAGCGATAGAGCGTATGTAAAAAAAAAGAAAAAAGTGGGCGCTAACGTCAACATCAGACGGCGACAGTCTGTTTCTTGCTTGAACATAATTTTGTAGATTCCGTTAAAGATTGAAACAGATCTTCGCCGCTCGGTGTTTCCATTTATGCATTCCTTCTTTCCCATACGTAATTTGTGGTTATTTATGTTCGATTAGACGCTGTGTTTTTTTTTCTAAATGTGTGATGTTTTCTTTTTGAAAGTAACGTCTACCGAGCGACGCATTCGAGAGACTTAATAAAGATGTCACTTGCGAAGATCTGAACGAGATTCTGTGCATTTCTCAAAAGGGTAATTGAGCATTTTGAGTCTGTGGTTCTCTTTCTGTGTCCTACAAAGGGGGCGCACGTTCGTACCCTGATGGAGAGCATATTCTCTTTATTAAATTTCTTGACTGCAAAGGTCGGTAAACCTAATCACATTGTTAAAATACACACTAACGAAACGCCGCGTCTATTCAAACATGTGTATCCCCCAAAGTACATAGTAAATAGTGTCGGAAATGTCCTTTGATTCCCTAGAAAATTTGTGTATATATATATATATATATATATATATATATATATATATATATATATATATATATATATATGGTGTATCAGAAATATTTTTACAAATTTTGGGGGCTGGTTCCTCACACTAAAAAAGGAAAATATCCATATGTCCGCAAATCCTTCATTTTTTAGTTAAGGAAGTTTACGGTAGGTGGCGCAGTGTAGCCATGTAGACTATGTTACATTTGTCATTCGTGTAGATTTGTGCCTGTTCTGTCATCAATGTTTAACGTGTGTAGTAGTGAGTTAACGGAAAAGTGTTTCGTTTAACAATGGCAGAATATTCATATCGTGAGCAGGTAGATATGATTTTTTACATAGCGCCGCGTGAATGGTAATGGACGCGAGGATGCGCGGCTGTATCAGATCCAATGATCCGACGGGTGCATGCGTGTGTAGAAGACAGCGGAGGGCATTTTGAACATTTGTTATGAGTTGCTGTGTTGATGTATAACGATGGGCATTTTACTTTGCTTTGGTGTCAAGTACCCACCCCCAAACTTTGTAAAAGTATTTTTGATACACCATATATATATATATATATAAGTTATTTAGGAATGCTATTTTTGTGAGGAGAAGTGCTCAATATTGTGTATAGATTGTATATAAACATTGTGGACATAGATATGAACACTGGATGGCAATAAGTTTAAACATAAAACGAACTGTTGCCATCCAATTTTAAAACTCATATATTATTATAGCTCTCCCGTCGAACTCGACGTATGAGGGTCAGACAGATCGGTTCCCAGAAACTGAAAGCCCGACAGCCACACAGGATTTGATTATAGTGGTGAAGGCTTTGTGCAGGGCCATCCACACTTTTTGGAGGGACGAATACAGGGACCTGGTGCAACGGATGCCACAAGGTCCCCAAACGACCCTCCGCAGGTTTTGAATTCAGAGTTGTCCTTCTCCTAGACCAGTTGCCATGCAAGGCTATAGAACCCAGTCTGTCCTGCTATTTACCCATAGCTGGAGGGAGAAGAAGAGGATTCACACCTTTCCCAAGGGTGTTAGCACGTAAGTGAATGTAATGGAATCGACTGGAATTCGAACTCGGCTCTCCGATTCCTCAATCCAAGCCGTTATCCACCGTGCCTCCTCAAAACTCATATACACACACATATACTCTCTCTTTTTCTCTCTATGAGATATATATATATATATATATATATATATATATATATATATATATATATATATATATATATATATATATATATATATATATATATATATATAAAGTGTGTGTACACGTACAAAGATTGGATCACCAAGTTAGTAGTTGAATTTCAATCTGAAATTTCACTGTATAATTTGAATAGTAATTACATAGATGTGTCATTACTCCTTACCACACTGAATTAAATGCATTGACAAAAAAAGAGATCCTGTTGAAAAATAAATATGCAATTGTGCATATTTCATTTTCATTATATGCTTACCAACTCTTGCGGTAACTATAAGAATGTCGCGCTTTTTTCCTCCACACATTTATACTTTTTACAATAACTGCCTGTTCCGTGACACAATACTATCTGCGTCTTGCTTTTCAAATTCTTGTCCACGAGTACATCAAGTGCTCGGTATTGATCAACGTGATCGTTAAATCCATTCGGGGTTCGACTGAGTTTTTTGGGCTCGAATAATAAGACTACTATAATCTCGGAAATAAAAAAATATCTAATTAACTCAAGCTTATATATGAAAGTGTTGACCTGTGTCAAGCCTTAAGTTCCACATAATTCAAAAAACATATCACGGAGTTGAACGTGCCTTCCTTGCGTAGTTTATTACCACACTTGTCGAATGATAGGAACTTGTCGTGAGGAGGAGGAATTTTTTACAGTGATTTTCAACCTGTACAAGGCCCTGTAACCAATCGAGGTAGAGGTTTACGGAATGCGAGGGACAGTTTATTCGGATATGTGGGGAAGATAACGGTTAATCCTTGACTTGAACAGGTTAAGATTGTAGTGATCAGTAAGACAACCTCTCGGGAATCGGTTCCACAGAGCAGCTGTTCGCGGCAAGAAGCTGCTCGCCAATCGAATACTAAGGGAATGAGAGGGTTTCGTTACAATGGGCATGGTATGGCGGTGCTTAGCCGTAAAGGTTAGAACTGGTGGAACGAAGGGTTGTAGTTTGTCTGAGCACTTTTCATGGAAAAGAAAGTTATCAGGAACAAGTTCGTTTTTTGTTCCAACCAAACAATACAAAATATTAAAATTAATCTTCAAATAAAAACTAAAATATCCCCCATAAAACAAATCATGACAAAAAGTGATGAAATGCCGTTAAAAACATCTTATGCATAGAGAAGCTAACCTGTTTGAAATTACATATTTTCTCATCTTTTAAGTATCAACACGCATGTCCCTTTTGTTTCCGATGTAAAAGACATGAAGATATTATATTTGTAATGTTTTGTTAACATATTACTCTCTTTTATGTTTATTAAATGTTTTTCTCAAATAAAAGTATGTGATGTGTGTCAATGAAAATTTGTTGGGTTTCCTGATCAAGTAAAACTAATCCATAATTGGTGTTCCCGCTATGCATCATTATTAATCGTTATTCATATTTTAATAGCATATCTTTTTGTCGAGTTACCTACTTAGAATTTCTGCTAATGGCTACTAGATGACGTGATCAAATGTAATTTATAAGAAAAACCGTGCAAAGAAATCATCGTCTTTCTTTTCTTTTGCCCACGTTATGGCTTAGCGACAGGACGTGAGTCGTTCCCCTCAAGGGCCCTTTTCAATTCCTAGCGAACCTCATGTCGCATTGAACATAACAGAATAAGACACCGCATACAATACCCTAAACTTGCTTGACTACACAGACATAGTGAAGGATTCTACCAAACCAAAAGATGCAAAACTCTTTTCAAATCTAAGCCCCTTATAATCTTTCATCCGAACTACACACACACACACACACACACACACACACACACACACACACACACTTTCATTTACTCGTTTTGTATTCTTTCCATTTGGTTTTGTTCAGGCAATTAAATATGTTGTTGTTAGTTGTACAGAATTATTTATACAGGTTGAGTATCTTTTATACGAAAACCTTCAAAATCCGGTATATTTTCTGGTGTTGACATGACTTCCTGCAAATGGAAAATTAAAAAAAGCACTGGGAAAATTCCTAGATGATGTGCAGCTGTTGTAATTGAAATCATCTGCCTTGGGTGGGGTTTCCCCAGTCCAGCTACGTAGCCTACGATGGCGCCAGTTTTTTGTTAGGGATCGTCACTGCAACACCTTCGTTCGTTGATTACTTACCAGATGTTTCGTGATCAGTAAAGAAATTATTCAAAATGTCAAATCGTCCGGCATTCATATATTTTTTGTAAGTAGTGATCATGTTTTTTGTACACGTACAGAAAGTACAAAACATTATTTTTACGTGAAATCTTAATCCCCCCCTAAAATCCGTGTGAGCATTACATGAGTAGCGTCATTACCTGTATCTGTATGTACACAAAATTTATTAAATTTTATAGAAAATCCCTTTCATGGTATATATTATTTATATAAAACTACTTTCAGGAAATATGTATAAGCTATGTTGCGAAATGTAAAGGGACATCGTGTTCATGCCTGGGTTCCATTCCCAAGTTGCCACATTTTATAGATGTTAGATACATATTAAATAGCCTGTATTCCAAAATCCGAAAAATGTGAAAAACCTAAACACTTCCGGTCCCAAGAATTTTGGATAAAGTATTCTCGACCTGAACATGCATTCTTATTTTCTTGTTCGAGAAAGCAGCATTGCGCCCTCTTGCTATCAACCAGATGTGGAATTAGTAAATACTAAACACTTCAGATA
>OZ038476.1:85639411-85676911 GCA_964036315.1 Acanthosepion esculentum
TTTTGATGAACTTTCTTCCGCGGAGCCGTTGAAAGCTTTGATATAACCGTAAATTCTACGCTAACAATTTTTTTTCTAGAATTGCTCACTTGTTGAACTATCTTCTGGCTTCTTACTTTCCAGTCAAGTTTGATCTTCTGTCTTAATTCCTGTTCTTTATTCTTCTTGTTCGTTAATAATTGTTTTTCTTATATTCTTTCACACTCAGTATCCCCCTGTGTCTTCGTAACTTTGTTGCCTTGCTGGGGGTGAAAAAAAATAGTATGTAAAAGTCATTTTTCTTTGCTGTCTGCGGAGATACAGAATGCAGTACATGATTAAATCTTGTCCTTAACGAAAAATTCGATAAAATGATGTTTCTTGGTCTCTATAAAACATAGTTCCCAAATTCTACTTTATTTTATCCTGAAGACACGAAAGAAATTTGTTCTTCATATGTTGGCTCCTGTAAATATCAGAGTGCCAGTCATGTAACTGTCGCTACTTGAAGAGTATTTTTATTGTGTCAAATGTCTATATTTTATTATTTTTCTTTCTTTATTTTAATCTATCCTTTTTCGATGTTATTAATTCTTTGTTCTTTAATTTTTAGTAACCTCATTTTTTTTCACTCAACTTTTTCGTTTCTTCTTCCACCCACGAATCTTTTTGTAGCTCTTTAGTTTTGTTCAGATATATTTTTTCCAGTCTTTTCATTTACACACACACATACGCACGCACACACACACACACACACACACACACATCTATATATATATATATATATATATATATATATATATATATATATATATATACACAGTGTAACCCGGATATAAGATACCCGAATATAAGAGAAACCCGGATATAAGAGCGATTTTATCTGGTCCCAAATTAGAGGCATACTTACCTAAAGAAAATAGATCAAACCCGGATATAAGAGAAACCCGGATATAAGAGACTTCGTCTCCGGTCCCGACAACTCTCTTATGTCCGGGTTACACTATATATATATATATATATATATATATATATATTATATATATATATATATATATATATATTATATATATATATATATATATATATAATGACAGAGAGAGATAGGAGTCTACGCGTCTCAGCATTCTCCTATCTACATCAGTCGTCAAAGATATTAGCTTTGCCGGCCTGCCTTTCTCTCCTTCGTAATTTTCCCCAACACTTTATTTCTGAAAAAGAAAGAAAGAAAAGAAAACGCAAAAAGTCAAAACATTTCTCGAACATAATTACACATTCCTGCTTGAGTGTATCATTCGAAACAGCCGGGCAGTTTGATCAGATTTTGCTATCCACCTCCCTCGCCACTGAAGAACTTATGTCGATGGGTCAATTTAATATGGAACCCAAGTCGTTTTTATATATACGTAGTATCAAAGCCTGGTTTCATTGCGTACGTTATGGTTTCCCCACTGACCTCAACACTAAGGATACAATGGTGAGGTAATATCTCAGTTGAAATCTTGAAGGAAGAATTATGCTTCAGTGTGTAGCTGCTTAACGTTGAAAATGATAAAATACGGACCTCAAAATTATGGGTGCAATAGGGACGTACCCTCTCAGTTGGAATATCGAGGGGAGAATGTTTTGTTTGTTTTGTAGCAGCCTACCCTTGAAAATGATTAAAATACTGTCCAGAGAAATTGGGACACTTTGACAAAGTTTTATCAATTATCATGAGCTCGGCGTTGCACAAATGGAACTGCTCTAAGTTTTATATTTGTTCCAGTTCAATCGTCTTAGAATATTTTTCAGCTCAAATGGCGGCATAAATTTGAGAAATTATAACAAGGAAATGCAACTTCGAAAATATACTGACGGGAAAAGTTTGCACGAACGAAGAAAATCCATTTCTTTTAAAGATTAGTTTTATTCTTATTTTCTCTTTAAGGATATAAAAAACTGTAGAAATGACATTTTAATTCTATTTGGGATATGAAGCGATTATTAGGTTCCTAAATCTTTTTTTATTTTTTTAACAGGATGATGCCCTTTGAAGTATTGTATGCACAATATCATTGTGCATTCTTTGGACCATGTTGTCACCATTTTTCGCCTCTTTTCTCTTTGAAAACTACGCATGGTCTGGCCATAAAACTTTCAACACACACACACACACACACACATATATATATATATATATATATATATATATATATATATATATATATATATATATATATTGGATGCAACGGCAAAATTGTGTAACAACATGTGATAATTGTTCATATCACAAAATGTTTAATATGTAAAAAGCCACTAAACTAATTGTTTTATTTCTCCGGGTTTTCAGATAAAACATTTACCAATCTTGACACCATTTTTCGTAAGAATCACTGAAAAAACCTTTGAGCGACTTAGCTAGAAAGAGAACAGATTAAAATCATTTTGTGTCAGCGCCATTATGTCTTCCCAACTGAGCAATGGTGAGAGGAAAAAGATCATTCAGGTCAACATACATAATGGTACCAACATTCATACTCTGGCTTCCATCTTCAAAGTCTATTCAAGAACCACCAAGAGAACGGTGAATAAGTTTTAAAAAAGAGGGAACATTAGAGAGAACAACTGGGCCAGGAGTTAGCAACAGCAAGAGGGATCATCATTTCAACTTAGAGCTAAATACTTTCTTATTGTTCAATGTAGAGTCCAATGTCTATAGACGAAATAAATACTGTTTAAAATAAAACTGAGCGTCTACTAGCATACGAGTATCCATTATCAGTAGCGTTTGAAGTAATAAACTTTTTTTTTATTTGAAAGACCTTTATGGTCAGGCTGAGAACTTTTTAGTACCCATCGTATGGAAACGTCGCCGCACTTATCCATGCTTAGGAGGGAAAAAAAATTCAAAATCCCTCTCTCAATATATAATATGAAAAAAGAAATCAAGTGTCCTTCTCCGTCTTTTGTGAAGAATAACAAGGAATTCGGATGGCAAGCGTCTCTTTTCCCTTTTCTCAGCGTCCACCATTTCTGAAAAATTTTCTTTTTTTTTTTTGCTCAACCAAAATCTCCTCTGTACGTAGTTCCAAACCCCTAAATCTAATTGCCACTGAATAAAATGTTCAGCTGAGGCAAATACAACGTCCGTTTTTTTTTAATCTTGCTTAAATAATTCATGAAATATATATAAAAAGTAGAAAAAAACAAACTAGTAAGCTAAATAAATATAAATGAATCGGTAAATAACCAAAGAAGTAGGAAGAAGGAACAAAAATGCTTTTGTACATCAAAAGGACCAATATCTCGGTGTAAGGAAGGAATTTCTTCAAAACGATTACCTACTGACAGCGTAAACTGTATCTACAGGTCCTCCTTCCCACTCCATCAGCCTCCTGCAGTCTCCAGTTTCGATCCTGCCGTAATCGTATTCAATCAATGGAACAAATGAAAAACAGAATCTTTACAAATAATAATAATAATAATAATAATAATAATAAATAATGGAAGTATCTTCGTTATTTAAAAAAAATATCTTGCATTTGCAACAAACTCGATAAAAAGAACATAGAGATACTCAGGAAATAGAAACGTCGTATTTCTTTAAGAAAATATAGAATTCAATATATATAAATAGATACTGTAAGTGTTGTCGTTCTGCGTGCATACATGCTGATAGAAAATGGCCGGCCAGAGACAAAAGTTGCCAACGCAAAGATAGGGAAGGACGAGAGATGAAAAAAAGAAAATACTACATTGCGTAGATGTAAAACCATAACTTTGTTTTTTTGTTCATTTTGACATTATTTTTCTTGCATGTAATGTGTCCTCTCAAGACATGAGCGGTCATGGCTCTCCACAACTTTCTTACCTTTCCATTGTAGCTCTAAACAATGTCCGTTCTTTTACTATCCCACTCAGTCTATGTTCTGTCATACATTTTTGAGTGATTGACTGATTTTGTTTTTACGGTTTACCAACCGTTTGTAGGTTATTCAAAGTCAGAAAATACCTTTAGATTGTAATAATTTTATGTAGATAATGATTTTTAATGAAGCAAGTCCTACTAATTTACCCATAGATGGGGCAGAAGAAATAAATTCATACTTTTCCCAAGGGTAATTATGCATAAGTGAAAATAAGAAAACCTACTGGAACTGGAGTTCTGTTCTCCGATTTCCAATTCCAAGCCGTTATCAATCACATCATCCGCAAATTCAAGATGAATTTGTCACTCATTCAGGTTCTGACTGTATTAGAAATTATCAGAGAATATCTATTTAAAGATATCTTTCAGAGACTCGTGTGGTATGAAAATTCCCATGGAGCGGTCGCCTCATTGTAAAACGAGGTTGTCTTCCAGACCAGAGCCGGTGCAAGAGTCTCGTGAATCTATGAAAGGCTTTCCAGTCTATGATACGGTGCACCCACTTTATTACATCTGAATTTTCATAAGGTAGTTTTCATATAAAATGACACTTTTTCATTGTAACATATTTATGTACAATAACGGATCATATGCAACAGAGGTAAATAATTCAACTAGAAAAATTTTAAATAAATACAATGTATCTAAATACAAATTAGAGACGTGTCGTAATACATCATTTCTTTTAAATAAATCAACAATGTTTTGCAGCAGTTTTTAACAAACTTGTTGAATAATTTTAACGCATTCAACATTATGAATTAAAAAATAGTGAATTTTATAATATAATTATTATAATTATTTAAAAAGAAATGTTTCTATCGCGACACAGAAATTTCTATGTTCCAAAACTGAAGCTTCAATCCAAAATTTTAATATAAAAATTAAACTTAAAATTCAGAATTTCGTTTTATTGTCAAGTAATGCTAAGAATAGCTCTTAATAATTTATTTCAGATTTGAAACAGAAATTTCTGAATCGCAATGGAAACATATTTAAAATAAATAATTATAATATTATGCTTTACTGTTGTATCGAGCATTGTTTTGTTTTTTTATAAAGAGAAATGCTAAGAACTCTGGATTATAAATCTCACGGTTCTTTACTATTATTTTAATATATGTAGTGAATTTTATATAGTGTTTTATCGAGACTTAGCATGAGCAAAACAAATTCACACATTTGGACAAAAAAGATCCCAGAATGATGTAAAAGTCTGGACAATTTTTCATCTTTTAATAATCAGTTGTGCTTAGTTTAATTTGTGACGTATATAATTTACATAATATATATAATGTAAATGTAGGTAGATAAAAAAAGCAAATGTTGATAAGATAGAGAGGGTCAAAAATTACTGCCCGGGGTCCACAATCAGGTTTGCTCTCCCCGTTCGGGGGGAGGAGGTGATAGTACGCACCAGCCTTGTTGCAGATCATTAAGAATTAAGTGAAGTCGATCCTCATTGAGTATCAGGACGTCAGGTTGCTTGTTAGTGATGATTTTCATTATTTGGTAAACATCATTGATTGGGATTCTGTAACACCAGTCTATAGTGTCTGAGGACGGATTGTCTTCTTGAAGACATAAAGGGTTCGTTGTCCTGAAGACATTTTTAATCATTGGCCTGTTAAAGACGTTGCATATAGATGATAAGGTAGACATTTCTGAAAATAGGTAGATTCGTTGATTTGAATGATGGTAAAGGTAAAATTGACCATTTGCATACAATTACTGCTTCTCTCGGTTGAAATTAAAAACAAAGATTTTTAACTTAAAACAGCAAATCATTTCTCAAGTACACTGTTCTTATTTTTGAGGCAATATCAGGTCCCAAAATAGCCCTGCCACGTTCGGATGTGCTGGTATCAGTATTACTACTGATCTCCTTTCTTTAGCGCAAAGAATGGTGCACTGCCACGGGTAGCTTTTCCACGGAACCAGGCATCCCTTAATATTTTCACATGTTGATGAGAGTTGCTTTATTTAAGGCAGTGAAGGAGGTCTACTTTTTAACTTTTTCAAAATAATAATTCCAATAAATTCTCGAAATAATTTGGTTTTCAACAGCAATAAGCCGACCAGTTAGAGATTAAATGACTCGCCGACATTTAAACAACATGTTAGCTTCTCTGTAAGTCAATACGTTTTTTTTTCTTTTTCTTAAACATTTTTTAAAAACCTGTGAACTCTGAGGAATTTGCAAAAAGTATGAACTTTCTCTCCATCTGACTCATGTCTATATTGTTATGACTATTTAAAATAATAAAACTGTTTATTATATAAAGGGATGGTGAAAAGGAAATCGGCCTGTTGCTCTCATTAAATGACAAAAATGTTTGAATACAAGCGTCCATAAGAAATACATATTTCTAGTTATTTGTATGAGTCGTATTCCATTTTCGCGACCATTTGTTATGACGAACGTATCATCCTATCTATTAATCATATATGACATTTATAAATACATTTAAGGGCACTAACATAGCTTAGTTTTGGAATGGCAGTGGCAGCGTACACAGTGGATTAAAGGGAAAGTGTTTTTTTCTTCTTTTCATGAAAACGCAAGTACGCATACAGCAAGAATAAAAGAGGGGAATATTTTTTAACTTGTTTGATTTCTTTGACCCTATTCGCCATATTCATTTCATCTTGCACCAACCGATTATTACATTCTTTGATCACTGCAAAACGCTTTAATGGGGGTAAAAGTTCTATAGTCAAAACCAAATTAAAGAGATCTGCGAATACACGAGACTAACTCATGTTAAGTGTTTACATCAATGCACCTATTGCAATCAGAGATTGATGATTAAGCAAATGCTGATTGAACGTAAAAGCTATCAGCTATCGGGCGGAAGTTAAGCTAGCTCCCGTGAAGGGCCCTTGACTGGGTCTTCTTCACAATAGGTCGGGAAGAGTAGATGCGATAGGCAACAGTAAACTACAGAAGAGCTCAAAATTGATCGCTGCATTTAAGTATTGCATTAATATTTATGCTTACCTTTAAAAAGTTCGACGATAAATCTCCTGTCGCCATTTAATTTAAATACAATTTGAGGTACATAGGTCCTTACTTTCTGTACAAACAATTATTTTTATTTCACGGGTGACATTCGCTGCATTTCGCACTTGATACCGATTATTCACAAATTTATTTTCAAGTTATAAAATTGTTATCGTACAAAAAATTCGTCGCAAAACATCACGTAAATAATCGCCGAAAAGAATCACAGTAATGAAAACTTGTGAAATCAACATTTCAGAATTGCTTGTCCGGATCCAGACAAATGCTTTGGGAGTGGGCTTGATTATAAAATGATGTGTATGTTGGGCTACAGCCTTTAGGAGTAAAGTTGAAAAAGTGTAAAACAGTAAGACACGCATTACATATATATATATATATATATATATATGTATATATATATATATATATATATATATATATATATAAATATGTATATATATATATATATATATATATATAAATATGTATATATATATATATATATATATATATATATATATATATATATATATATATAAATATATATATATATATATATATATAAATATGTATATATATATATATATATATATATATAAATATGTATATATATATATATATATATATATAAATATGTATATATATATATATATATATATATATATATATATAAATATATATATATATATATATATATAAATATGTATATATATATATATATATATATATAAATATGTATATATATATATATATATATATATATATAAATATGTATATATATATATATAAATATGTATATATATATATATAAATATGTATATATATATATATATATATAAATATGTATATATATATATATATATATATATATATATATATATATATACACACACATTCAGTTAAGAATAAAACTAAAGTCATCCTTGATAATGGCTAAAAGTATTGGTGAAAGCGCTTGGACAGGCAAAACATTTACACTATGTCTGCATAAGATGTCCAGAAAAATTATGATACAAAAAAATCTTAATTGCCGTACACTTTCGGTCGTTTTAATGAAACTTGTATAAAAGATGGATTGCTTCCAAAATAAACACGCGCACACACACACACACACACACACACACACACACACACACACACATATATATATATATATATATATATATATATATATATAAGTTAATAGTCAGAGTTGAATTAGACCAGGAAACAATAAAAAGAAAGTGCTCAATGCACATATAAAAAGATAAGAATTTAACATGTAGAGCTTTTAAGTACAGAAAATGAGGAAATCAGCCAATAACGATTCTTTCATTTCAACTTTTCGCTATCTTCAGGCGATTTCCGAATTATATATATATATATATATATATATATATATATATATATATATATATAACAGGTTTGACAAGCTGTAAAACAAAAATCTAACAAAAACAATCAAGAGGTCCTCGAAAATATTTCTCACCAAATTCTCTGGAATTTGTGTTAGAAGATATCGGAGTGCTACCTGGGTGTGTGCATATATATATATATATATATATATATATATATATATATATATATATATATATATATATATATATAATTGAATAAAATGGAAATTATTTATAACACTGGCTAAGAACTTCATGATCTATACGTGTGTACAGTTATTAACTGCTGACTTTCAGATTAGAAGCAAAGTCTTTAAGGTGTCCACCAGTTACACGAAGTAAACCTGTCAGCCTGCATCTTGCAGTCGATATTAAGGCCGCTAAAAATGCCGGCGATAAGGCCCAAGCGGTTCATTGGCTCGGTCATCAGCTGCTGACCTCTTTATACTCAGATAATCATTCATGACTCACTGATTGGTTAATTACTATTCTTAATCAGAGGCGTGATCAGTCACACCTCAGAATAGACAGATGGTCCTTTGATACACTAAGATCGAATTATTTAAGCACCTTTGACTGGAGGAGTCGAACATATTAAAAACTTTGGTGTATCATATTGCTGTCTCTATTTCTATCATGTAGTAGTGGGACTCCATAATGTCTCTACGAAGATGTAAACAGGAGACTTTGTACGTATGAGATTATCGTGCCAACCGACTTCAGTCACTTTCCCACTGGCCTGACTTCCCTCTGTCTTTCCTATAAATATTCTCATGGAAAATGTTCTATTGATCTCTCTTCCTTGGTATCTCGACTGTGTGAATTTAAGCGTACTACTAGATTGGCAATTAGGTCTCAAAGGTTTACTGTTGAAGTAGCTTTGTCTAACCGTATGTTCTATTCTAATAGTTTCTTTCATTTTTCATCTCCTCCAGATTCTGCATCCAGGTCCTCCTTCAATTTTCAAAGACTTAAATGCAACGCCAATCGCTATCCTCTCTCTCCCTGAATCCTGTTCTTTTATTGTCCCTACTGAAGTCTATTCATTCTCTTTCATTTCCAGTAACCTCTTGCGTCTTAATGGCATTATCGCCGAGATAAATGCGCGTATGTCGTATCGTAAAGGTGTGATTTTTCGGCCAGCATTTGAACAAGTGTTAGCTATCATATATATATATATATATATATATATATATATATATATATATATATATATATGCACGCGCCTCTGCGTGAGCATGCGCGCGTGAATAAGAGAGGAGTAATGAGAAGACAATTGGCGCTTTTCAAATATATGAATATTAAGTGTCCAGTGGGAATCAGCGTTGGGATAAAAGCCCAAAGACAATATGCATATTGATATAAAACGAAATTCAACCACTCACTGATCTTGCATAAACATGCATATAAACATATGTTTGCTTGCGTGATATATGTGTGTGTGTGTGTGTGTGTGTGTGCGCGCGTGCGTGCGTTGTATGTGAAAATATAGTGGTTCGCATCAATGTCTTTATATGTAGTTTTAAATCTGATGTCGTCTGGCACAAGGTCTCTATTATGGGATCTGACGAAACTTTTACTCACAGTGGTTTGTGTAACTAGCTTGTGAAATCCTTCTAACAAGCTCGCTGTGTGGTATAATATATATATATATATAATAGCCGTGCATGCATAAAAACTTCTAAAGAATTAATATTTTATTTTTTACCCGACATTTTTTTATTACTTCAATCTTTATTTTTAGTGGATAAACAAAATAGAGGTCCATTTTCTCGAGTGTTCAAGTTGATAGACGAAATCAAGCATTATTTTTAAAAAATGGACGTATACCGGTATCCACTATAATAACAGTTAAATTATTTAAAACACACACACACAATATATATATATATATATATATATATATATATATATATATAAACTGAAAGTCGGCGTGTGAAAGCGTAGGTATATATATATATTTGGATTGCATAAAGGGTTCAGTTCAAAATTACGAGAGGATTGCCATGTATGACGATAGATACCTGAATAAGGCCGCAGGATACAACCGCCGAAACGACATTAGTCTAACAGCCAAAATGAATATAACGGTTCAAATAATAAAATACATAATAATGATAATTCCTCATTTAAAATATTCTGACAAACTTTAGCTTAATCTGGCAAAGTGTCAAAAGAATGGCTTCCCCAGTTAGGATCCAAATTGCTACATAAAAATAGTATAGACAAGTTCGGTAATTATTGCTCTAAGCTTGATCTAAGACTCTTGGATTGTTATAGCACAGGTTCAAAATTTTCGGGGATCTAGCAAGGATCGTACATTCTATGTACATACTATGTACATCTATGGCCATTGATATGTACATATCAATGGCCTATGAGATACCGTTCTACTTCTCACACTTGTGTATAATGAAATGCATATGATAATTAAGAACAGTGTTGAGCTGTTATATAAATACTCCTATATGTCAAATAATGTTGTAAAGTTTAGTCACAGATGATGAGGAATCTTAACGCAATAGAGATGTAATTCTGCAGAAAGATGCTGAGAACATGTAACCAACGAAGAAATTTGAAAGAGAATAGGAATCGAAATAAAAGCTTGAACTCACAATCAGAAAGAAACAGTTTACATTTCTTGGACACATAATGAGGAAAGAGAGCATGGAGAATTTGACTCTCACGTGACATATTAAAAGCCAGAGTGGGCACTTCGACCTGGTGTAAAGTATAGCAAGCGTGTCTCGCTGGATCAGTCAGGACGGAATAGTAAGTTCAATCCTCACTGAGTGCGCCACGATTTTTCGACCTTGTTCCTCATCTAAGCTGCGCTTAGAAAAATCACCATATTAAAAACCAGAGAAGCAGACAGGGACATTGAGTAATCTACCTAACGAATAAATTGATGGAAGAACGGAGACTGATGTGGAGGCATAGTAAGTGAGCAAACATTGCTTAGAGCTACAAATGGTAGTAAATCGCGAAGAGCCATGATCGCTCACGTCTTAAAGGAACACGACACATAAAGGAACATATTAGCCTTCACTTGCGTCTCCGACCTCAGCTAGCGGTGCAATTCAGTTCCAGGAACACGCTCTTTGCGCGCGTATAATAACTGACCTGTTCTGAACATGTGCGCTTCCTGAAAGAACTCTACACAAATCATCGTGCCAATGTTGGAAGAAAGGACAAGAGGAAGAGGAAAGTGCTTGCGTCAGGGGAAAACCGAAGGAAAGAAAAGTGATATTTATTGGATGAGTCGTAAGTGCCTTGAACTAGAAAAGCCGGTGTAAAGGTGGTGATGGCTTCATAACGCCCAAGTTTTCAGGGGAAATGGATATTGGCTGGAATGCAGGATCTCACTTTCTGGTCGGCTGGCGGTAATTTGCGGTAGATATGTGCGAACAGTGTTATGGAGCGCCTTGTTCCCGGACAAGCTGGATATGTCTTTGAACTAGATATAAGGAATAGCGTGAGGAAGGTGCCATTATTAAGTTTGTGGTGTTTGCCCTGCTTTCTGCAGAATGAAATATTTATTCAAAAGTGAAAGGGCAATGGTAAAAGTAGCCGTTTCCTTATAAAGAAACATTCGGTACTCATTGTATGAGCAGTAAGAGCTGCTATTGGTAGCATTTTATAAAATCTTTCATTTAAAACAATTTTTCAAGACAATAGGTTTATCAAGTCCAGCAGCTGTTAATGCTCTTTCTAGTATTGATAGAGTCTTTCTTGCCTTTTGTTTGGGCTATTGGGGAACGTCAGTATCTTGATTATGTTGTCATTCTCTCTTCACTTTACATGTACTATCCATTTTAGTTGTTGCTGCTGTTGAAAGTATTCAAGTGATCTGGTTTCTGTTATCTAGTACAGTTCTTTGTTTGTGATTGTGTAGCGTCAGTCTACGATGTTCGAAGAAAACTGGTCCTCGCTGATTGAATCAATTTTTGACTAAATAAATAAACGTATTTCGTCCAGCGATATCGTGGGGGCTTCGCTATCTTTCCTCCTCTCCATTGTCTTGCTCATCACCAGCGTGGATGAGCGAAACCAAGTTATATTAATGACAAATTAATCGGAACGATTAGGGACTTGGTTGAAGGAGTTGTTTTTCTTCTTTTGTGTGCCATGTCTATTCAGAACGTGGGCGATCATGGCTCTCCGCAACCTCCTATTTTTTTGTAGTAAGGCTATTTTTTGCTATGACTTCTAGTCCCTATTCTGACAAGCATCTACACAAGGTCGTTAGGTAGGTTATGTGTGGCATTTCTCTGTTCCTCTTGCCTCTAATATGTCTTGTGGGTGTCAGAATCTTCAAGCCTTCATTTCTCGTGATATGCCCAAGAAATTTCAATTTTCTCTTTCTGATTCCCTTTTGTTTCCATTATCTTAAAACTTCGTCGCTGGTCACACGTTCAGTACATGGTATTTTCAACATCCTTCCATAGAACCGTATTTCTGTTACCTCAAGTCTTTTTTAATCCCTACAATTTGATATTCTCGTGTATAAGTCGATTTGATGTATAGAGCGAACCCTGATTTTCTTTTTGCCTGAATTTTAACTGCCCCAGAAAAAAATAGCCGTACAACCGGTCACTGAAAATGCATGATTTTTAATTAATATATATATATATATATATATATATATATACACACACACACAATCACAAACACACACACACACACACAATCACAAACACACACACACACACATTGGTCTCACAGCAAAATTATCTAAATCGTGTCAGACCCACTATATCTTCTCAACTGAACAATGGTGTGACGAAAAAGATTATTCAGATTATTCAGTTATGGTACCAACTTTCATACTCTGGCTTCCATCTTCAAAGGATATTCAAGAATCATCAAGAGAACGATGAATACGTTTAAAAAAGAGGGGACACTAGAAAGAAAAACTGGATCAGGAAGTGAAAACAGCAAGAGGGATCATCATTATAACTTAGAGCTAAATATATGCTTATTGTTCAAAGTAGAGGCCAATAGTGTTATAAAAATCTCGGAGAATTCCATTAAGATATCTTTAATCATTTCTAAGATACAGCGGTTCAAAGCTTAATCTAACAATTTAAAAACTTTTGTTGTTGCACCCGGCATAAAGTAGATTTAGCTATTCTTTTTACTAAGCACAGACTTCTCATTCAGCATAAGTCCTTTTTGATATCAGAAATTGAATATTTTAACCGATGGAGAAAGTGTTGAATATTGCAAATTCTTTTAATCAAAAAACTATTTTGGAATATTTCAACTGTCAGTCTGTATTTTATACATTAAAACAATATAGAGAAAAAACTTACGACTGTCTGAAAAGAATGCATGTTTATTCGCAGATTGCGGTTATACATTCAGTGGTTTTTTATATATATATATATGACAATTAAATGGTATAAACAGATGTTTGAGATGAGTAACGCTGTCGGGTATTAAAAAATATTTATGGGGCTGATTATATGTTTGAAACCAGACCCCAAACTACTGAAATTGAGTGTACAAATTGAGGTCAGAAAAATTGTGTTTCTACACTAATTAGCATTGCTTTCCGCAAAACATGCGCATGCAATGAAAATGCATATAACGTTTTTAAAATGAAAATAAAGCTCACAAATTTGACAACGGAGATTTCTGAAAATGCGCGTCATGAATGTTCCTAATTTGATGACTGTGGTTATATTAAATTGCTATGGCAATTAAAAGGTAGCGTGTTGTATAGTAAGCGTGTGCATAGTGCCATATGATAAACAAAGAACCATGCAAAATGCATGTGATAGTGAGTAGCGGCTCGGAATGAGGGCTGGGAGAGCCAAGTTCGAATTCCAGTCGAATCCATGACATTCACTTACGTGCTAACACCCTTGGGAAAGGCATGAATCCTCGTCTTCTCCGTCCAGCTAAGGGTAATTAGCAGGACAGACTGGGTTCTCTAGACTTGGATGGCAACTGGTCTAGGAGAAATAAAACCCTGCATTCAAAAACCTGCTGGTCTTGTGGTGCGTAGTGCACCAGGTCTCTGTAGTCAGCCCTTCAAAAAATGTGGTTGGTTCTGCACAAAAACCATCACCACTATAATCATATTTGCTGGTGTCTGGTTGTCGGTTCTTAGGAACTGAGTTGCTGGCCCTCATACGTCGAATATGACGGGAGAGTCCACCAATATATATATATAGTAACTGTGGGGTAACAAAATACTTGGTGTTTCTTCTGTATCTCCGTTTTCATTTTATTTTTTTGTCCAGAAGTAAGTTAAGGTAAGTAAAGATAATAATGGTTAAAATGGTCGAGCTCATGTCAGTTTGGTGCTGAGTTGGAACAACCAAATAAAGGTTTATACTGACTTCATCGTTGAAGATATAAGTATGGTTATAATTGTGAACTGGCGCTGAGTTGCAACGACCAAAGAAAAGGTTGATTTACTTCATACGTGGAGGCTTTGGAAGCCACGTGCGAACGCTATGTGCTGGAAAGTGGAAAGAGAATTCAGTTGTTAGCGGCTCGGGTAAACGAACGTGTCACAGCGAGGACGTAATTTTCACGTGTTGCTACATCTAGGAATTCGTTTTTTTATAAACTTCAACGGCGCCATCTAACGACGTTGGACGAAGCCAAGTGGGATAATAAAATTTTCGGCTTCCTTAACAACTAGCATCATGGGGTAAATCTATTTCTTTTTCTTTTTTTTATTATTCATTATAATTTTATTTATTAATTTTTATTACATTTTCTCAAAAACATTAAAATGTTCCTATTTATGCCACCTTTCTTTGTGGTTTATATTTTTTTCTCTTAAAACTTTCCACATATTTTCCTTTCAAAATAGCCTGTTGGTTATCCGGCGTTAAGTAGAATAAGAAATTTCCTTCACCTTGCTGTCGTGTACAGTCGTGATTATCGAAAGAACTGCTCTTTATTCACATTATTTACATGCTGATTATTGCTTTCATCCTTGTTGTTATTATCACAACGTTTCGGCTGTTGTAGCTTCCGGCCATCATCAAGTGCCTCTCGATCCGGGTTACTTTTAGGGAATTTAGAACTGAACCGATTCTTTAATCTACGGTGGTACAAAGTTCTCCTTCCTTCAAGAACTTTGACCCTTAAACCTCACCGGTCTGTTGTTGAGTGCCACTGCAGTTTTTCACGCTTAACTGCACTCACTAGGCTTCTCTTTACTACTAAACCTGCTGCTACTGTTTAAGCCTTGCTGTCGGGTCTTTCTTTATTAACGAAACCCATATAGTATTTATTTCATTGCTAAACCTAAATTAGGATGTTCGCTTGGTTCAGGAGAATTGGCTTACACCACATTGAAACACCGGTTCTCGTACGATCACCGAAGTTAAGCAAGATCAAGCTTGGTCAGTTCCTAGATGAGTGACTGTTTGGGAAGACTGTGCTCTATGCTTGGATATGTGTGGTGGTATAAGGGATAACGACTCTAAACTGGAAATTGGAGAGCCGAGTTCCAATAACAGTCTGGTTCGTTATATTCATTTTCCTTGTGAAAGGTGTAAATCCACCTCTTCTCCCTCAGCTATGGGTTAATTAGTAGGAACTGTTTCGGTAAATCATTATCTCCACAAAATTCTTTCAATCTAAAAATATTTTCTGATTAAAATAAGATGCAAAAGGTTGATAACCTGTAAAAAACAAAATCAATCATATGCACTGGTTCTCTCTTGAAACGGCCGGAAACAATGAAAGGGATCAGTTCTGCTGAAAATGAAAGTTTGTGATTTCGTTCTTTGGATACATTTCGAACTGACAACCGATTTATCATTCATGCCAAAATCAGTCCTCCAGCTTTGCGCGAGACAACTAGTTTCACAGGACGACAAATCTTAAAATAGTTTATGAATAACGGCTAAGACAATATTGAACAACTTTTCTTTTTTGATTTCGGTCATGCCGATAAGCTAAGTGCTACTGAAAGTGGATTTGAATGGAACGATTTGAGATGGGCAAGTTTCACATATCTTCTTCCTGGGCGTGTTTTTTCCCAAGAGAATTCGGTACTATCGGCGTGGGAAATAGTCCTGGTGAATTAACTCGATGAAAGGATTATAGCGTGCATATGTAAGGTGACTGCAAAGAGAGAGAATTGCAAACTTATTTTTATTATTATTATCATCATCATCATCATCATCATTATCATCATCATTACTATTATATGAGTGAGCAGCGCGCCAACAAAATGATGTTGGTATAAATATACAAAACCCAAAGTACTTAACAAGACACCCAATCTGATAAGGATGTACCATAAACATGCATCGCTGGCAAATGGGCGTAATATGATGACAGGTTTTGATAAAGGCAGCGCATGACTTTGCAGGTGGGACCCAGTTAGTTCGCTCCATCTGATTGAGGGATTTTCTAAATATCTCGATTTAAATCCCAAGTCGCATTGTCAGACTAATCCTTCAAAATTAAAAAAAAAGACCCTCTCGAAACACAGCTACGATTCTCCAGCAACAATTACTTCTGCTCATGAACGGAGATGCACAATGTGTCAGCTCTTTGGGAATGAGTCCGTAATGATTACTGCCATGCAAGTGACAAGTAAATCTGAGGTACTGAATAGGATACTTCATGTAGTCTATATTAATTCAACAGGGCAAAACATGTACAATCGCCCAGAAGATTAAAACGTTCATTCACGGACTTGGAGACACAGTAATTGTGAGGTCAATCTCTAGGCGGGGCAGTGTGTACCTGGACTCAGTGGAAAATAGGCGAGCAATAAGTGAGCAGTACTAAAAATAAGACCTAGAAGATATATCATGAAGCATGGACAGTGGAACGAGAACAGTCTACTCCCATAAATTAAATAAAGGGTTCTGTTTTTAATTCCTTATAGGTTCCCCTGATCGACAGTCACCTGATTGACATCGGAAGGCACAACAGACAAAACTTTATGATAACATCAACAAAGATGGAGACAATAATCTGCATGCTAGTAATCGTTTAATATATTACTGACAGTTTTTGCATCACAAGAACTAACTTAGTAAAGGTAAGAAGCGAAAGATTTAGTGACGTAGTAATTGTGAGGTCAATCTCTAGGCGGGGCAGTGTGTACCTGGACTCAGTGAAAAATAGGCGAGCAATAAGTGAGCTGTACTAAAAATAAGACCTAGAAGATATATCATGAAGCATGGGCAGTGGAACGAGAACAGTTTGCTCCCATAAATTAAACAAAGGGTTCTGTTCTTAATTCCTTGTAGGTTCCCCTGATCGACAGTCACCTAATTGAAATCGGAAGGCACAACAGACAAAACTTTATGATAACATCAACAAAGATGGAGACAATAATCTGCATGCTAGTAATCGTTTAATTTTTTGCATCACAAGAACGAACTTAGTAAAGGTAAGCAGCAAAAGATTTAGTGACGTAGTAATTGTGAGGTCAATCTCTAGGCAGGGCAGTGTGTACTTCAACTCAATGGAAAATAGGCGAGCAATAAGTAAGTAGTACTAAAAATAAGACCTAGAAGATATATCCCGAGACATGGACATTGCTATTTTTATTAATATATCTATATAAAGTGTATATATATATATATATATATATATATATATATATATATATATATATATTTATATATATTTATATATATATATATATAGTGTTTACATTATGATCATAAATACTCGTAGTTACTAAAGCAGTTTTATAACTCAAAAGTAATCACCTCCCATCTACGGACAATCGGAATTAACGGACCCCCCTTTCTCTCTATTAGCCCGTTGATGAGAGGTTTGTCTGTATAAATATATATATCTTAAGACTAATGAACATGTGGACAAGGGATTTTAAATCATTTTCCAACAAGTCAGTGTTTCAATCATTGAACTATGTTAACCAGTTTCTTCAGGAGCACGTTTTTCTATAATTAATAAGAGCCCCATTCATCTGATTCGGTGTGTCGCCATGATTAACAAATAATCTCGGATCACGAAGTGTCTGACTTTTGACAAGGTGAAAACTGGCGAGGTATATAACTACAGCGTGTGCATCATACCCGGCTGATGTGCAGATTGATTTCCAGGAGTAAGTTGACCATTTCTCTTCTTCTTCACCTACAGCCAGCAGTAATCCGATTCGATGCCTCAGTTACAACTTAGGCATCATTGACCATGTGACTTGTTCTGTTGTCAATGTAGGGCTGTAGCTCGAGGAGAAAGGGCACCATGGGAGTAAGATGGAGGACGAGAGAAAGCAACCCTTCCGTTCCATCTCACACGAGGTCATCTGCTGACTGTACCTTTTTATTCCACCCTGACGCTTTTCCTTTCGGGGATTTGCCATCTCTTCTCGTATTGTCCGGCTCGAGCTTTCCCTAGAGCCACTTTTATCGAGAGGTTGGCGTTGAATGAATGAGCGATCTGACCGCCATTACCCTTTGACAAATTCTTTCTTTGTTGATTTCTCTCTTTTCTTCTTCTTTTTTTTTGGGGGGGGGATTTACAGAGTTTCCCCCCTCTCTCTTTTTGTTTCTACTTTGCCTCTATTATGTTATTGACAGTATTTCGTTCTAATTTTGGTTTCTGTACTTTTGTGCTAGCTTTCCTTCTTTCGCTGCGTTCTTTTCTTTTCTTTTACTCACACACCTCAAAATGTACTTACGTTTTGGACATATTCTGTTGATTTTCATCCTAACATTTTCTATCACGGTTTTTTGTCAACTCATTCTTTTCCTATTTCTCTCGTTCCTTTTCTCCTGTCTTTCTTTGTCTTTTTGTCCGTTTTGTGACCTTTTCTTCTTTCCTGATTTTCTTTGACGCAGTGTTAATTTCCTTTCGTTTTTTTTTTTCATTTCTTTCTTTTTTTATTTTATTTTACCTCGTTCTTTTTTTTTTTTTTCATTTTAATGTTCCTTTAAGCTTCCTTTATTCACGCTTTCTTTAACTTTATCTTCCCTTTTCTCTTTCTCGTTTTGTCTTTCTCTTTTCTCTTTCCCGTTCTCTTTTTCCTTACTAGTTCACTTTTTTCTTCCTCGTTCTCTTTTTTCTTCCCTTTTCTCTTTCTTTTTTCCCCATTTTTCTTTCGTTTTCTCTCTCTTTTTCTTTCCTTTTCTCTCTCTCTTTTTCTTTCCTTTTCTCTCTCTTTTTTTCTTTCCTTTTCTCTCTCTTTTTTTCTTTCCTTTTCTCTCTCTTTTTCTTTCCTTTTCTCTCTTTTTTCCTTTTGCCTTCTTTTCTTTCTTCTATTCTCCAATATCTCCCATTAATTTCTTTTTCTTACATGCTATCCTTATTATTTTCTTTTTCCTCTATAACCTCTCGACTTTCTTCCAATTCTGCAACGCTCTACCTCCACTAATCGATCGCAGAGCCTGCCTTCTGGTTACTATGGAGAACTGACCCAGCGGATCTCCACGAAAGACACACGCACACACACCCCTCACCACAGAAGGAACGTCAAAGTACAAGAAAAAGCCGCGCCATACCTGTAACTCGCCAACAGTAGCTGCGCCAATGCTGCTACTAAGACTGCATTTACTAGTGTTGTTGACACCGTTGCTATTGTGCTGAAACTCTTGTTAAAATAGCCAGAAAGAGTTATCTACTTACAAACAAAATGCGTTATTGTCTATTATTGTTTTCTTTATTTAGTATGGGAACCTTGAAAAAAATATGTGGATGAGACAGAATTTAACATTTACTCTGTTAAATAACCAGAAAGCAAATAATTATGTATTAAGTAACTTGTAAATCATTTTGAATATTTGAAATTTATTTCGACATATTTTTTCTTTTTGTAAGCGAGTATATAATCTCTAAATTCTAATAAGTATGCAAATTATACAAATAAACGGTTTATAAATTCTAGAGATTTGTTTAAAAAAATCTTAAGCCAAAGTTTTTGTTTTTTGCTAACTGAAATGTAGCCAAAAGTTGACATTTATTTAATAAACTCATACAGGATGTCCCAAATCATACACACTCATGCTATTTTGTGCCTCGTCTTACGAACCTTTATATTAATGTAGAGCGGTGTTTCTCAACCGGTAGTCCGGGCGTACTAATGTGCCATGAAATGTAGCTATGTACATATCAAGTTAATAGAGAAATTTATTAATTGTTTTCATAAAAAAATACATTTATTTATAAAAGCTACAGAAACCAAGCTCACGTTATGTCTTAAATATAAATTCCTATTTCAGCAGACTTCATTTTTTCAAATTTCATGACTAATTTTTCCTCATTAAAATTTAAATTGCGTCCCCAAAATTTTAGTTCTTCTCCAAGTGCACCCTGAAGTAAAGAAAAAAAAGAGGGTTGATAAACACTGGTGTAGAGAAATAAACCAGATAATTTCCATAAAAACGCACAAATATACATAAATCTAGATGGAGACATATTTTCATACCCTTGAATATAAATAACCACTTGTGTGATGAGATATGCCTTCGACAAATTAACCTGGGGAGTTTAAAAAAGAAAAAGAAAAAAGAAATCACATCAGACGATAGAGAGAATTAACTGTCTGTTAAAGTCTCGTTGAAACGATGGTCTCGTTTTATAAATATACACAAAATAGGTCACTATGCTTTCTCAACCTTCGTTTCTATGACGATTGGTCTCTTCTCGTTCACACGATAACTTATGTCCTTAAGTGCGGCACTTTCCCGGTGCAAATTAAAACATAGTGTTAACTGAATCAAAGAGAGAAAAATCAACTTCAGTACAATAGATATGTATGCCGTAAAACCCACGAACAAATTAACTAAGTTGCGCCCAGTTAATGAGGCCGATCGACAAACGCCATCTGGCGCAGGCTACAGAGGTGCTTTCGTGTGAGTCCAGGGAGTGGACGGTTGAACATGTCGAAAGATGATTTGTCATGTTGGAATACACAGAGGTGGCCCTGAAACTGCTTTCTGCACATTAGAGAAGCTTTACACGCCTCCTGTTTATAGAATTTTGTTCGTGTTAGGTTATGTTGTCCGTTGTACTTGGGTATTTCACAGCTGTCTGTCTAATCTCTTGAGTATGTAGTAATCAAGCTCATAATTTTAAATCATTTATACCCTTTGCTCATTGCAACCAGTGAAAAAAACAAACATTCAAGACGTGTAACTGTTTAAGATAGAAACGGTAAATGTAGTCCTGAAAAAGAAAACAAAAACAAAACGGCGTCTATTTTTTTTATAAATTATAAGAGACGGGTTGGATATTGTTAATATTTCGAGTTGTTACAAATAGAAGACATTGTGTTTGCGTTCAATAACATATTACTTTCGTAAAGAACCAGCGCTGATGTAGTTCCTCGTTAGGTTCTTTATAAAAGATTTTCCTTTAAAATATATATCTACAATCTGTCTTTTCAGTAATGGTAATCGATCGTAAAGATTATTCTCTAATAAAAATTCTAAAGAAAATAAACAGAAACTCGTAGACTTTGGAATAGGTGATAAGTTGGCTACGAGGGTTGAGAGCTAAAATCAAGTCTCAGAGAGAATATATATATATATATATATATATATACATACACAATACATCAAGCTTTCTAGGCGTCTGAAAATCGCGAGTGTGTGAAACTTAAGTAACGACTCGTTTGGTTTGGCTTATTTTGTTTTACGACGTATCAGCCTCAAAGGATTATCTAATGACGACATTTTTTAGGATAAGTTCGCATGAATAGAATATGTATTCTTTGTAAGGTATCAGTTCGTAGATCAGGTTTCATTGACAGATTTTTGAAAAGAGGGTTATTCGAAAGTGTATTGGTGTATTTTTTTTTTTGTTGTTTTTTTACTATACAAAACTATTTTTATACTTACATAGTGTTTTGACCCCAGTTTGTGGGGTTAATTATTTGCCCAAATCTGGGACTCTAACAAGTGCTACCAGCCCGAGTAACGACACGAGCTGTACTTCGTTGAGTGTTCAGGTTGTGAATAAGATATTTGGTTGTCATGGTTGTGTTTTATATATATATTATATATATATATATATATATATATATATATATATATATATAATGTATGTATGTGTTTGAAGATAAAATAAGGATATAATCAAGATGTAGATATTCCACGTTACTTCAAACAAAAGGTGAGCAAAGAAACTCCCATCAATACTTGAATGAGCAATAAAAGTAACTGAACTTGAGAAACCTGTTTCTTAAAGAAAAAGGTTTTACTAAAAAGTCGATGAGTTTCAAGCAACCGTAGCACTGGCTTCTCGGTCAGTCTATGCAGAATGTTTCCATTTATATATATAATATATATATATATATATATATGTATAAAATGGCGGTTATATTTTCTTTGTTTTTTCCAACGCGCAGGCCTGTAGATGAAATAAACATGGTTTAAAAAGCATGACTTACTATTAAATACAGGTATCCACTAAAATTAACGTTTGAAGCATATATATATATATATATATGACAGAGAGAAATAATCAAAAAGTATTTTTGCGCTTATTTGGCCATCTGAAATGAAATCTCCAAAATACACAGATATGAACGAGAGAAGCGTAAACGGAATTGATTGGTGTGTGTGTGTGTGTGTGTGTAAACGCTCAGGATGTAACCACTTGATTAAACATAGGGAATAATATATGTGTATTGACATGTTTATTTATATGCCTATGCAGTCATTTCTTTATATCCGCGGATTCGACCAACGGCGGATTGAAAATAAAAAATTCCTAAAAGCCAAACTTCAATTTACGAAGAGTTGAAGACTACTCTGAATCCAGGCGAATGAAGTGATCTCTAGACATGCACTGCTGTAACCTCGTACCATTTCACAGACAATCAGATTTTCTCCAGCGCTCATAGTTCTACCCTCATTTCATTCGTTCGCCCCTTACGTAATGACTCGTGAACTCTTTGTTTTTAAATTTTCCTCTGAAATTTCCAATGGGGGACTTCTTTAGAAATATATAATAAGGCAGCATTTTATTTTCATGGCAATTCTTCTGATGAGCTTTCCTCTTTGGTATTACAATTTAATGAATTTATGTGTAGAACTAAATTGATAGCTAGGCCTCTTCATTTTACTGTTGAAATTGCTAAATGTAATCATAAGTTCGTTTCTAATATTTTCTTTACTTGCACTCCTCTCTTCAAGAACTCGTCTTGCTTTCCACTGTAATATAGAAAAATTTAAATTCAACATCAATCGTCATTTTCTATTCCCTTGAATACTATTCCTTTTATTGACCTTTCTCTTAAGTAACATTTTTTGTGCTTTTTTTAAAAAATTTTCACTTTATTGTGTTTCATCCTCAGTAACCATTTTGAGTCTAAGTGGTTTTATCAGTTTTCTTAGAGTGAAATAATTGAAAGAAACATCATTAATTCATTGTTGTTATATTCTAAAGTCAAACTTATTTGCAGTTTTATCATGTAAATTATTAGAATTTGTTTCACACAGATGAAATCTTTCGCGTGTAGTGTAACGGTCATCGTAGTGGAAAATAGAATTGGCGAGCCAGAGTCAGTTTCATTAATTTTGCGATAATACCCTTGGAAACGACATGAACCCATCTTACCCCAGTTATGGCTAGTTTTGTCTTGGGTGGCTCTAGTCAAGTAGGGCAACTCTGAATTCAAAATCAAGGCGAAGAAGAATAGTCTCCGTCAGTCTACCTTGGATATATTCAATGTTTTTTATGGCTGCAGTACATACTCTGCCCCTATGATCTTAATCTGTTATGGGATCATATAAGCAACTTTTCACACTGTCACTTTTAACAAATATTTCAGGTTTTATAGCGTTTACATAAATAGTTTCTACATAAATTATATTATATAAAATTAATTTTTTCTTCCAATCTTGCTGCCTCCTAATGATGCATTTTGCCTTTGTTAGTTTCGACGTTTCATTATATTTAGTAGTGATAAGTTATGTTTCTGTTTTAAAGACACAATTCTGAGTGTTATTGTCGAATCGAACGCAGAGGCCGGCTAAGGTTTTAAGTTTCATGACTTGTTGGTTGTTTTAGAGTTAGAAAATGTTCAAAAATTGTGTAAAATATATTTTGAACTCCGCATGTAAATACATTTTCTCCATAACTGTTTTAACACGGAAAGCTTCTTTCTTATTCACATAGTTTAGAAATATTATTTGGATGATATATTATTTCCCAGCAGTCGATTTCACGCAAGAATTTTTGTTCACAACTCCAGTATAGCAAGAATTTACAGAGAATTTATAAAAGTTGTTCTGAATAACCCAGAGTTTATTTCAAGTATATCAGAAAGTGTGTATAGGTTTTGTGCAAATAAGGCCCATGGAAGTTGTTAATGGACAGTTAACTGAAGCATTTGAGATCAATACTGATGTTTCCCCAAAGCCCTCTCCTCGATCTTACCCTACTTTCTATTAAAATTCCGCTAAAGAACATTCTCAGGTCATTAATACGTATATAAGCAGACGGTGCCACAGTTTATTGACGCACCTCTAAAAAATTAGATGATCATACCTTGCAGCCGATCTCTCAGCTGATCGAATTCAATATGTTGAAAGAATAACATGTATCATTCAATACGTTCAAAACAATGCTCGAAAGGTTTCGTCACCAGTGAGCACACCTTAAATTTACTCTACTCCTGATGAACGTTTGTACTGTCACTGAGGCTTCTTGACTAGTTGGACTAAAGCTGACTCCAGATCGCTAGTGGAACTCGTATATTTTAGTATCGCTAAAGATGCTGGAAAAATGGTTGGTTCTTTGTAAGAAATTACTTGACTCCTCCCTACCAAAAGTGTCAAATCAGATTAAAAAGAATAGAATAACATTGTCCATTTCTCCCGTCTAGCCTTGAAAAGCGATTACGCGCCCTTGTGGACGAGGAATTGTCTTCCTGCTAAATGTTCAGATAAACCCCATGCTTCGTACACAGGATCGAATCCTCCTTATTCCCTTTGTATTCCATTTGCAAGAAGAACATTTCACTAGTTTCAGAAGTATCACTTTTTGGAACACTCCTAAGAGGATGCTTCCCCGTTCGCTATCTCTTAACGTCAACCGTTATCTATCCTCGATATGCTAATAGTATTTACTTCTTACTTCGTTTACGCATCTTTATTCACTAACTTAAGTGGCTTCTGAGCCTTGTATTGGGTGACCAATAGTATAAAAATTTGATAGAATTTCTGCACCCACGGATTTCGTTATCCGCGGGAAATCCTAGGAGTTATTTTTCAGAGGCACCGCATACACTTGAACGTTTATAAAAAATTTTCATCAGGTGTATTTTGCAAGAGTACAGATAAAAACTGAAGTAGACTTTCGTGTATTTACATTCTGTGTAGGCGGAACAAGATTGTGAGAGGGGAAATAAACAAAGACTAAGTAATTAAAACCACAAAAAGATGAAGAAACGCTACAATTTCTGACATCAACCACTTGTCAAAATAGTCGACGCCATCACACATACTCACAATACACACACACAAATATATATATATATATATATATATATATATATATATATATATATATATAATGTGTGTGTGTGGACTCTCCCGTCGTATTCGATGTATGAGTGTCAAGCAGCTCAGTTCCTAGGAATATGATTTGATTATAGTGGTGTAGACTTTGTGCAGAACCAACCACACTTTTTGAAGGGCCGAATACAAAGACCTACATGACACAAGGTCCACAAACAACCCTCCACAGGTTTTGAATTCAGAGTTGTCCTTCTCCTAGACTAGTTGCCCTCCGAGTCTATAGAACCCAGTCGTTCCTGCTATTTACACATAGCTGGAGGGAGAAGAAGAGGATTAATAACTTTCCCAGAGGTATTGAATTCCGATTCCTCAATTCTAGCCGCTATCCACTACTCCACCGTGCATCACATATATATATATATATATATATATATATATATATATATATATATATATATATATATATGAGTGAGAGTGTCCTGCTCAGAGTTTCCCGGAAATACGCTAGATGGGAGACATGATTTCTAAATTTTACATTAAGTTTTCCTGATGAGCATTCTTCGGAACTCAGATAAATGAAAATTTGATTCTCTTCATTCTCTATCACGTGGTATCAAGAATTAAAAAGACTGATTATATTCCAGTGGTACACTTGTCAACCGATTTATTTCAAATCTTTTGAGATTTTATTTGTTTTTTACGGCTTATCAACCGATAGCAGGATATTTAAAGCCAGAAAATATTTTTAGATTGTAAGAATTTATTTCTTTTTGAGATAATAATAACTTACCGATACAAGTTCTACTAATTAATCCATAGCTGGGTGGAGAAGAGCTGTATTTAAGGGTATTTGCCCGTAAGTGAAAATAACGGATCTGACTGGAATTCGAACTCGAAAATCTGATTTCCAATTCCGAGCCTTTATCCATTACACCACTCGTACATCCAAGCTTACAATACCTGTTATTCCCAAGTTTTCACCCATTTAGTTAATGACCAGACTCGACGTTGCTTAAATTCGGTTATCATATGAGAACTGATGTTTGAACGTGATATGGCCGCAAGCACTATTTGTAATATGTAAGATTACGCACACACACAGACAAATATATATATATATATATATATATATATATATATATATATATATATATATATATATATATATATAACTGTTTTCTCTCAGAGTAACAGTTTCCGTTCGTTTACAATTTCAAATGCATCCATTGCATAAAAGGTTAAATAAAAATGTGAAACTTGGAAAACGAGACTGGATTTAAGAAAGACAAAAAAGGAAAAAAAAATAGATATTATCACAAATTTCTCTTTTAAGTAGAACAGAATTGGCGTATTTTTTTTCACTCGACCCTGAATCATGTCTGCTGAAACCAACGGCGATGTTTTGATGCTGCGTTTTTCATTCTTTGAGGAAACACAGAAAAGTTCAAAGAAACTGCTGTATAATCGAAATTAAATGAACCTTACTGAACGCTCATAATAAGGGCAAATTGAAATCCTCACGAGAAATTTTAAATATATTTCACATTGAACTTTTCACTTTTATTTGTTTAATTATATTGACTTGTTATAAAATTATATCCTCTGCTTGAAGACTTCAACCTGTGTCTTAATGTAGAATAGAAAACGTGTCAGCAGTTACATAAGTTCTGAGTTTTATCAAAATCTATTACGGTTTTAAAAGCGGACATTTTAAAAGTGCGTATATATATATATATATATATGAAAAGGAGTGGAAGATGAAGGATAAGTTAAAAAAAAAAAGATTACTCACCGTAATGAGGCGGATCAGAAAAAGATATAATAAAAAAAAGGTTTAGGTGAAAATCGTTCGCCGCACTTCATATTTAAATCGAGGACAACAGCATATATATGTGTACAGCTTTAACATTTTCTGTTAATGCTTTACTTAGTTTTTATTTTTTTGAGTCACCACTTTCCGGTGAGTAATTAATTTATACGTTTCCTCCCCTTTTATTTCACATATTTTGTATACTTTTAAAATATCCGTTTTTAGAGGTCTAATAAAATTTTGTACTCCATCCCACAGATTAATTAAATAAAATTAAATTAAAAAGTTATAAAATATTAGAAAGACATGCGATACCCATATTAGACAGTCGTCTAAAAACAATTTCCGCCCTCTTCTTTTTTTAAAGTCGAAAACCTATTCCATGTGAATACTGTTTTGACTTACGATTCGCTGCAACTTCATAGAAATAATAGTTAATGATCTTATTTAGGAGTCGAGTGACAGTGTATTTTAATATCTAATACGATTCTCAGTATTCTCACAGATTTGTCATTTCGATATGTGTTCTTTCAATCCTTCTTTCAATTTCTAACTTGTCTAAAATGTTGGGGACTATTCCGATTAACGGAAACTGCTTTCCCACTTTGCTTTTACTTTTAATTTGTTCTTTTTGTGTACCTTTTCATGCATCCGGCTGTCTTTGGAAGTTACACAACTAAAGTTATCAGTTACGACTGAGTAGTGAGTTCGATTTTCACTGGGTGCTCCACACTTTCGGCCTTGTGCAATAGCTAAGCTACGCTTAGAAAATCATTAGAGCACTTAAACGGAGTGTAATTGTTAGCAAGCTTGTTTCGCTAGATTAATTACGACTGAATAGGGAATTTGGTACTCACTGGGTGCCCCCCATCTTTTCGGCCTTGTACCACATCTAAATTATGATTAGAAAATCATTTTAGGGTACTTCGACGTGGTGTAATGATTAGCAAGCTTGTCTCGCTTGATCAGTTATGACTGAGTAGTGAATTTTATCCTCACTGGGTGCATTCGGCGTTGTGCTACATCTCAGCTATGCTTAGAATATCCCTTTTGCATTACGCTTAGAAAATCACCATGTATAAAATTACTACGTGATTACTGCCTTGATTTGTACGCCCGACCTGGAGCTAAGCAAGCAACATATCCACTACTCCAGCGTTCTGTTGCTTTAACAGTAAGATAAAATCAGCTTACAAATATTCAGATGGGCAAAGCACATTGATATGACATTGATCCGAGACAGATGCGCCGATTCGTATGCAAATCAACTCGTCATTTTTTATGGGTACTGTGCTATCAAAATAACAAAAAAGCAAAGATAGCAAAAACAACGCTCAATGAAGAAGTACGAAAAAAAGATGAAAGTGAAAGAGAAACTTAAATGGAAATGCCGATAATGAAAAGAAAAAGTGTTGGTGAAGAGAAAGAAAAAAAGAAAAAATAACTCATAAAAAAAGAAGCAAACTATTAAAAAATAAAGAAAGGGTTGGATAAGCGAACTAAGAAGACGAAAAGTAAAAGGAAAGTGGGAAAACTATTAAAGTGAACGAACAAATTAACAGGAAGGAGAACAGTGAAGAAGCAAGAAAACGCTAATGAAAAGAGGAGGAAGGTGGAGAGGGAGAGAAAAAGTAGAAAGAAAGGAAGGAAAACCAATAAATGAAGAAAGAAGGAAGAGAAAAAGAGAAACGAACAAATTAGACGAAAGAGAAACAAAACGAATGAAGGCAAAAAAGAAAACAGAAACAAAGATTAATGGAAAAAAACAAAAAAGAAATTCCTTTTTTTGTTTTAAGGAAAAATAAGTTTAAAAAAATGTTTTTTTAATGTTCTTCCACGAAATCCACATATGCGAATGAAGTATGCAAATGAGACAAAAAAATTTTTTTTAAAAAAAGGAAAAAACTTTGAAGAAGCTGTAAAAATTCCAGAAGGCGGGGAACAGTATGAGCGTTAAGGGTTCGGTATGGGCTGAGTGCAGGCAGGCACCGGTGACGTTGTCAAACAGAAATGAGTTGCAGGCAGGGAAGAGGGTCAGGATGAGGAAGAAGAGGAGGAGGTTAAATTGTGAATAGGAGGAGGAGTGAGGGGGTGAGAAACCAGTTTCCGCTAGGAGAAAATAATCGATAAACATAGGTGGTAGCGTTGCCAGTAGTTGACAGCAGAGGGCGCTGACATACATTTCTCCCTCCTCTGCGAATTTTCAGAGCGAGGACAACCAGCGCCAGTCGCCATCTTTCTAGACAAATCAGGAATTAAGTTGACCGAAGATTTTCTTTTCTTTTTTGTATTTTCGACTTTTTATATCGTTTTTGCTATCAGTCTTTCGATTTTTTTTTATACTTTTAGTTAATTTTCTGTCTAGTTTTCTTGTTTTTGTCTCTTGAGTTCCTCTATTTTCTCTCAGTGTTGTTGCTTTTTTTTTTACTTCCCTCTCTTCATTCTAGTTACTTTACCCATATACTTCTCTCTTTTATCTATCTTTCTCTTCGATTTTTGTATTCTTCTTTTTTTATTTTTCTCTATTACTCTATTTTTATTTCTCTCTTTTTTTCATTTTTCTGTTTCTTTTTTTTTGTTTTCTCTGTTTTTCTCTCATTTTTTTTTGTTTTCACTTTTGCTTTCTCTCTTACGCGTTTGTCTCTCTCTCTCTCTCTCTAATTTTTCTCTTCTCACTCTCTTTTGTCCTCCCTCTCTATCGTTGTTCTTGCTATTTTGTTTTTCTTCCGAGCTAGCTTTACCTGCCTTTTCTATTTCTGCTTATATTTGACTATCTTTTGTAGTTCAATTATTTTTCCCACGTAGTTTTCCTTCCTGTCTTCGTCTATTTCAGTGCGCTTTCCCATTTTCATTTATTCTTATGTTTTTCTTTTCAGTTCTTTCTGAAACCTCTTTCTCGCCCACCCTTTTCCCATCCTTCTCATTTTCCTTTTAATTCCTTTTTTTTCAGTTGCTTACATACTTATCTATTTTGAAATCATTTTGTTTCTTCTTTTCTTTAAAATGCGCCTAGGCCAAGTGGGGAAAATGCTACCAAGAAAAGCCGACAAAAGCTTCGGTCTTGTATTCTGACAATTCCCCACATATATTTTTACACTGATCCATTTAAGAAAGGTACTTGAAATTTCCCATCACCAGTCACACAAGCATATCTGGTTTTACCATTGGCGCTCTGCAAGAAGATTGAGTAGGAAGGCAAATCTGACCAAATTTTCCCAAAACTCAATTGGTGCATGCGCTGAGAACTGGCATTCACATACGAAAAAAAGAAAAAAAAAAGAAGCTGAATTTGTGTCCCAAAAACAACTGGCTGCTGAGAAAACATTTCTGAAGACAACAAAGCGGTAACTGCATTCGATTAAATCAGTTGTAAACGATGTAGCAAAGACTGTTTTTCTTATTCTAAACACTATGTCTCTGTAGGTCGTTGGGGATTATGACTTTCTGGAACTTATCATTTGTAGCTCTATGTAAAGTTTTTTTGTTTTGTTTAGCTATTCCTTACAGAAACTATTCGCTTCCATTTTACACGAGAATGTTAGGTAAGTTCCTCGCTGCTTTCCTTTTGCCCCCGGTATCTCCTGAGTGTGTCAATTTCTCCAATCCCTCTTTTCTCCTTGTGTCTTTTAATTTCAATTATCTCTTTCTGTATCCAACTATGAGCGTCCTTTTCGTTCCCGTTTTCCATAAGTTCACAGCCTGGTTTAGTTAGCGTCCTTCTGCAGAACTACGATTCTGCTACCTCCGGCTTCTTTTTAATAGGTGAGGAGATCGTCATTCATTGGCATATAGAAAAACCGCTATTACATAACATTTCGGTAGTATTTTCTAATGTTTTCAGTACTTTGTATTACGACGAAATACATCCGGCAGCAAGGACTCTAATCGGGGAAGTTTTGAAAAGCGTGGAACCACCTCTTAATTGTTGTTGTTCTCAAGTCCACTCTGACCCGGATTGGTAGCACTTGTTAGGGTCCCATTTATGGGCAAATAGCTGACAGCCAAACTGGGGTCAAAACACAATGAAATTATAAACAAAATATTGTAAAAATATCTGCAATACATTTTCCAGTAAAAAGAAATTACCGGCAATATATTTTTGTAAAAACTTCTAAAAAATTCCAGCAATACATTAAATAAGGTAAAAAAAAATATTACCAGAAATACATTTTTGTAAAAGAAATTACTAATGCTCCCAAGAAAATTAAATTTCGTCATTAAATGACCCATAAAGAGTTGATATGCCGCTAAACAATCAAATCAGTACTTTGCTTAGCTAAGAAAAGAAAGTGTAATAAAAATATATTACAAATGAGAACAGAAGACTTATATACATTTTATTCGTTCTTATTCAACTGCCCTCGACATTTTGGCTCCGGGCCCTCATCCAAAACGTGGACCTCCCATTGTCTAGTGTATTCTCTGCTAGAAACTACTGTTTCTCCTCTCTGTGTGAGTGCTTATATATCTACCTGTCAAATGGTTCTTTCTCACGTGTGTATCCCAGATGCAGCTGAGCCGATCACGTCGTTTCTGCACTCGGCAGCTACAAAGACACCTCAGTTCAGGTGATTCCTGCACCCAACTAATCTGTGATGTCATATGTGACAGCACGGTGTATTCTGCCTGATTCGCAGTGACACATATTACATTTGCATGAAAGGGCAACAGAAAGCGACTTTCATAGAGGAATCTCTTGCGACATCCGATATTCAGATACCCGGATACTGTAATATATAGCACAGTACGCCATAGTTGAAATTAGATGTTAAAAGATTGTGTTACGCCTAATATTTTAAATGATGATGTCTGACCATCCTTAAGATTATTCGAAATCTTGGTTTTTATCTGAGGTTGAAAACTGGCCTCTCAAACCTGTAATACATACGGAACTATTTGAGTCGCAAAGTTGGTCACGGTGGATTTTCTTCACTCATTAAAATTGTGTCGTATGAAAATGATAAAGGTAATAAGGATTTTTCATCTATCCTGTTAATAAAGAGATTTCTTTTATTTGTGCAATCTAAAAAAAACATGGAAGCTATGACACGTCATGCCACTTTAATGGAATCAAATCATCCTCATTTCCCCCATATTCCAAATGTAAGAACGTTTCACGCAGACAGCACTTCCCCAAGAAATGCCACTTTCTGAAGCTGACCCCTGCATGGTTGTTTCCTGTAATTAAATCATGATGCTTCTTTCTCTGTCTATATTTCTGAGATGAGGTATTGTAACTAATTAGACTATTTACATTATTCGGACTGTTGTCCTCATCTTCATGACGTTTCGGTCGTTGTACACTCTGGCCTTCTTCAGGTGATATACGTTGGAATTTCGAACCGTTTCCTTTATTTAGTCCACTGTGGTAGACACATGGCCCAGCGTTGGTTGAAGTAAACCAGTGACTTGACCCAAACAATTGTGAGTTCAATGCCTGGTCACAGCAGAGGTGAACTAAAACTTGGAGAGTTGAGTTACTAAAAAATTTCGTAAAATACATCTATTGGATGCTTTAGTACACATCATCAGTGATGTTTCTAGCCGAGGTTCATCAGGGTTTCGGGTCTTTCAACATCATACCCCCTCTTCACGGTGACCCAGCCGATACTGATCGGGTATCGACTTGTGTACCTTCCGTCAGCTACCATTTTTTCCATCTTCTGAAATGCACACTATACGACGACTCTTGGCAATTTATTGTCCAAGCGCAACTTAAACTTAGATATCCAGAAAAGACATGGAACGAGAAAAATCTTCCCCTTTGGACTAAATAAAGGGTTCGATTCAGAATTCCAACGTATATCACCTGATTAAGACCGGAGCGTACAAGTCTTGAGATCATAGGCCAATATTCGGCTGCTTGAAGAATGATGAAATTCGCTTCGAAATAAATCATTGCGACCATCAGATAGCTCCTTCCATATGTCTTGTTAGATATTCATTCAGTTGTAAGCCTGTTTGGGGCAAAGTAGACCTGGCAATACCCATCCCTCTCCACAGCCGATATCCTCCGACTTGAAGGCTCAATTTGGTTATGGATATGACATTGTGGAATCCATCAGGGAAAACTATACACATTGTTCATTGAATTTAAAAAATGAAATATTTGTTTAACCTTTTGTGCAAGTAATTAGTTGATTTAACCATTTCTGATGAGGGATCGACAAGTTCTCAGCTTAACCAACTTCCAAATATGGTGTAATGTGATTTTAGTCTATTGAAATAAGGATTTTGAGAAGTGAGGTGTGCTAAGACTTCTCAGCTCATAGTAAATACATACATACATACATACATACATACATACATACATACATATATATATATTTGTTTATACATTATTTTTATAGATACAAATATTTAAGTAAATGCTCTGTTTATAATAAACAGTGTGAACAATATTTACCGGCCTGAATGTCCGAGAAATCTCAAAGAAATGGTGTGCCCTCCGACAGGAATCGAACCTATATCCTAAACGGAACCGACATATAGCCTGACATTCTATACCATACACTTCTTCTGTAGCTAAATGGTATAGTGCGTCAGACTATATGACGGTTCTTTGTAATATACAGGTTCAATTATTGTCGGAGGACACACATTATCTTTGAGATTTCTCGGATATTCAGGCCGGTAAATATTGTTAACATTGTTTATTATAAACAGAGCATTTACTTAAATATTTGTATCTATAAAAATATCCCATAAACAAAAATATATTAAAATAATTGCCCATTTTATAATTAGTTAAATGGATATGACTTTGTGACCGTCGGCTCCACGCTTATGCGATCCTCAGACCACATATATAAGATATATATATATATATATATATATATATATATATATATATATATATATATATATATATCGCATTGATGCGTTAAACTCATTTGAAATAACAAAATTAAGCAAACTCTATTCGTTGACATTTTTATTACATTTTAACAAGCTATGGTTGTTTTAAAACTTATCAACGCCTTGATTATTTTACCAACTAATAGTTAATTTAATTTTTATTGGTGTATTAATTTCACAGAAGGAAAAGAAAAGAAACACGGGCAGTAACACTTAATATGACGTACGCAGTGTGTAGTAAGTTGAGAAAAAAAGCGCTCAACTGAATGGTAAATACGTTATTTTCTCGCTTTCTTCTTTTGTTTTTTGTTTTTTTACCAAAACGCGTAGAATATTTTTTAAGCTCATAAGTGAGCTCATTTTAAGCGGCACAACGTCAACACCAAATTTTCTGTTATTTGGTCAGCGTTAATGACGAAAGAAACTTTTTATAAAGTCACTTTAATCTTCTCGCAACCCTGTTTAAGCCACGGTCAAATTAATGTAGTACTGAGTAGGATAAGGAATCGGACAGATTTATAAGGAAAGTTGGAAGCTTCGGAAGACAAGTGCCAGCACATGGAATGAGATTTATTTAAAAAGAATCTTTAAAATTATTTAAAAAGTCCTGAAAGAATAATTGGAATGAACATATTTATATTAATTTATTATGTGCATAATTCTGCAGGTATATATACACACACTCACTTATATTTATATATGTCTATATACAAACAGACACACATGTATGTACATAGACACACACACACACAAATATATATATATATATATATATATATATATATATACGCACGATGATAAAATTATTGTTTTAGAGAATGCTATTTTTATGTGTTAAAGTGCTCAATATCAGGGATAGTGCGTATATATAAATATAAAAGTGGACATTTTATTTATATATATATATATAGAGAGAGAGAGAGAAAGAGACATCCATATATATATATACATGCATAGACACACATATATATATACACACACAGATATATATATATATTATGAAATAGATTAAGTCTGACAATTATTTTAATATATCTTCCGTTTATACGTTATTTTTTATAGATGTAATTTAAGTAATTATTAACAGACTATAATAATTATATAGGGTATACACGGAAAAATGTATATAGACGTACACACACATTAAATATATATATACACACACACACACATACATACACACACACACACACACACACATATATACATATATATATATATATATATGTTTGTATGTGAGAGAGAAAACCTGAAGGTGTCTATCTGCTCGCAGGAAATGGGAAACTCCAGTTTTTGTTATATTTATTAAAAAAAATGCACAGGCCTGCACAAGTGACTGGTACTAAAAACAAAGTCAGTGACATACAAAAACATAGAGAGACAGAGTTTTGCCTCTGTCTAAGTGACATATTGAACAACAATATCGATTCTTTTGTTCCGGGAACCATGAGAAGCGAATTGTGTTAGATGCCGGCCAATACCCACTCACCACAACGAAATAGGGAAGCGTGTTGAGTCAAGTGGGTAGGTTGTCTATTGTTAAGGCTAGATACTTATTTATTTATGTTGCATTTTTTTTTTTTCACTTTTTTGTTTCATTTTAAATTGTGTCCCTCTCATCTTACCGCGACGCTTAACAGCCCTGGGTGCGGCGATTTTGAGAGACGTGGGACACAAACGCCAGCTGGTTAAGGCTTATTTATAATACGTACATACGTACGTTCATTGTGTAAATGACGTCGTGCTGCTTTTTAAAAACTCTTCGGAATAATTTCTGTCCTCCACGCCAACTGCACAAATATAACACCTCTCGAGGATCGAACTCATTATCGCTGTAATTACAAGACTCAACATTATGCCATTGATGCGCTTAGATAATTGTCCCGTTTTATATAGCACATACCGACAAATATGACTCGCTGCAGTAGTAACTACCTTGCTAACCACTGACATCAAGCAACCTAAGCTATTAATATTTGGCTGCGTTAGTTATTTGGATAATAAATGGCGTCCTAATTTTAAGAATACTGAAAGTAATTTCGATTTTTAGTAGCGATTATATAAATCAGTCATAGGCACACTACGTCCCGTTTCGCTTTCCGAGTGGCATGTGTAATTTCATGAGGAAAATTATGTTTAAGATTTTAGTTCTTTTCTTTGAAAACTTAAACTTTTTCCTACAAACAATGGTTAAATACAATATTTCTTGCATTTTGTAACCTTTTGAAGGTAACGTTCTCAGCATTTCAATGCATAGGCGATTTTTACTAAGGAAGATCATACGTGTAAATATCCTTTGTTTTAGAAACTGGAAGCGTTCACAGTATTTTTTTCTCTGGAGAAGAAACATATTTTTATTTAGAAAAAAAATTGTATTTCGGATTTTCAAATGAATAAATTTGAAACAACAGCGGCGTGTGTTAATAACACCGTTCTCAGTAATGTTAGACCAAGTCTTTAAGTTTTAATTATAAAAAAAAAAAATTCTCCTCCCACCCAAAAAACAAGAATTATCATTTACCAATTTTTAAGGTAGATGCTTAAATGCATGTTCTTTTGTACTGAAAATGAGTTAATGAAACATTATTTTTATTATTATTATTTTGTTTTAGCAGTGCGTTCCGCCTTATGACGGTCTATATCTCATGCGGTCTACTTGTCGATAAAGATTGCACATATCGTATATAAACATGTTATATAGGAATAAAGTGTCGCTGCCGACACTTGAGTTTGAACATAGATCGCCAGTGAGCAAACACAGGCGATCCCATTTTTGAATTAAGTAGACCGCGTGACCATAGAGGAAATGCATATATGTAGGAAGTAGCTGACTACTAACGATTTCTACTCTATTACTATACGGACCGCTATTCTCTACTTTATTCACTATACTATTTGTCTATTCAGATCACTATACGGGTTACTATTAGTGCGAATGATATTCGAAGGCGGCTGACACCAGCATTGTTCAACGGCGTACTAGAAGTTGTATCTGAGACTATAAAGTCTCTACTACAACAAGCATTACAAAAGTGACGAGTATTCGTTGGCATCTCAAAAACATTACTTTGTCATTTTTGTATCATTAGATACAAACTTAAATGACATTTACGTTATATATATGTGTGTGTGTGTGT
>OZ038476.1:85686911-85706911 GCA_964036315.1 Acanthosepion esculentum
CTGATTGTTATTTAGGTTTGAATTAAGTCGTTTATTGTTTTAGAAGTAGTTGTAATAAATTTTAACTTAAGCTTAGATAAATCATTTTCATTTGTAGTTGTTAGGTAGAAGAACATATTTTAATTCGTTGGGTTCGCACTTCTATTGTGAAATGTTTTACGAGCCTTTTGTTTCGCGTTGAAGATGGAATAATTAGCGTATTGGATGAACATAAAAAGTATTTTCAGTTTATCCCTCCTCTACATAGAAATATTGAAGGTTACAAAATTCTAGGTGCTCTCAAATAGAATCCGATAATTATTCCAGATTTTATTTTATTATAGTGAGAATAGAAATTTCGTCATTTCATTTGTAATAGTTGATTTGCGATGGATACTTAATTCATTATAAGTACAGTGTAACTTACTACACTGGAAAGGTAAAGCTTTATTTGTTTCTGCTTACGTAAGTGAATTCTATCGTATATTTGAATTTTAGTTTACCTACAGGGTCAGGTAATGTAGTTTTGCGGGAATATATTAATAGAACGTCACCGGGATATCGGAAATATATTACTTGTTTAGGTAAAATAATCTGGAAAGGACTAGATTAAAGAAATTCTAAGAAAATACGCGGTAAAATCTCCCACTCAGTGGCAACTCCATTGGTAATTCAAAATTTTCTTGTTTTTAACAAGGCCATCTCAGTCACGGTGACTTGTGACTACGTGCTTCCGAACGGTCTCGTTTACCCAGTTTCACTGACAAGGTTTGGGTTAACCGTGGCATGGTTTTCAGATACTTTCCAAAGATGCCGCACGCTGAGATATCAAGAAGTCCCTTCTTTGAAAATTCGTCTATGGTGAAATCAAATCGTTCTAACAACTTCACCACGCGCCCAACTAATTAATACATACGGTGGGTGGAGATGTAAATCAACACTGCAAGGTGACTGTCGGTTTTAAGCCTTGAACGTCAGACCATGGTTGGGGGTGATCGCTTAAGACTTGAAATTGACAGCACCGTTGTTTACTGATTTCTAAGTACACACATTTTTATAAAATGTCCAACCACTCTATACCTGTCATGGAACATTCTTCCCCATCACACGCACTTAATTTTAAACACACACACACACATCTATCTATCTACATATATATATATATATATATATATATAATAAGAGAAAAATTTTCTTAGCCGATACGCTTCGACCTCTGAGGGACATTATCAAGAAAATGTTTTTTGTCGCACGTGCTTATATACAAAAATGAGGATTTTATCAAGGCTTTTAAATTGGAGAACATTCCTGAATGTTCATCAGGTGGTTGAAAGGTCAGTCAAATACATGTGGAGAACACAAAGTGTCATAACTCAAAGTCTCGTAGAAAGTAAACGAGTAATATTCAAGAAACAGCTACAACAAAATAAATCCTGCAAGTCAGCTAAGAACAGTTTTTCCTCTTGACTTTTAACTCATTTTGTGCCTTTACACATATACTCTTTCTGAAAATAATTTACACACACACACACACACACACATATATATATATATATTTACACACGCATAAACGAATTTCATTCGGCATATCGATAGCTTAGATCTAATTTTTAAAATGTACATTATATATGCATGTAAAATATATCAGTTATTTAAATGACTTTCTGTAGATATCTAGCGTTGCATAGACGTTCTCTCTATCGAGGTATATGGACATTGATAATTGGTATATAGATATTTTCCAGTTTTCTCACCGAATTGGCCTCGCGTTATTACCGCAACTTTCAATACTTTTCGTTCTTCGTTGTCTCTTCAGCAAACTATTCTCATCAAACTCTAGATTATTCTAATCATATCATCGTTGGCGACCGCATCTGCAATCAGCCGGCTGCCATTGTTACCATGGAGATCACAGGCAACCATGGATAGCCGGAAGTAGAGTCTCCTTGGCGGGATTCGCAGCCAATTGAGTCAAATACACAAAAGAAATCTTGTTTTTTATCATCGCATTTTTCTTAATGTTTGTGCAAAAGTGTTTCCCGGGGAAGCCCAACACTACGATAATAAATTAACACGTACGTGCAACATATATATATATATATATATATATATATATATATATATATATATATATATATATATATATAATGTGTGTGTGGGTGGGTGTTTGTATATATAATGTGTGCGTATAATCCATCAATACTAATCTGTACATTCGTGTATTTCTCTGTATAATGGTCTCCTTGTTTCTCGTCTGGAGGTGGTACATAATATGTATTAATAATTTGATAAACATGGGGCGCTTCATAATTGTGACCTTGTGCTAGTACTTAGCATATTTTAATAAATAACGTTAGAATTAATTTTGTAAAAAACCTAGGAAAACAAATTATATAAGTGTGTGTGTGTGTTTGTGTGTCATAATAAAGAAGTCCTACTTTTATAATATAGTATGAAATAATGTCGGATTAAAAAAATCCATTAACTTTTTCTTAATTTGCTATATGTATATGCGACAGACGATCAATTGTCTAAAGATTGCGCTGAAGCGTGAACTGAAAGTCACCATTCAGTTTTGGTTCCTATATCCACAGTGTATATACATCTCTCACATATATACACAGTGTTATTATAATGAAAACTTCGTATTTTGAAACTGTACTCAATTTTGATGTTTAATAACCAGTGTTAATTACATCTATGAACTTACGGATTCGAGAAGTCCTTGTAAAGAAAATATATTCACCGGTAGAGATTTACTAAGATTTTTCGAAATCGCAGGCCGGTAGACGTAATAAACACTGGTTTTGAAAAATGTGGCGTCTATTCCAAATATAAAAGCGTCAACAATAATAACGTTTGAAGTAAGAAAAATGTCAGATTAAAAATAAATCCATTAAGTCTTTATATATATATATATATATATATATATATATATATATATATATATATATTACTGAATGTAAGGCGGGTTCCTTACATTCAGTAAAGGATGAATTCATATTTAATTCAAAGGAAATAAATAGATTAAAGTTGTTTTTATCCATAAACTCCGGAATTATTTCTGTTCCTTCCTTCCTATCTATCTATTCATTCCTGTAGTTCACTGCTACTAACAAGCAGAATTTTTTCTCCTGATGGTAGCGATGCTGGCCGAAACTACGCGAGGAATCTAATTGAAATAATAAAACAAAAAATATTAATATACAACCCGAGGTGTCTGAAAATTTAATTTTTTAAATTCTCAATATTTTTATTGTTCAAAATACACACACACACATACACACACACACACACACACACACATACATACATACATACATACATATATATATATATATATATATATATATATATATATATATATATATATATATATATATATATATATTCATACATGTTTCATTAAATAATATAGATAAGTGTTGTCTATATATTTTATGTAAGTTCTTTTCATATCGTCTGATAAGCTTAATAACATTACCATTAAACAATGAAAGAAAATCACAATATTGATACATATTTTTTAATCCAATCTAAGCTTTCGGCTTACATAAGCCATTATCAAAGATGACAATTACACAATATATTAAGCAATACACGAACAAGAAATTGATGATAGTCTGTTTTTGTTTACATAGATGATTTCCAAGCAACGATAAACACGTGCATATAAGACGCTGAAGGCGAAAATCGCACCACAGCTCATGACTGCACACATGACCACGCGAGAGTGAATCCGATTTCTTATATATAGTTTTAAGTTATACTATATTTGTGTGTAAAAGTGAACAATATAGGCAATACAGCAAATACAAATATAAAAGTGAACATTAAGGTCAAAACCGATGGGCGAAAGTCTGTTTCATGTTAGAAAGAAACCTGTAGGCAATGAAGATTGCGTTCAAGAATGAAACGGACTGTTGCCACTCGGTGCTGTACTCAGTATCCACATATATAGTGTTCTTTCTGTGATTATTTACTACAAAATAAAAGGTATTGACAAGGAACGAGATTAGGTTGCAAAGGATATGTGTAAAATTAATGCTTTTTCCTTAATACGCTGTGAACTTATTATATATATATATATATATATATATATATATATATATATATATATATATATATAATTAATTAAAAATAATAATAAATAATTACATAGGACAAAAATTATTTACGAATTTAAATGTCCATTAAGGAATTGTATTCCTGATCAATCAAAAGTCGTAAATAATTATATAGGCCATACTACAACATGTTTGACACGAAGACTCACACTACATCTTTCTGACCATAGCCCAATTAGGCCTCAGTTAAATATCCACGGAGAACTACTAGACCGTATTCGAAACATAACTGTTAACAACACAAATAGCATCATCTACATGCAAAAAATGGCGAAAAATATTGGAAGCCTTATTAATAAAAACAAAAAAAAACAACACTCAAAAACATCAACTATGAACATGGACACAATATCTTGACCGTGTTTTGAAAATGAAAACATATACATACATACATGCAACAAACTATTTCTTGTTAACAGTTAATATATTTCAACGTTGAAAATGGCTTAATGTATAGCCGAAAGCGCTAGGATAAAAAGAACAATTGGACAGGTTTTATATAATTTATCATACGAAAAGAAAAAACATTGTTAAATCACATGTGAAATTGTATAAAAAACTAAAGCAAAGTACCTTGTCTGTCGTATTCAATGAAATGCGCATGAAAGAAGGATTGCTGCCTAAATACGCACACACACACACATACACATATGTTTTTGTATGACGCGTGTCGTCAGAGGATATTTATGTTTACGTAGGTATGACTAGACATGCGCACGAACGCGAGAAGCTGGGAATCTTAAATTATTTTTTATATATACCCAAAACGCACGTTGAAAAAAAATAATTAAAAATTCCCAGCTTCTCGTGTTCGTGCGGATGTCTAGTCATACCTACGTAAACTTAAATTTCGTCCGATTAAGTCCTAAAAGACGAAAGACGTTACCCGAAAACTTTTTCCCACTTTGTCATATTTCTGTCCCTTACATCTCTCTCTCTCTCTCTCTCTCTCTCTCTCTCTATATATATATATATATATATATATATATATATATATATATATATATATATATATATAGGGAATATGAAGGAGAGTAATTTTTAGTTCATTTCTGTCATGATCATCAAAAATAAAATATAATTTCTATGGAAACGGATTGTTGAGGTCAAATGTCACAAGTGGAAAGTTTCACAAAAATGTCTGTGCCATCTTCTTCCACCAACATAACCTTAAATATTGATATGGTTCTTTTTAATTTTCTTCTATTTAATTACTTTTGCTCTCGTTAATAATCATTGTAAATTGTATTTCCACTTAATCGATATGAAACCAGATGAGTTGCAACGTTTGGTTATGTCAAACACAAGGACACATCTGGTGAAAAAGAAAAAGAATAGAGAAAATAGAATTGAGAAGTATCCGAATTTGATATCTGTTAAAGTTAAAGACTGTGTCGCTTCCACGTCAAAATAACTTCAATATTTGGGAGCAAATCTGGTCAAGACGAAAAATGAGCATCTCATCAAAGCGAATGTCTATGTGCATAAGTGTCTATAACTTTCACTATATATTCGTACGCGTGGGTATCTCATTTCTTTCACTATGTGTGTATATATATATATATATATATATATATATATATATATATATATATATATATATATATATAGTACGCGTTTCGCCATTCAAGGCTTCATCAGATTCCAAAATGTAAGAAAGAAATGTGTGTATGTGTATTTGTGTGTTTGCTTCTTAAATAATTTATTATTTCAGCAAATAAGACCGAGTAGTGGCTTATATATTAGGTTGGTGCAAAAATAATGTCGTTTTTTGACTGAAGTTGAACGTCAAAAAACGATATTATTTTTGCACCGACCTAATAATTGGATATGAAGAAATCCCAGCATGCATTTGTCATTCATAATCAGGATTGGAACCAACACTACTGTGTGTGTGTGTGTATATATATATATGTATATATATATATATATATTAATTAATAATTTGTATAAACGTTATATTGAGTGGATAGATGTTTCAATAGATACGTGAGCAATGATGATGTTTTATAGAGAAAAGAAACAAAAATGAAATCCATAACATAAGGGATATTTGAAATTTCTAGGGCATAAAATGAAGAAAAAGAGCTTGGAAAATTTGACATTCACAGGACATAGTGAAGGCTATATATATATATATATATATATATATATATATATATACACTTGCTTCCCTCTAAGGATACCAGTCTTCGTGAATGCGGTTAATTAAGCCTTGTTGGGCACATTACTGTTTTCTGAGAACCCACAGATTCAAATTGTTGTATATACTACAATTATGCTGAGCAGACGTTAGTCGCAGTTAAATGTTGAGTATGCGAACAATTTCGAGTAAATAACAGTTTCCCTATATATATATATATATATATATATATATATATATATATATATATATATATATATATAATATATATATATATATATGCCTAATTAATTTATCAATTTACCCATCGTCATATATGTCTCGCTGGTTATTTCAACAATCTCTCAAAAATCAAACACCCGCTTAATAAAACATCATCAATTTCTATCTCTCACCGGAATTTTGAGTATCCCTTAATATGGACTATCGTATAAATCTTTATATATATATATATATATATATATATATATATACACTGGTCCATATTAAAAGATACTCAAAATTCATGTTAGCCTCATTAAATATAGAAAATAAGAATATTTTATTAAGAGGGTTTTTGATTCTGCGAGACATACATAACGATGGGTAACTTGACAAATCAATTAGGTAAATATATTAATGCATATATATATATATATATATATATATATATATATATATATATATATATATATATATATTCGTTATATTCACTTAGGCGCAAATGCCCTTAGGAAATGTATGAATCCACCTCTTCTCCTTGCCCCAGTTATGGGTTAATTAGTAAGACTTGTTTCACTAAACCATTATTATCTGAAAAAAAAATGATTTCATTCTAAAAATATTTCCTGGCTTTAAATAACCTGCAAAGGGTTAAGTGTTGAATATGAATCAGTCGATCAATGTAGCTTCAAAAATAGTCGTAAAATTCTTTCATGCTAAAATGCGACTAAAACTGCCAAGCCCGAGATAACTCGTAGTAGGCACGACATAACTTGTGTTTTGCAATGTGTTGAGTAGAATGGCAAAGGAAGTAGATTGTTAAAATGACAATTAAATGTTGTGTACAATAAATGATTTTTCGTTATTTGCCCCCAGACTTACTGATGCACTCACACAAACTTGTGCAAACAGACCTATTCGCATGAACACACACACACACACACACACACACACACACACACACACACACACACACACAGATTTGCGTGAGGGAAGGAAATAAAAGTCAAGGTAGAAATTTGAAAATAGAACTTTTGAAAAGATTGCTCATGAAATATACAATTAATAACAATCATCATATATTATTTGGATTATAAAAAATTAGATGCAATTTGGACAGTAATAATGAAATATAAACACTGTATTATGAAGCGATAATAGAAAAATAACAACTGATTCGGCAAAGGCAGATATCAACAAATTGTAAACAATAGCACCGTCAATAGTAATCAAGTTGTAAAATACATATGAACAGTTTTAGTAATATATATTCTACAAACCAAATGTTCTTACGTAAGTGCAAGCATTTCACATGCTGTTGGTTTTCTGTTCATAATAATAATAAGATTCTAACAGACAGAATGACACACAGAATGAAAAAAAGAAATAAAAACGAGTCTAAACTTTAAAAAAGTGATTTGTATGGACACTTCCAAAAACAAAATGGCTAAGCAGACGACATGGATGTGTTTTCAGAAATGTCTCTTCAGAAGAAAAAATTGAATCCCAATGTCATAAGAAGTACACCGAATTATCCGAAAGAAATGTTAACTTCTTTTTTTTCTTTACACGGAAAATATAACAAAGGCAGGAAGCGAAATCATACCGTTGGATAAAACAAGTTTTCTGTGTACAAAAGCAGTTATCACATACTCATCACAGTTGTCTATGTATTTTCTGTTAAGTAATGATTCAGTATCTCTTTTAATCTGAATAGTAGTATTAATTTCGCATACCTGACAGACTAATACCCTATAGGTGTCACTTGATATAAGTTTCTAACAGTGGATGATGCTGTAGAGATGGGAGATACTAATTGGTAGATAAGATGCGTATTATTAAATTGATATGAGCCAGGCTTGTTGGTCCGGCAAAATGGATAATCAGAACTGAGGGTGCCATAAAATTGTTGTTGTGCCTATAACAATATTCGGGCATTTTTATTTCCTTCTAGGCAAGCGATCAAAAAAGTGGCCTTCACCTATGTATTGATAATATAAACTGTACTGTAAACAAAGAATGAAATTTTAATATTTTTAATTAATATTGCTTTTTTAAAAAAAAAAAATTGAGGGACATTCAACAAAATGGAGATAGATTTTTGCTTTCGTATATAAAAGGTAACTTCAATTTTCGACAGTGATAAAGTTAAAATTTGAATGGACTCTTTCATAACTTTGAGACACTAAGTACAAGAAAATAAAAAATATATATATACGGGAAGAGTTGACATTTTGCATGCGATTGCTCGCTGAAAAATATTTTTAAAAGTCGAGTCATGCACTCATCGCTAATTGTACGAAATTGGAAAGTCGTAAGAAGACTTGATAAAAGTCCGATTCCCACTTACTCAGTCCGCGTCGGAATTCATTTCTTTCTTTATTTAGACTGGTTTAATGTAGCTGTCTCCTCTGACAGAATTAGTTGTCCAACATTGGTTCCTCTAACTGTATCGGGATAGAATGTTTCTTGCATATAGCAAGTGCGGACGTCGTAGTGTCAAGAGGTTAAGCTTACTCCCATACATGAGTATGCACTTAATGATATTAAAATAGCGGGTGAGAATTCTATCCTAATTCATATAACTTTAATTTTAGACCTACAAGCAGTGGCGATTCGGGAACTCTGAAAGTGGGTGGGTGGGACACCTGGGGGGCGAGATTTTCCTGTGGAGGAGGGGGGCAAATTCAAGTCGCGTCTTTATTTTCATACTGCACAACTATCATATACACAACTTAAGAATGAGTTTTAGTATAAGTATGTAACATCACTAAATTAAACGGAATAACTATTAATTCATAGTAGTGGAGTTCTAATCTATTCTTGCCCTCTTTTCCACTCTCCAGCTGTTGGACCACAAGAGAGGTTAACTTCAAAACAAAATCAAAGGGTTAATACTAACGTCAATACTAGCAGAACAGTGTAATTTGTCTGCTCTGATTTTTTTCCAGGTATAAAACTTAGAAAAGTGTGTTGCCAACCGAGGGGTCAGCCAAAATTCGGGGGGGGGGGCATTGACCCCTTTCCCCCACCCGTATAATTGCCACTGACTACAAGGTACTATTTTAATTAAGCAAGTTAGCAAGTCGGTTGTTTTCCTTCTGTTGCTTTACGTTGCATTTTTCGAACTAGGTTTGGGTTTCCGTCGTTTCGCAAGGATGAACTGCCCTACATCAGATTGAGTAATTTAGTATATGAATTTAATTGCCAGTGTGCTGCTGGTTATGTGGGGCGTACTACCTTGCGTTTGGAAACTAGAATTAACCAGCATGTACCTTCCAAAATACGACTTGGTAAGATAGATAAAATGTGTTATCTTCCCCCCACTAAATATGGAATCGGCTATTGCTCAACACTTAGTTGAGAATATAGCCTGTGCCAAGTCGTATACAAAAGAGTGGTTTAAAATCATTCATACGGCTGGTTCCAACAATCATTTGAAGATTTTGGAATCAGTCTGTATAGGATTAAGGAAACCTTCTCTCTGCCGGCAGAAAGAATTTGTGAAGTCCCTTAATCTGGGATATTTTATTTTAACTGTCTCTCGCTAATTTATTGACACTTCCCTCGTTATAAATATATGCATTTATATGTTATTTTATTTTACCATGTTTCCCCCTTTTTTGCTCTTCATTTTCGTTACCGTTTTTTTCGTTAATTTGTCAATTATCCAACGATTGTCTCCTGATGAGATGTTGGTTGAAAGGGACTTAGAGACTAATAAAATTAAAATTAATAAATTCCTAGTTTTTAAAACTGTATATAAATTTTGTACTTCTAAGCATTTGTTTATATATATATATATATATATATATATATATATATATATAGACAGAGAGAGAGAAATATAGTTTTAAAGAGTGCCATATTTATTGGATAAAGTGCTCAATATCAGAGATAGAGTGTACGTAAATATAAAAGTGAACATTGGCGTCAACACTCAGAGGCGACATACTGTTTCATGCCAGACGCAATCGTCACGCCACATTTCTAGCATGAAACAGCCTGTCGCCTCTGAGTGTTGACGTCAATGTTCACTTATGTGTAAAATGTGTATGTATGTATGTATGTATGTATATATATATATATATATGTGTGTGAAATATATATATAAATATATATATATATATATATATATATATATATATGAAATGTGTATGTGTATATATATGAAATGTGTATGTGTATATATATGAAATGTGTATGTGTGTATGTATATATATATATATATGAAATGTGTATGTGTATATATATGAAATGTGTATGTGTGTGTATATATATATATATATATATATGAAATGTGTATGTATATATGTATGAAATGTGTATGTATATATATATGAAATGTGTATGTATATATATATATATGTGTGTGTGTGTGTGTGTAAAATGATATATATATATGTGTGTGTGTATGTGTAAAATGATATATATATATATGTGTGTGTGTGTGTGTGTAAAATGATATATATATATGTGTGTGTGTGTGTGTGTAAAATGATATATATATATATATATATGTGTGTGTGTGTGTGTGAAATGATATATATGTGTATGTATATATATATGAAATGTGTATGTATATATATATATATATATGTGTGTGTGTGTGTGTAAAATGATATATATGTGTGTGATTATATATATATATATATATATATTATATATATATATGCGCGGTACTTTTTGGAAAGCGCTTAATAACAGTGATAGAGCTAACATATTTAGTTGGATTGATGTGAGTTTGTGACTGAGTTTCACGCTATTTGTGAAACTGTTTATCTGACGATCGCAAATAGCGTGAAACCCAGGGTCACAAATTCACATCAATCCAACTAATATATAATGTACTCTTTTGTCTAGGAAGGCAAATGAAGACTCAGTAAAATAAAGAAGTGCTCAACTTCTATGGACACGCAGGTGTCTGCCGAGACCTGCTAGTGTTTTGCAAACTTTTGACAGATGGAACATGTGGTTGAGGATCAGTTGCCACCTGTTCAGTTGGGTGCTTGAGGATCAGTTGCCACTTCTTCCGTGAGTGAACAGCAAGACATGCTTTACTCTGTGCCACAAAGCCACAGTGGCAGGTAAGGCTATCAATGAGAGAAGTAGCATACTGCCAACTTGCTTTGATATTTGCACGCATTTGATCCCAATGTTCAAGTCAGCCTCGCTCAAAACTTTGTATAGAATAGAAATATGATAGGTGCCAACTCCTCCGCACAGTTTTCCCAGAATTAAAAGGGGATGTTGCATCGCTTCAGATTGTCTCTTATATATATATATATATGTATGGTGGACTCTCCCGTTGTATTCGAAGTATGAGGATCAAGCAGCTCAGTTCGTCGGAACCGACAGCACGTATGATTTAATTATAGTGATGAAGGCTTTGTGCAAAAAAAACCCACACTTTTTAAAGGGCCGAATACAGAGACCTGGTGCACTAAGTGCCACAAGGTCCCCAAACGGCCCTCTTCAGATTTTGAATTCAGAGTTGTCCTTCTTCTAGAACAGTTGTCATCCAAGGCTATAGAACCCAGTCTGTCCTGCTATTTCTCAAGCGTATTAGCACGTAAGTGAATGTAATGGATTCGACTGGAATTCGAACTCTGCGATTCCTCAATCCGAGCCGCTATCCACTACTTCACCGTGCCCGGAATTAGTATAAAAAAAAGGTTGGACCTTTAAAATGTGGTCAACTTTTTACTCGAACAGTATTATCAGAATTGAAAAAAAAAAAGCAAGAGAAAATCATTACCATGCTACTTAGGAACGCCATGGATAATTTGAAAAGAAAATAAGTTAATAAAACAAATAATTTGATATCAGAGAAATAAAAAGCTCTGTTGAGAAAAATAAGGCATATATACTGAAAGATGTAAATCATTTCCACCAGCTCAGATCTTCACAGCAAGAAATTGTTATGCCATGGTCATCGTTGAATATCATTCCCAAACCCACATTCAGATTCCCTTTATGTTCCTTTGATAAGTAGCAAGTTTCACTCAGATTCTTTCTTTATGTGTGTGTGTGTGTGTGTGTGTGTGTGTGTGTGTGTGTGTGTGAGAGAGAGAGAGAGAGAGAGTCCGACAGAAATGTATATGTATTCAGGAAAGGAAAAAGTGTCTTTCGTAATTTTTGCAATTTTATCTATCGGGGACCCTAAAGGATGTTGTGTATCGCAGAAAATTAACTACATTGGCGGCCCTTAGATAATAAATTGAAAGTGCATGTGCAGCAATCCCACTGGACGCTTTGACCAACTTTTTCCAAGCAGCAGTTCGCCGTACTAATAAATGTCTGGAAGTGAAGTTAAAGATCATCAATTTGAGCATCACTTTTGATTGTAGAGTTCAAAAGTAACATGTATTAATCTCGTGATGTCTGAATAAATTTAGTACTACAATATTTATACAAGTTTTTCCTTTCCTAAAGTGTGTATACATGTTTTGAGTGGATTTTGTATATTAATGATAAATATACATTTTCCTCACTTGTTGCCCTAACACACACACACACACACACACACACACACACACATATATATATATATATATATATATATATATATATATATATATATATATATACTCAACCTTACAACAATCAAAGCAATATCTGCAACCTTTGTCAACAAAGAAATTAGCTATAATAAGACAAAAAAATCTTGAATCAGAGATCAGAAGTTATGATCCGCTGTATACACACTAAAAGTTTCTATTGAGTTCACATGAAGTGGGATCAAAAGAAAATATGTAATTCTCATTTATATCGATACGTGATTTTCCCCTCCTCCTCCTCCTCCTCCTCCTCCTCTACCACACTTCGCCTCGTGCGCTTATTCATTTATTTAAAAAAAAATATATGTAGCGTTCATAAAGAAAATTAGAAAATCAATTGACTGAAATCGTCTGAGTATGCCAAAACATTGAAACCAAGGTAGCGGAATCGGCTGATCTCCTAATTGTCTATAGTTACCTATATATATATATATATATATATATATATATATATATACAGTTCACACTAAGCCGCGGTCTTTTGAAAAAAAGTAGAGTTTTATCCCTTAGAATTGGGTTTCTGGTTTCTTCTAAAGTCTACTTACAGACTATACTCCTAATATCTCCGGCTAAATTCTGAAATTGTATTCACTAATTAAATCTTGATCTTTTCAATGCTAGATTTAGCTGTTATCTTTCCTGCATAGCCCCAAGAACTTTACTTCTTGCCTTTCTTATGTTCATACATCACCACACAAAAACCCTCTAACTTGAGTGGCTTTTGGGCCTTGTATTGGGAGAACATTAGTAACACACACACACACACACACACATATATATATATATATATATATATATATATATGAAATCTCCTGTATTAGAAAATGGTGGAAAGACATAAAGAGATATGTGATCCTACAAACGAATGTTAATTACACCATAGACAATCTTTGTAATTATAACAATCGATATTAAAAGATAAAACATTAATACTGTAATAAATATAAGTAAAATTAAATATGCTCACTTATTTTGCATCTACGCCGATTTTCACGGAATCATACACACTCTTTATGAGACTTGATTGTAAAATTCTACTAGCAAATTTACGATCAAGTCTCTTAAAGTGAGTCAATTATGTTCTATGCGTGATACACGTCTAGGCGATCATGTATCTTTCGATACATGACTGACGAGGCAGTTTTTTCCCGCAGTAGGTTGCCATTTCTTTCTGCGGTAGACCAGTTGCCAATTGCTATTTACCCATAGCTGGGGGCGGAGAAGAAGAGGATTGATACCTTTTCCAAGGGTATTAGCACGACTGGTATTCGAACTCGGCTCTCCGATTCCTTAACTCGAGCCTCTATCCATTATTCCACCCTGCCTCCCTCTTAAAAAGTGGATTTAATTCCGCGAAACTCCGAATAGAGTCGAAAAATAAACCTATTTAATTTTATTCCATCTCTCTCTCTCTCTCTCTCTCTCTCTCTCGATATATATATACATACCCCTGTTTATCTCTATCAATCTCTATCTATCCATCTCTCTCTCGATATATATATATATATATATATATATATATATATATTCATAAGGAGAAAGATAGCATGTCACGTTGTGCCCTCATTCGTTTTATAATATAATGCACTAAGACTTTTGGATATTCACTGACATTTTTCTTGAAACCATTTCGACCTGGAAATCCCCGAGCCTCATTAGGGGCCAACAAGATGCGACCTGGTTCTCAAAGTGCTCGTTGAGACCCAAGAGAATGTAAACCAAAGCCGGTATCAGGGGGCTTATTTCTCCTGCCCCTTAATACTGACAGTGGCTCTCTCAGCAACAGCCCCAACCAATCTGTGTCCTCTTTTTCATCTTGACCAACCTCACAGCCCGTTCCCTCTCCTTTTACCGTGGCGCTGTCTCCAACCACCTTTCAGATATTTCATCTTTCCCAAGATCGTTTCTTCCCCATCGCACATTATCCTTCGTTTGTAGTCTCTCAACATTCTTGCTTACTTCAACGTTCGCCCACCCTTCGCGCGCGCACACACACACACACACAAGCACGCGACCGGGCTTATTCCTTCCATGGTCGTATCTCCTTCCACTATAACTTTTATTATTACCCCTATGCTTGTTCTGATTAGTCTCACCATCACTTCATTGCCTACTCTTACCACCACTTTAAGCCTCTCTATCTTTGAACACATTACCCCTAAGCTCACTCCCACCTCTACCAGCGTACCTCCTCCTATATCAAACCCCCTCTCCGCTACTGAAAGCACGTACCATCTCTTGCCGCTACCAGCATTAACTCGACGTAATCCCTCCTACTATCTCTTAGACTTCTGTTACCTATCTTTCTCCCACCACCACTTTCTCTGTTTTTACCTCTGCTTCTATGTGCAAACTCCCACCATTACTTTCAACCATCACTTCAACTTTACTCTTCCAATTTCTTTACATCACTGGTACCCGCATCATAGAATTATTGTCTTTTTTTCCTTCTTGCGTCTTCTGTTTTCCATAGAATTTGTCCGATACTGAGAGTAACTAACAGCCAGTGGCGATTCTACGAGGGGGAGAGGGAGGAAGGGGCCAATGCCCGCTCCCCGAATTTTGGCTGGTCTCTTGGTTGCCTCCCCTACATTTTTAAGTTTTGTAGAGGAAAAAGATCGGCAGACAAATTACACTGTTCTGCTAGTATTGACGTTAGTATTATTAACCCTTTGATTTTGTTTTGAAGTTAACCTTTTTTGTGGTCTAACAGATTGAGAGTGAAAAATAGGGCAACGTACGTACGTAGAGAAAGGAGACAAAATGAAAAAAAATCTTTTTAATGACAACGCGATTCGACTTGGTGTATTAGGCGTTTTAGGTGAAAAAACAATCTGCACGCCTGAGGGTTACGTTCAAACATGAAACAGACTGTCACCGTTTGGTGTTGACGTCAGTGCATATATATATATATATATAATTTTTTTATTTTTATTTTTTATTTTTTTATATATATATATATGTGTGTGTGTACACGTGTGTTTGAGTAAATATACATATGCAACGAAGTACCTTGTAGGCAGTGGCAATTATACGGGTAGGGGACAAGGGGTCAATGCCCCCCCCCTAATTTTGACTGACCCCTCGGTTGCCAACCCACTTTTCTAGTTTTTGTACCTGGAAAAATATCAGAGCAGACAAATTACACTGTTCGGCTAGTATTGACATTAGTATTATATTAACCCATTGATTTTGTTTTGAAGTTAACCTCTCTTGTGGTCCAACAGCTTGAGAGTGGAAAAGAGGGCAAGTTGTGTATACGATAGTGGTGCAGTATGAAAATAAAGACGCGGCTTGAATTTGCGTCCCCTTCTCTGCAGAAAAATCTCACCCACCCAATGTGCCCTCGACTTTCAGAGTTCCAGAATCGTCACTGCTAACAGCGTAAATATTAATGAATATGTTTTTGAAAATTCTTGCGTAAAAAAACCAAAAAAAAAACCTAACATGTTTCATTTAGAAAATAAGACTTTCAGAGATACTTTGTTGTTTCTAATAAAAGCACTGGCAAAATCTCTGTATCGGGTCTCTTCTAAGATCGTTGATTATAAAGCATTTTCCTCTGATACTTCAAGATAGCATCTTTTTATCTACTCTACATGTGTCAGTTCTGTTAATGTCTTCTTTTATGTGCCGTGTCCCTTCAGGACGTAGGTGATCATGGCTCTCCACCTCCTCCTGTAGCTCTCAATAAGTTTTGTCTTTTTGTTATTTCTCCCAGACCCTGTTCTGCCATCCAGTTGCTTAAGCCCATTAAATATGTCACGCGTGGCTTTCCCTTGTCCCTCTTACCCTCTATCCGCCCTGTCAGTATCAGATTTTCCAAGCTCACTTTTCTCATTACGTGTCCAAGAAATTTCAGCTGCCTCTTGCTGATGTTAAGTTTATGTTTCCTCTTTGGTTGTATCCTTTCCAAAATCTCAGCGTTGCTCACATGTTCAGTCTATGGTATCCTTAGCATCCTTCTGTAGAACCTCACGTCTGTTGCCTCGAGTCTCTTCTTCATTTTTGTGGAGATTGTCCAACATTCGCTGCCGTAAAGGAAGACAGATATCACGTAGCAGTTCAGTACACTTTTCTTTGTTACCAACGAAACTCTCCTGTCTCGTAATACTCTGCTCAGCTTTAGGAATGTGTCTTTGGCCGTCCTAATACTACTTCGGATCTCAGTGTCGTACTTTCCGTCCTCTGTCAGACTAGTTAGAGAGAAAAAATCGAGCTAATTTCGCTGCATTTATTTTCGCACAAATAAACTTGAAAAAGCTATGAATCCATTTTTTTCTCAACCCCATCAGGTATGGGTTAAATGGCAGAGCGGACTTGACTCTATAATCGTGGTTAGCAATCAGTTTAGAGGGAAATGTCAAAATTCAAAAGCGTATGTAACCAGGGCTGGGGTCATATTTTGCAACCACTGAAAAGTTTACAATTACGTATCGGGTGGTGTTGTGAATTCTATGATCTCGACTGAGGTCGAATAAAGGAAGGGTTATTTGCAGAAAGTGAATCGGTAAGCTGTCTCGAATTCCAACTGAATCTGTCTATGTTCAGTTTGCACTGTTGCTTTTATGAAATGAATGAAACCAACACTCCCTGCATTCAATGAAAAAAATCAGACAAAGTGAAAAAAAAAAAAATTTGCGACTCTGTTCGTCTTTTTAGGACTTCATCGGTCTAAAGTAATATTTATGTTGACTTTGATTACACATTCGCATGAAGGGGAAGAGACGCTGAAATTTTACAATTATTTTTTATTTATTTTTGCAAAATCCTCTCTCATTCATGCGCTTGTGCAACCACATCAACGTAAAAATCTATTTAATCCTATGAAGTCCTAAAGGAGGGAATACATTACAGGGAAAATTTGATCCACTGTGTCATAGATGTTCCGAATATTCTGATATTAAAACATTTATACATCGTTTTTCCAATTCTATCTTCTCACTAGCTTGTAATAGTTGTTGGCAGAAAAGAGAATGTGAGTGTGAACACTTGGATACATTATCTCTTATCTTCTCTCTTTTTCCTAGAGACAAGCAGCAGAAATTTGTTAATTCTATTGTTACTCTTGATAAGGATCAATAATGCAACAGAAGTTAATGAGACTTATTAATACCCGGACACTGCCGGTTTACCTTGCTCGCTTATTACTTATAAGTCGAAGCTGCTAACTTTTTCTCGTGCCACTCCGACTAAAATTACAGCTGCAGTAGCGCAGCCTTCTTTCTTACCTCACCCTTTGTCCTGACTCTTCGACCTTGTCCTTCCTTCTTACTCTCCACCAACTCAGACGTGCTTCTTGCTGTGTTCCACGTCAGGACGACCTGTTGCCTGATCTAAACAAAAGCCATCATCCCTCACCCTCTGAGAATTGACGTGGAGGGAGAGGAGGAAGGCGCAAAGAATAAAAATGAGGCTACGTCAGTGGTAGGGGAGAACCGAAGTTAAAGAGGGTCATTTATTTATTTATTTATTTTGAAGCCGCCATTTATTGAATCTCAGGCAGTGAGGGGTGATCTCCCTTTACTCATTTTTTTTTTTGGTGTGTTTTTCTCTCCTTCTTTCCTACTTTTCTTTTCTTTTCTTTCTTCAACAGCAGTGCCCCCTGATCCTACAGTGGATGCAGCCGCTACAGTAATTAAACCTAGCATTTCCTCCTTTTTTTCTTCTTTTATTATTCATACTAGGGTGAGTGCCCTAGCTCAAACGGAACAAATATCGATCAAACAGGAAGCCGGGCGTAACAGCCAATATATAAACTTTTTTTTTCTCTAGTATTCTTTTTACCTGTTTGCTTTGCCTTAAATCTTTGAGACCAACTTAGTTTATGCAATTAAATATCGTCATGTTGCAGGTGATCTGGTTCTCCATACCTTCCTTTTTCTTTTAGCTGTATGAAATGCCAAAATTTCTTTGTCGGTGTATGTGAATTTGTTTTCTGTTACCTACTCCGATGTTTTAAATTGAGAGTTATACTCTTAGACTGGCTGCCAACGTAGGGTAGTGAACCCAGCCGAGCCTGCTATTTTGGATAAAGGAGAGGGATTCGTGTCTTTTTCAAAAGCATTAGTGGGAAAGTAAAGGCAACAGAGATGGCGGGATTTGAAATCGGCTCGTCGATTCTAATTTCCAAAACCGATTATCATAAGGCAATCTGACAATATCCAACTGATATCGTGTGTTTGAATATTTGGACAAGGTTCCTAAAAAGTTGATACAGTTTCAAACCTTACCTTGAGCATTTACACCGGGAGGATGAATCTTTCGTAACATATACTACCTATATGTCCAGAATTCTCTATAATAAATGTTACTCATACTAATTGTGTGTGTTGAATCAGAGCTATCATATGACTATTTTTAATATGATTATTTTGAGAACAAAACAGTTTATTTCTTGTATAGAAATTTAGGCATAGTATAATGTTTAGCAAGCTTGTCTCGCTAAATCAGTTATGAGTGAGTTGTGAGTTCGAGCCTCTTACTTAGTAAATCGTATAAATTTTGGGTGGTTTTTGCACGAATAGTTTTTCGGAATAGTAGCAAAATGTATTCACCTCCTTCAATATAAGTTTTAATGTCTACTTCAACACTATACTTCTAACGGCTCCATCTAAACTCTGAAATTTTATTTACAAATCATTTTTTCTTCTCAACAGAAGTAGATAGGTCCGCTTATCGTCCGGTTCACAACCCTCCCTGTTTTTATTTAGTAGAGGTTTATTTATTTCTTCCTGTTTAAGATTAGGTTTACGGTTCATTCTAAAATCTATTCATTCTCATTCACTCAAAGTCGTTCCTTGTTTCTTCGTGGCATTATCGCCTTGTTTGTCGAGGGTGGGGATTTGATTGCACCAAAATTAAAATACTGTTGTCTGGCATACAATAAAAAATCAAATATTTGATGCCCGGGCTTTTAACTGAGATCGAACACTGACACTGGATGGAAAATACGCAACTTTCACATTATGACAAGCAGATCAATCTGTT
>OZ038476.1:85714411-85719411 GCA_964036315.1 Acanthosepion esculentum
ATAAAAATCCATTACATTCATCAGAAAATTCTCATCTTTTACGTTTGGATACGAAACTCACACACACACACACACACACACACACACACACACACACACACACACACACACACACACACACACACACACACACACACACACACACACACGTGTACGTGTAGTCCTGAATCACACACACGCACAATTTTAAATACCACTATCCACTATAATAACGTTTGAAGTAATAAATGTGTATAAGTGCGCACGCAAATACACACACACACACACAAGCACGCGCGCGTATTAGTTTATTTCGTTTTACGGCATATCAACCTCAATGCGTTATTTAATGCCGACAAAATTTTGATTGCTGGTAATATTTATATTATAATTATCTCATTTTATATATACTGTGGAAAGGCCGTTGAAAAGTTCTCGACCACACGCACTTACAGTAAATTAGCATTTTGAACACTGATTTTTTGTTATTGTTTCGGAAGTGAGTCAAACCGATAACGTTTCAGTACCTCCCCATATATATATATATATAATGTAATGTGTGTATTATGTGAAAGTGATTGATAGCATGATATGCTGTATATACTCGTGTATAAGCCAAGTTCGTATGTGGTGAGACCTCTGAATTTTTTTACATGGCTTTTAACCCCAGCTGGAAAAAAATACCAGTTTTATGCATGATTTTTTACCTTAAAAAAAAACCCAAACATATCTGTTTATAATGCGACAACACTATTGTTTTGCGTAAAACAATAACTGATCATAAAACTTGCACTGTACTTGAGTATATGCAGTATATGTGTTTCAGTGGAAAATATTTTTCATATGAATCAGAAACAAAATTCTCGCTTACGTTATAAATGCAAACTAACATGACATACATACTCACACACACCCACACACACACACATATATATATAAATATATATATATAATTGCATATAGGGAATAAAGTTGTTGCCTCGAGAAGAATTGTTGTCGTCAGCTGGTACGCGGAAGAAACATAAAAATGAAAAACGGGTTATGAAAATAAACAAAGAAAAGACGTGTTTCGTTCGTGCTTTTTTTCTCGAGATTATTTCCTTGTATTTTGTTTCTTTACTTAAAAGCTAGGAAAGTAAAGAAATACTGTAATTAGCAGTATTTTAAATTGATCTTTGAAAAAATATAGACATTGACTTTATGCTTTCAAAGGTAATTTTTAAAATAAAATATGCCGAAATTTTGTCAAAAAAGATACTCGAAAAAATAATATTTAATTATGAACATACACTAAAAGTTCTTCGAAACGGATATTTTATTTTACACATTCACACCTGTTGTCTAAATAAAAATAATAATACTAAAAAGAAACGGAGGAAGAACGAAAGCAACTCGATGGCGGAGCGACTGAATATACAGAAGGACCAAAATCTATGAAATCAAAGAAATATGCCAAGCCTTAGCTAAAGATGCCCCTTTGTGGTTGGCATACTCGGGACTCTTTCCAGGAGTATTTTTGCTTCGAAGGACGCTTCGCTAACATCATTGCGAGTGCGTAGCGGGCGGCGTTGCATGTAACAACTCGTGTGTTGAGGAAAGTGTTGTCTCTTTAAATCAGTGTTTCTCAGCTTAATTTTTTTTTTTTTTTACTTCAGGGCGCACTTGTAGAATAACTAAAACTCTGCGGCCACACTTTAAATTTTAATAAGGAAAAATTAGTCATTAAATTTGAAAATAGGAAAATAATAAATAAGTCTCCTGAAATAAGCATTTATTTTAAAGACATTATATGTTCTTGGTGTTTTTAGCTTTTTTAAATATAAAAATAATTTATAAATTACTCTTCTGTTAACTTGGGGTGCACCTGGCTAACTTTCAGCGCACATTAGTGTGCCTGGGCGCACTGGTTAAGAAATGCTGCTCTAAACTGTTGCTAGGACCTGAGATACGATCATCACTACCCGACCGAAACATTTAATAGTCAGACAGGATATCAAATAATAATAATAAATGCCCTGAAATCTTTACTGTTTATGGCTCTTATGGCTGTTGGTCACAATGTCTTGACATGTATATATTTTATATTTTGCTGAATTAATATGGAATAAAGTAAATATCTCGTTTAGTACCACATATTTTCTTGTCAGTTGTCTGACCTTAACCAGTTGAGTATGTCCCTTAGGCACTGACGCACTGTGGTTTTTGTGTTCGTGAACGGAAGCATTGGATCGTCATAAGGTTATTTTAAGTCTGAAGGATGAATCAGAGAAGTAAACTTATGCGTTACATCTAGATATATGGAAACACCCTTAATCAGATCCTGTCTGAGCGGACTGATTTACTAGATGTAAAGTATTTGGAACTGGGCTTATATGCTGCTATTTACCCAAATCTGTCATCATATTGTAGCTTACTGGTGCTGATTCTTGAAGTAATGAGAATAAGCAACGCCAAAGGATGGTGCTAAATGATGGCCCAACGCAAACAACAACAACCACACAAAGGAAATAAAAAGAATTTTAGGTTAAATAAAACAGTTCTGTTTTCTTTTGTTATAAAATAAATTACAATTACATAATGTTAATTTATATATTTACCATTATTAGCAAGGGTTTTTTGCTATTTATAAGTTAACTCTTTGCTACCTTTTGAGTTGATTCCCACAGATTTTGTCTCTTGACTCTGGTTTTCAACAGAGAATGTTTTTCTCAAAAAAGGGTTAATAATCGGTTGGTGCAAGGTCAGGTGAATATGGCGGATAGGGTAGAGCAAAAAATTTCTGCATTCTTGCTAAAAGACGCCTTGGAGGATAAGATTATTCTGTTGACGAGCGCAGGGCTCTTTTCGAACAAGCTAATGTAGACACGTTGTAGCTGCTGGAAGTATAAATGTGAATTTAATGTTTCATTGTAGTTTTTTTTTTTTAAAGAATAATAATGCATGGTTGTTAGAAAAAGGATGAGCCCAAAATGCAAATTAAACGTTGGAGACACAAAATCAAACAAGAACAAAAATTTAAATATTTGGGAATTGTTCTAACAGAGGACAGAAAGTGGGACATTGAAATTCGAACACGCATTGGGATAGCCACATGTGTTCTAAAAGTTAAGCAGTGTATTAACAAACAGAAAAATTCGTTAAAATCAAGGAAAAGTGTACTGAATTCTTACGCGATATCTGTCCTCCTATATGGCAGTGAATGCTGTACAATCTCATCAAAGATAAGAAAAAGACTTGAGGCAACAGAAATGTGATTCCATGGCAGGATGAAGATACCATGGGCCAAACATGTGAGCAACGACGAGGGTTTAGACAAAATGAAAACAAAAAGGAAATATATTTAGCATCAAGAAGAGACAGTTGAAAATTCTGCGTTATATTATGAAGAAGGAGGGCTTGGAAAATCTGATACTCACGGGACAGATTGAGGGACAGGGGGAAATAGCGCATGACATACTCGATGAGCTTAAGTAAATGAATGGCGGTTCGGGGGTTTAGGAGAAATAAAAATGACCAAATTTATTAAGTTACAAAGAACAGGAAATTGTGGAAATGTGGAACTTGAGCCATGATCACCTACGCCCTGAGGGAACACGACTCAACGAAGGGAATAATGCCCCGACGATCACACTATGCCCACAACATTACCTTTCTTTCATGGAGCTCAATTTCTGAAGTCACTTGTTGAGATATATCCTGCGCAATACACTACCTGTTGCGTTGCGCATTGTCAGATGTAACCCATTTATCACCACTTGTTATGTTTAAGGACCTGTTATATTTAAATAACGGTTATGTTTAAGGATCTGTTATATTTAAGGACTGGTGAATTAGTATGATATATTCGCCATTACACTTGATTCCAGATAATGGAAATTACTTATAAGGCAACATAAGAGTAAAGATTAAAACTGTTTTTACGGCTTATCAACCCTTGTCAGGTTATTTAAAGCCTGAAAATGCATTGTAAGAATCTTTGTGGGGTTAATAATGATTTAGTGATACAAGTATTACTAATTAACCCATAGCTGAGGGAAGAGGAGGTGGATTCATACCTTTCTAAAGGGTATTCGGACGTAAGTGAATATAACGAACCCGACTAGAATTGAAACTCGGATGTCCGATAAACAATTCCGAACCGTTATCCATTACATCACCTGCACACCCATGCTTACAGTACCTGGTATTCCCAAGCTGACACCCATCTAGGTACTGGCTAGTCTCAACTTTGTTTAACTTCGATGATCGTACGGGAAATAGAAAAGATTATAAGGAAGTTACACAAGCCTAATTTCGATGTAATACACAGAACTCCAAAATATAGATTTACCAATGAAACATCCAATACGATATGCTAAATAATTTCCTATTTAAAAAAGAAGACCTTCATGTGTCTTATGTCTTAAGTGAAAGACTTTGTGAATGATGAGAGCACAAAATAAATGCAAATAAATAAGCAGTATTAATAATGAGTTATCGAATGAGAAAACGAAAAACAAGTGACCCGTTTTGTTCCACGACGAAAGTTCTTCATATTAATAATTATTTAAAAACAAAACAAAAAACTCGTCATCGTCAACCATGGAAAATATCCTGGTGGATGTTACCCGAGAATAATAAAGTGTGTTTCATTAAGACGGATCAAAGTTAGCTGTAAATAAATCAATGTTATTTGTGAAAATTTATTTCTTTTTCTATTGGATAATGTTATTTAAGTCACGGTAATTATGTCTGACAAATAATATCACCCAAATGTCCGCTAAAACTGAAAGTAAAAGACGCTTGAACTTAGCTCAAATTTAAAATCGGTCCAATTTATTGGAACACCCTTTATATAGCAAGTGAATATAAAACAAAAGTAACAGAAACTGAGTGTCACATCTTGACGTTACGCAAAATAAAGCTTAAGAAGTAGAAGATGGCAATTTTGTCCGACATGACTAGAGAGATTGAAAGAATTTTAAAGAAGTTTTCCGACTAGATTGGAAAAATGGAAACCTAAGGAAGAACAGAAAGGACAG
>OZ038476.1:85724411-85729411 GCA_964036315.1 Acanthosepion esculentum
TTTTCAAGAATCTGCTTAATAAAAGTATCCAAATGTTGGACAATATTTGTCTTAATTTTCATCCGAAATTAAAGCAAATATACGCAGTTTAGAACGGCTCATGATCAAACATAATATTTCATTTTCCAAAAAAAGGTTAGTACATAGTCATTGTTTATGTCACTGAGTGTTGACTTTTTCTATTAATGCTACCATTACTTTTTCTCTGTTTTCTTTACATGTTGATGAGGCTATTATGATTTTATTTTCTACTAGTATGTTGCGGATGTCGTTTGGTAGATTTCCATGTGTGGTTAAATGAGTCTTAATTGACCTGTAGTCAGACCTACCATAGAGTGATAATTACCTAGTACAACAGAGAGAACGGATTCGAGCATCCATATAAGTCAGGCTAAGCTTAGTAAATATAAAATAATCACAAGGAATAAACACTATACGGTAGTGCGGAAACGTTCTCAGCCCAGCAGACTTCTCAAAATTTAATCAAATGATCAAACATGATTTTTGTCTTTGTTTTTTGAACGGCTTCTTGGATGGGCGTGCAACTTTTCAGCATCTCCGCGTGTGAACACTAAGAATCTAAATCAGCAGTTTTCATATTAAACTTTCACAATAAAAATTAAAAACAAAAATACATACATACATATATATATATATATATATATATATATATATATATATATATATATATATATATATATATATATATATATATATGAAAACGTTAATAAAATATGATTTCACAGAAACGAAAATATCAGTAATTATTTAGCTTATTTTCCTCTGATATTTCTATTCTTCTTTCACTTCAAAAGGTATTTTTATTCGTCGTCTATTTTTGATTGTCTTTCCTTTTCCACGAATTAGATTTCTGGCTTTCATTCGTCGCTGTTTCTCTTTGAAGGCACACCATTCACAAAGGGTCAACACACTTTGCATTGTGTGTGTGAGAATCCCCATGTGTCTGTATGTAGAAGTTCTTTTCTAGTTGTTTCTTTCTATCTCCCTTTACTTGAATGCATGGACACTTGAGAGTTCCCACCTACAGATTTACTTTTAATCAACCAAGTCTGACACAAGGCCATACCTCACCAGCAACATTAATGAATGGAGTCCCTCTTAAATAAGAAGTAATTAATAAATTTATTATTTAATCCGTTATTTATTATTGTTAGACGTTATCTTTAGTGGCTACACGTAATTGAGTTGATATCTTTACTTTTTTTAATTAATTTTATATACTGAAATAAATATCTACTGGCATAGAAGCAACGACAATTTTGCGTTTTGAAAAATGTACCTCTGGGAAGGTCTTGAATACTTGTTTTAAAATAGAAACCCCTGTTTTTTTTTTGTTTTGTTTTGTTTTGTTTTTTTGCTAAATAGTGTGTATTATGTCTATCGGCCAGCGCACTCAAGAAAATGTAATATAGAAAATCTGCTCTACAGCAGGGTTTGTACCAGCACACCCTCCACCCATTTGTTTGATTCGGCGTTAGCAACAATGGCTTATCGTTTTACAGTTGAATTGGCTAGATGTAACCATAATTTCTTCGCTAACAGATTTTTTTCCTCGCACTTTTTGCTTGTGAAAATCTCATCCAATTTCTTACTTTCCAGTCAAGTTTGATCTTCAACTTTTTTTGTTACCGCGTTTTAATAATTATTTTCTTATTCTTTTACACTCAGTAACTCCTTGCGTCTTAGGGGCTTTATTACCCTGCTTGGGGGTGAAATTATTTTAAAAAATAAAGAAATTTCCGACCTTTTTTTATTATTTTTAAAGAGATTTTCTTGTTTCTTAATACAATGCTTAGCATTTAGAAGGCATCATCTGACATTCCAATATGCCATAGTATTTTTGTGGCGCATTTTCCCGTCGTCTCATATAAGATTTCTCAGATAGGGAAAATGCTGAACTTTTGACGTTTCAATTCATCGCTTGTATCTTAACACGTTCCTTCTTGCTAAACATCATACATTCTGTTTTGTAGAAATTTTATTTTAATGTTCAACCAATACAAGGCCTAAGGGTCACTCAAGGTAGAGTGTTACTGCGTGGTGTTGCACGAAGCCAAGAAGTGCAATTTCTGAGGCTATGCAGGAAATATAACGGTTAAACCTAGAGTTGAAGATTTTAAGCTTGTAGTCGTCGGGGAAACATCCTACCGAGAGGCTACTCCACAAAGTTCAGGGTCTGCTCGGAGACAGTTGAACATAACAAGTTGAACATTTTACAAGTCAGTCCGTTCGACATTGAGTTACCTGGGCGAGATCAGATAAAAGATCAGCCGCCAGGTTATGGTCATCCAAATCTTTGGAGGTACACCCATAAATTTGGTTTTGTTTGGTTTGTTTTACGGCATATCAACCTCGATGGGTTATTTAATGACAAAATTTTTATTGCTGGTAATATTTTGTTTTGTCAAAAATCTATTTCTGGTAATAATTTTTTCCTTCAAAATTGTATTGCTGGTAATATTTATTTTTCAAAAATGTATTGCTGATAATTTTTTTAAAAAGTAATTCTGGTATAAAAACCTGTTTTTACACTTTCATAATGTTTTGACCCCAGTTTCGGAGTTAACTATTTGCTCATAGCTGGGAGCCTAACAAGTGCTACGACTCCGGGTCAGGGTGGACCTGGGAACATCAACAATTAAGAGGCGGTTCCATGCTCCTCAAAGCCTCCTGATCAGAGGCCTTGCTGCTGAACGGAGTTTATCGTCTTACCCAGGACGGGCATATAGTTTATCGTCATACCCAGGACGCGAACCCATAAAATATTGTATTTAGCGTACATAATAATACTACTAATAAATATCGCAAAATACACATCACCAAGTAATTATTCTGTTATTCAAATTTAGAAACTTGTATTTACGAAGACAGAAAGAAGAAAGGTATGAGAAAGAAGGGAAGAAAGTTTGTTTTTTGTTGTTGTTTATTTTGCTCTCACTTGGTCACTTGTGTTTTAATTCAAGTCTCCTTTCTCTCGCTCTAAAAAATGACGCTCTATTAGCTATCTAAAAACAAGGAAAAGATGCAAAAGTGACGAAGAATAAAACTTTAAAAAATTTGAAACGATATGTAAGTTTTTAAACAGCTGAAGTTTCAAGAATATACACTTCACTATCTATATTTTGGATATTTTCAAAACCCACCTTTATGTATATATATACTTCGTTATGTGCCATGTCCTTTCAGGACGTGAGGCGATCATTGTTCTTCACCTCCCTCTACCCCTTGCAGCTCTCAACAAGTTCCTTCCCTCTGCCATATCCCCCAGACCACGTTCTGTCATCCACATGACCGCTAGGTATGTCTCTCTCTCGTCTCTCGTTCCCTCTATTCGACCCGTGAGTATCAGATTCTCCAGGCCCTCCTTCATCATAATGTGTCCCAAAAATTTCAGCTGCCTCTTCCTGATGTTAAGTATAAGCCTCCTCCTTGTTTGCAACCTCTCCAAGACCTCATCGTTGCTCACACGCTCGGTCCATGATATCCTTAGCATCCTTCTGTAGAACGACATCTCCGTCGCCTCGAGTCTCGTCTTCATCTTTGAGGAAATTGCTCAACATTCGATGTCGTAAAGAAGGACAGATATCACGTAACAGCTCAGTATTCTTTTCTTTGTTACCAAAGAAATCCCCCTGTCTCGCAATACTCTGCCCAGCTTTTGGAATGCGTCCTTGGCCATCCCAATACGTCTACGGATCTCGGTGTCGCACTTACCGTCCTCTGTCAAAACGCTTCCAAGATATTTAAACTTCCGCGTCTGCTTGATTCTAGTGTTCCCGACCTGTAAATCAAATTTCAGGCTCATCTTTTTACTGATGACTATGCATTCTGTCTTCTTGTAGTTTATGCTTAGTCCCTTCTTCTCACTCTCCGTCGTTACCATCTGTAGGAGATTTTGTAATTTCTTTCCGTGTCTGCTATCAGTACTGCAATTTTCATATATGCATCTAGGTCGAGATATACTCACTTGTTTGTCGCTTCATATAAAATTGTCGATGTATATATTTCATAATTCTTTCAGCTTCCAAGATGCCATTTAGTGTGTATGTATTAATGTCAATGCCGACATTAACGACGATTTGTCATGTTTTCCGTATTTTGTTTTATTATATTTAATCTGCAAATATTTTTTATTTTAATTTTACAGTTTACTTGTTCATGCATATTTTTTATACGCGCAATGTTAATTTCTTAATTTTGAAATTTCAAAAAAAAAATCGCAAGAATTTTATCGATCAATAAAAAAATGACTTTCCTTTTTTCTCAAAATGGATTATGATTTTGTGATAGTGCAATTTGCTGAGAGAGGAGAAAGGGAATGGGAGTTTAGATGCCGGAGGAGAGAGTGGAATTGTGATCTTGAGGATGAAAAGGAAGAAAGAAACAAACAAACAAGCGAATGAGTGAACAAGAAAAAAAAGGCAAAAAAAAAGAAAAAAAGGAAGGAAGCTTCAGTGATAGAGGGAAAAGTAGAAGAGGAGGAGAAGTAACGAAAATGAAATACAAGGCAGAAATAGCCTCGCGGAACAGCATCAACACGTAGTGATTTTCCAGGCGTAGCTTAGATGCGGCACAAGGCCGAAAGTATGGGGCACCCAGTGAGGAAGGAACTCACTACTCAGTCATAATTGTTCTACCGAGACAAGCTTGCTAACCATTACACCGCCTCGAGGTGCTCCAAAACAGCATCAACACGTATATCAAAATATGGGTAAAATAGATAGATCGCTTTCTTCCTTGCATATAAACATGAACACATGCATATGTGAGATATATATATATGTGTGTGTGTGTGTAAATATTCTCAGAGTGTATTTGTAGAGGAGATAAAATGAATAAAAAGAGGAAAAACTATGCTCTGCGGACGCGTTTCGTCCTCTAAGAGACTATATCAAGACAATGTAGGATTCGTATATATATATATATATATATATATATATATATATATATATATTAGAAATGAATTTATAATTTATTAA
>OZ038476.1:85736911-85774411 GCA_964036315.1 Acanthosepion esculentum
GAATTTTTACACACACACACACACACATATATATATATATTTATGCCATAAATGTGTAAAAGCCGAGAAAAATATAGTTAGCTATTCTTCTCTTACCTATAATCCCTTTTGAAACTGAACGCACGTAGGAAACAACAGCTGTCATATAATTTTTATTTCTAGAAGTAGAAAGTACTTCAAAGATTCTCAGCAGATTAGGAATGATTTATAGAAAGGTTGCAAAAGACGTCAGTGTAGTTAGATGTAGTTAGACCTTAGTGACAGACCTCACAATGGCAGTTTGTACCCCACTGGTACCACTATCAATTGTGACTCCTACGTAAATCAGAGCCAAGCTTCTTCAAGTTAAGCCTCATTTAAATATGAGTGATGTACTTCTGCAACATACCAATGAAAGGACTCACATAAGTTTAAATACAAAAAATGAATACTGCTATGAAAATATTTCTCGAAAAAACAGTCGAAGTCGAGATGCCAGTTCAGGACCGATAATATTACAGACTCTTCTTTGCATTTTTTCAAGAATATATCAAGATATGTAACAGAATCATCAGACTAGATGTGACAGTAATTTTCAATGCATAGACGAATGGTAGATTTATAAACGTGCAAGATGGATTCTAGCGAGATAAAATGTCTAGTATGACGCGGTGAACCAACTATACTAATAGAAGAGCTTGCAATTGATTCTATTCAATATAATTAGTCCACTTTTGGGGTAATGGATAGTGGCTCGGATTTAAAAATCGGAGAGCTGAGTTCGAACTCCAGTCAGATCCATTACATTCACTTACGTGCTAATACACTTGGGAAAGGTATGAATCCTATTCTTTTTCCCCAGCTATGGGTAAATAGAAGAAGCGATCCCAGCGTGAGGCACCTTTGAAATTGCCTGCAAACCATACCACTGGTTGTGAGTAAAATTGGGTAAAATCGATGGTTATGCTAGGACGATGTCACAAGTCATCGTGACGTAGGGTTTGAACGTGCTGGCCTTGGTCCGACTGTTGATCACGCCAGGTAACGCCTACTCTTTCAGAAACTGTAACTAAGGTCCCTTCAGCATAGTTGCAGTATAAACAACAGAATGTTGAACAAGAACACAAATGTGTCTGAGCAGCCGCCCTAGAGAGAAGACTGGGTTCTTTAGACTTGGGCGGCAATCGGTCTAGTAGAAGGGAAAACACTGAATTCAAAACCGGCCTCTGTTCCGTCAGGCTATGGGGCTTTCTTCACGTTAGTTATCCTACTTAAGGAGCCCTTCTCCTTCTCCTCCTCCGTGCCATTGGAACTAGTTATCAATATAGTGATATTTACACATAGCGTGTTTGGATTAATTGAAAACACACTTTCATATGTTTCACTGTGAGTCCGTTCACTAAGACATCTATCTGGCATTTCATGTCTGTTATTTTTAAGATGACAGTCATTTTACATGGAGACATATAATTTAATAAAGAAAAGAAAATGATCTTATAATATTACCTCTTCATGCAAGGGGCATAATCAAGAACCTATACTGGCAGTAAACGGTGTAAGACTAGAATATCTTTTCAACAGCTTTTCAACCTATACAGTGACGCGATTCTGAAAGAATTAGAATTCCTACCAGGATTCATTACTGGCGGCCACGATCTTAACAGTATAAGATATACAAATGACACAGTGTTGATAGCAGACACAGTATGTAAGGGAAGCGAGAAGAAAGGACTAAACCTCAATTGCAAGAAGACGGACTGCTGAAGAGACCAATATGCAAATTGCATATTCGAGATGCCAAACTCAACAATTTAAATATCTGGGAAGTGTTTTAAAAGAAGACTAAAAGTGTGCTACTGAAATCCGAAGGCACATTGAGATAGCCAAAGATGCATTCCAAATCTAAGCAGTAAGAAATAGAAAAACATCGTTAGAAACAAGGGAAAGACTGTCGAGCTGTTACGTAATATCAGTCCTCCTACATGGCATTGAATGCTGGACAATCTCCTCACAGATGAAGAAGAAACCTGACGCAACTGAAATGTGTTTCTACAGAAGGATGCTGCGGATAACATGAAAAACATTAATGAGCGAGAAAAATAAAAGAACAGAATTTCAGAAGACAGAAAGTAACGATTTATTGTATGTAAACTTCTGAAGATATTTTGATGACTGGAAATCAAGAAGCAGGAAAAGATTTCCATACGCGAGAACTGTGATAGAAGAAACTGTTGGCATAGAACTTACGGTTGCATCTAGCCATTTCAACTATAAAATCATTAGATCTTGCCGCCAATCTAGTACCGCGCTTAAATTCTACGCACGATAGAGTACATCAGAAAAATTACCATGAAATATTTATAGAAACGGCACAGGGAAGCTACATTACGGCGATGAGAATGTGACTGAATCCGAGATCCCAGGTCAGGACCAATGAAATTGCCTATTCTTTCTTTCCTAACAGAAGACCTAGCAATTAATTCGATATAATCTTTTCACTTCATATCAATGGAAAATATTAGCACGAGAAGGCGCAACAAGCCACTCTCCTGGCGGTTAGCATTAGCCATGCTGATGGGAGACAGAAATTGTTCTCTCACACGATTACTGTATTAAAGAGAGTAATTCCCGCAATTAAAAATACCCAGTTGCTGACTAGTCTAGTAAGGATTTATTAAGTTGTATTCAAATTATTTTGGGGTTCACAACAATTAATGTGTATTGATTTGTATCATTTGTTTTAAATCCGGTTTGTGTATTATTTGGTTGTACCTCATGCAGTGTCGGTTTAAAGTTTAGAATTGCATTGGAGCGATTGTCTATTATATTGTAGAATTTAGTGTTGTAAATCTTTGCAATCTCGTCTTTTATATACATGTTGAATTGATAATAATGGTATGTATAGCGGGCCACTCGTATTGGAGGATACCCGTCTACAAGGGCGGCTAGCCACTCCCTATTGCAGACGCTTGCTCGGGCGCGTTTGTGTTTATTCAACACCCACAGAGCCCACCTGCAACTATGCTGAGCAAACATTGGTTATAGTTTCTGTGAAAAGAGTGTTTTATCTAGCGTGATCAATAATTTGAACAAGGCCATCACGCTCAAGCCCTCGGCCACGATGATTTGTGACTTCGTGCTAGCACGGCTATCGACGGCACCCAAGGGATCCGTCTACCAAATTTTCCGAGGTATAGTTTTCAGGCATTTTCCAAAGGTTCCGCACGCTGGGATCGTCCCCTCTCCAGTCCGGTAACATCAGGGAGTCTCCTTCCTGACAAATCGACCATGGTGAACCCGGGTCTCATGGTCAGAATGCGAACGTTCTAAACACTCGGCCACGTGCCCATTCATGATGATGATAATAATAATAATATAAATATTTAAATAATTCTATGCACATATTTGTATGAGTTTGAAGTGGAACAAAATGCGGAAGACACAAGGAGAGACATCAATTTGACATTTGATGAACAGACAGTTAACTTTAGAACAAAGCAACAGTGGTTTCAGAAATTTTGCTCGGATTCTAAAACAAGCTTCGAGAAGGACGCACAGTGTTTTAGCCTTTGTGCGTATCTGCGCGCGTGTGCCGGTGTGTGTCATGCTAGGTTGTTCAAATGATGACATATCAACTTTTGTTGGGCTATTTAATGTCAAATATGACTTTTGTAAAGCAAAAATCACAATGAAGTATTAGATAAAAGTAGACAAAAGTCCAATTTTATATTAGACTCAAACAGAAAGACATAAACCTGATTTAAAATAGTTAAAAATGTAGACGTAGATCCAGAATAAGAAAAGATATGCAACGGTTTGCTTTTTATTGATATTTTTAAGGCTCATCCACCTTTTGCAGGTTATTTAAAGTCAGAAAATGTTTTTAGATTGTAAGAATCTTTTGTAGATAATGATTTACAGATAACATTCCTAGTAATTAAGTCTTAGCTGGGCAGGGAGACATGTGGCTTCGTACGCTCAAATACTCTTGGGAAGATAAATGAATATAACGAACGCAACGGGAAATGGAATTTGGCTCTACGATTTCCAATTTCCAGAACCGTTATTCATTATTACACCCGCACATCCATCTTTACAGCACTTGTTATTCCCAAGCGCTCACCCATCTAGGTACTGACTAGGTTCGAAGTTGCTTTTAAGGTCGTAAGCCCAAAGGTCCGGTTTACAACTCTCAAAAGTGTAGGCATTAGTACAGTTTGTTAAAATACAAAAGTTAGACACAGGTCAAGTTTAAACGAGAGTAGACATATGTCCGATTTACTCTAAAGTCAAACATGTAGACATGTTTAATCTATGATACAGTAAAAATGTCATAACGTTATTTGATAAAGGTATAAGATAGTGTACAGCTTACACTAGATTAAAAAAAGGTAGTCAATGATAGAGTTCTTACACTTGAGACATGTAGATATGTTTGATCTATGCTGCAGTAAGTAAAGGTATACGTAACTCCAAATATACAGTCCCACCAATTTACTCCATGATTCAGTAACTCACATAATCTGGCACGTGCTTTTTTTATATTAATCAGCCGTCATCTGGTTGTGGAACGGTTATAAGTTTCTGCCGCAGCAGTGTTTTTGTGATATACTCTTGCTCAGTTCTGTTCTTTAATCAAGCTATCTCGGACATTCATGAGTCTGTCACGGTCCTTCGTCAAGGTCGGAATGTCATTAGGGTGGCATCCTCTGTCTCTGTCTAGTTGGTCAATGGACGTTTTTACTGGGCGATCAATCCGTCTTGAACCATGGTTAAGTGTTCAGAGCTATCGGTCACTCGCAAGTTCTTGTTTTGATTACCAGCAGTGTCGTGCAAAGCATATTCTGCGTTCACGTAAGATTGTAGCTAGAAATATCAGGGGTGGGTTCATAGAGCTGTGATTTAGTTGGGTGTGTATAGCTGGATATTTACCCTTTCAGGATAGTAAGTCTATCTGAATGTTTTGGTTTTAGGCTTTTTTTTAGTTTTGTGTTGCATGAGGCTATAAAAACTTGTTTGGAAGCATTAATGTTCGTTTTATTTTCTGTTTTGAGCTTTTTTTCTATCTTTGATAACACAGCAATATATATCTAGAATAAGGTTGCAAGACTGTGTACATAGGGCATTTTTAGGGGTGATTTCCGTGATCTGGCAGTGACATGGTCACAAGATTGCCTTATTAAAAAGGTCGGACTCTACTGTGAGCAAGATAGATATAGGTTCGGTTTACACTAATTATTTAGATATGGTTCTAGTTTACATTAAAAACTAAAGGTTTGTGTTAATATGTATTATTTATTATTGTAAATCTGATTTGTGTATTATTGTATTTGGGATTACCCCATAAAGTGTTGGATCTACTTGACTGCATTAAAGTGCGCATTATATCAGATGATTTAGTGTAGGAAATCTGGATAGTGTTGTACATAACGATTGAGATTATCCGTTAATCAAAAGCTACGTATTTACACTTTTTGAAACTGTGCACATATTTGTATGAGTTTGAAATGGAATACAATGCAGATGAGACTAGAAAAGACATCAGTTTGACATTTGAAGAACAGGCTGTTAACATGCGAACAATAAAAGGTGGCTTCCGAATTCTCTCACCGAAGATAAAACATTCCCAACGTGCTTCGAAGAAGACTTACAAAGGTCAAATAAGATCAAGTGATAGCAACTCCGTAAGATAAACTGAGAATAACAATTCCTTTCAGCAAACCTTCTCTTATGAGGTCATTTGGCTGCGATAAGCAAGATGACAAATTGGGCAAATGGATTCCTAATGGCCTGACAGAAAATCAGAAACTGTGCCGCTTTGAGGTCTGTCAGTTTTTGCGTACTGTCAGCAATAACTATGCATTTCTGCACTGGGTTGCTTAGCCAGTACATCCAGATGATTCTTATTCTATATGCCGTTTCTCCTCATGACGTTAGGAATCATGGCTCTCCACAATTTCCTGTAATTTTTAGCTCTTAGTAAAATTTGTCTTTTTGTCATCTCTCCTAAACCCTGTTCTGCCATCCATTTACAAAAGCGTTTTTAAGTAGGGTATACGCTGCTTTACTCTGTACCGCTGGCTTGGGATGAAATTATTGAAATGAGTAGATCACTCGATGTTTTCTATTCCTTTTCTTGTCTTTATTATGTCCCGTGTGTCAGATTTTCCCAGCCCTCTTTCCTCATTATGTGAAATGACGTTAAGTATGAACGTCGTTTATGTTTTCATTTTCTTTAAAACTTCGTCGTCCAGAAATTGAGACAAAATTTCTTTCTTTTTATTAGATTCGGACGCCTTCAGTTCGTAGCTCGTATTTTGCTCTGTTCTTTCAAACACAGGGGGTATTTTCTTTTTTAATTTTTTTGTGTAATTGTTTTTAAGATATTGGGTTTATATATATATATATATATATATATATATATATATATATATATATATATATATATATATATATATTGTGTATTTGTGCAGCAATCCATCTTTTATGCAAGTTTCATTAAAAACGACTAACAAGGTACTGCGACAAAGATTTTTTTTTAAATTTTAATTTTCTCGTGTTCTTATAATTTTCTTCTTTTCTTGGCGTAAATTATGTAGAAATTGTCCAAATTCTTCGTATGCCCGAGCACTGATTTTATTTTTATGGATTGTTTTATCTATGATGCATTCTTTTATGTATCCATAGTTATAGTAGTGATTTATTTTCCAAACACGGTCAGAACATTGTAGCTGTGTTCATAGTTGATGTTATTGAGAGTTGGCATGTTCTTTTTTATTAATAATGCTTCCATTATTTTTAGCCCTTTTTACATGTGAATGAGGCTATTATGATTGTATTATCAACGAGTATGTTGCGGGTAGAAATATTCTTAATGAAACTTGAAACTATATATGTGTGTATATGTATGTATGTATGTATGTATATATATATATATATATATATATATATATATATATATATATATATATGTGTGTGTGTGTGTGATGGCCTGAAGATTGCGTTCAAGCATGAAACAATCTATCGCCGTTTGATGTTGACCTCAGTGTCCACTTTTATTTTCACATACGCACTGTCTCTGATATTGAGCACTTTTACCCATAAATATAGCATACTTCTGATACGTTATTGCGCAATGAACTCTAAGGCCAACGCATTTTTAAACAATACTGAAGATTAGGCCTGTGGTTAACTGACTGGCGAGTAATTCTTTCTGCTGAGTGACTTGACTGGCGAGTTTGACAAATGTTCCAAGTCAATGGCGATATGAGTAGGTGACTGAATGATTGAACAAGCAAGTGAACGACTGAAACGGAGAGAAATCTTATAAGTGAGTAGAATGGAATAAAAATGGAGAGAAAGAGGTGCAAATTAGACAGACAGGAAAGAACAAAGGGAGATGGACAGAATAGAGAAAAGAGAAGTGATCATAAACGGGATGGCGTGACACAGAAAGAAGCCAGGCATGGAATGGGTGGTAAACGGCACACCCACACGAGGAAAAATATGGGTACACTGCTGAGGATAGTGGCTGCGGTCATTATAGTGAATTCGACGTGGCTGGTGGCTGTAATGACGACTGCAGTCATAGTCGTTGTGACTGCGCAAACAGTGATGATGGTGTTGGTGAGGCTGATGACTGGACCGACCAGGGAGGCGTTGCAAGTCAAGTAAGATATGTTACCATGGAAACGGTACCGCGATGACATGATGAAGATACTAGACAACAGCAGCGGAGGCAGACGTTTGACTGTATCTCTCACTCTTTTTCATCTTTCTCTGTTTACTCCTCAATCATTCTTTCTCTTTCTTCTTCCCATATATATATATATATATATATATATATATATATATATATATATATATATTTCTTTTTTGTTGATTTTCTCTTCTAATCTATTTATCTATGTCTATGTTTCATTCTGTACCATCAACACTAGCTTGTTCCTCTATATCAATTTGAGTTTAATATCTGTCTTCGGTTTATCAATCCATCTATATCAATCTGTCCATATCTAGCTACTTCATTGTATCATCAACACTTGTCTGTTCATTTCTATCAATATGCTTGGCCATATGTATGTATCTATATCAGTTTTCCTATACATATACATATATATATATATATATATATATATATATATATATAATATGGGGGCGATGAGAGAATCAGTTTAAGACTATAATTTATTACTACCGGACACAATCTTAACAACAGAAGATACCCAGATGACACCCTGTTTCTATCTATCTATCTAATTTTGTACATTATCTATCCAACTATCATTTTAATTTCACTAATTCTCTCACTTTGTGCATAATTTTTCTCTTTTTGGATTTTTAAAAATTCTAACCATCTTTCACTTTCTTTCTGTTCTTTCTCTTGTCTTCTCTTTCTTTCTTTTCTTTCTCTTCTCTTCTCTTTCTTTCTTTTCTTTCTCTTGTCTTCTCTTTCTTTCTCTTGTTTTCTCTTTCTTTCTTTTCCTTCTCTTGTCTTCTCTTTCTTTCTTTTCTTTTCTTTCTCTTGTCTACTTTTTCTTTCTTTTCTATCTCTTGTCTTCTTTTTCTTTCTTTTCTATCTCTTGTCTTCTTTTTCTTTCTTTTCTATCTCTTGTCTTCTTTTTCTTTCTTTTCTATCTCTTGTTTTCTTTTTCTTTCTTTTCTTTCTCTTGTTTTCTTTTTCTTTTCTTTCTCTTTTCTTTTCTTTCTTTCTTTTCTTTCTCTTGCCTTCTTTTTCTTTCTTTTCTTTCTCTTGTCTTCTTTTTCTTTTCTTTCTCTTGTCTTTTCTTTCTTTCTTTTCTTCTCTTCTCTTTCGTTCTTTTCTTTTTCTTTCTTTTCTTTCTCTTCTCTTTCTTTCTTTCTTTTCTTTCTTTTTCTTTCTCTTGTCTTTTCTTTCTTTCTTTTCTTTCTCTTGTCTTCTCTTTCTTTCTTTTCTTTCTCTTCTCTTGTCTTCTCTTTCTTACTTTCTTCTCTTGTCTTCTTTTTCTCCTTTTTGTTACTCGTTTCAGTATCTTTATTTTCTGTATTTCTACATACATTAGAGGTTTTGGTCACGTTATCTTCCACGTACTCAGTCACATACCTTTTCTTCACTCGTCTCTGTCTCTCTATCTTTTGTTTCCCTCTTTCATTTCTTTTGGAGAATTTAACACGTTATCCATCTCAGACGTTGTTCTCTCAGTCTCTCCCACATCTCTTCCCTGGTTTATATTTACTGTTTCCATATTTTTGGCGATTACGTCTCTCTCGCCTATCTACATATAGCTTCTTTTCACTCTCACATATTTCTTTTTGTACACACGCACAAACACACACACACATATATATATATATATATATATACATATATATATATATATATATACATGTATTTAGGTAGCAAAAATTCACCCAAATAGGTTTCATTGAAATCCACAGACAAAATCTATTCAAACTTTTATTTTATCTCTAAGACTCACACGTATATACATATAAAAAACTAAATAACACACACACACACACCAGAGACTAAATAACTAAATAACACACTCACTAAACTAAATAACACACACACACACACACACACTTACCATCCCCTCTCCAACTAAATAACACACACACACACACACTTATCATCCCCTCTCCAGGTACCAATAAAACTGCTGAACTGACCGAGGGAAAAACGAAACTAGCATGAATCCATCCAGCTCTTATCTCAAATGACAACTTAAAAGAGACTGTTTGACCAACACAAGGAATGTTAATAAACTCATGTTAAAAAGATAAAAAAACAAATAAAATAACAAATGAAAACTACAGACAAAAGTTCATTTTCTCCATCAAGACATTCATTTCTGTAGTTTACTGCCACCAGCAAGCAGAAACATTTTTTGTCTCCCGATGATGGCCATGTTGGCCGAAACTAGTCGAGGAATCTAAATGAAATAATAATAATAAAAACATAAGAATATTAATCTACAACCCAGTATGTCTGAAGATTTTAATTAATTTTTTTAATAATTTTTATCGTTCAAAAAAAAAAAATATATATATATATATATATATATATATATATATATATATATAAACTCGGTGTGTGAAAAAACTTAGATAGAACAATTTTCAAATAAATTTGCATCCGAGGAAACATATATATATATATATTCGCTCTTTTCCACTTATCTAACTCCATATCTATGCATTTGAGTCTTTTATTTGCTTAAAGCGTTAAATATTTGCATATTAATTCATTAGTGGATGTTCGACCTCTGGTAAAATCTAACATTGCTAATGCTGCTCTTTACCGTAGGTTTTTACCAGTTGGATGATTGGCGCAGTACAATCTTTATTTTGGCTTTAAGTCATACTTCACTTAACTATATGCATATATTAAACCGAATTGGGAGCCGAAGTAATTATATAATCCTTATAGGCAATTGTCGACGTTGAACCTGGATAATAAACTAAATTTTGGATTCTGATTTATCAAGTAAAAATTCGAAGATTGGTGCAACACAATCTTCGATTCCCTCGGCTCTGTACCAGATAAGAAATATATTTGTGTGTGTGTGTGTGTGAGAGAGAGAGAGAGAGAGAGAGAGAGAGAGAGAGAGAGAACAAGTGGTTGTTTATGTAATTGTACAAGTTTGAATAAAAATGTTTTAATCGTATATAGTTGGTGGATAGATTTTATCTGTGAATAGTAAACTCGAATACATACATATATACATATATATATATATATATATATATATATATATATATATGCGTTTAATACGTAGTTTCACTCTTTTTTACACTGTCGATGGTATATTTATGAAATTAATATAGACAGATTTCTTAATATCTATCCCCAGTCTAACTGGGGAGAATTACCGAGAATAGTTTGGAATAAAGACGAGGAAGAGACTGTCATAAATAACCTGAAAAGTAGATGTTTCGAAGAACGCATATATACATACCATAGCCCTGGAGTGATGGTTATCTGTTTTCAGTCGCAGACAGACCATTATCATTGTAGTATTTTTGATCTTCAATGTGTGTGCCTCACAATTATGGCTTTAGGCTGGAGTAAGCTAAGTTTAGCAAATACCTACCTACACACAGGCATGCACACAAGGAAAACTTGTCTTTACCAACGCTTTTCGTCCTTTGACTGAGTTTGTCAGAATAAATATATGGATTTTATTCTGAAACACGTATTTATAAACAGAATGAAAAATAGCGTTAGGTCTTCAAAAGTTTGAAGTGTAAGAACGCTCAGAAATGTTTTTATCCCTCATTATGAAAGTCAAGATTGTTGTTGTTATTGTGTTTTTTTGTTCACATGTATTTATTTGTTTTTATATATATCAATGTAATTATTTTTTGAGATTTCATTTTAATTTAATAAATTTAAGTAATAAGTGTACAAAATACAAAGTATAAAAACTCCTAGCAGAGTGGGTATAAAATATCGATTTTCACACACACACACACACACACACACACACACACACACACACACACACACACACACACAAACTGACTACCTGATGATTACATGAAGCTTTTAGTTATGGCCGGTCGTAGTTCACCGGATTCATATCTACAAAATTTGCTCAAATAATCAAAGAGTAATTTTGGTAGGCGCCAAAAGAGAAAAGCTTTAATATTGCCTTTATAAACACACATTAACAGCATATCTACAAAAGATATGGTGGTGTTTGTAAAAACTATTATCGAATGTGAAAACTTTGGCTTGTAGTATTTTGACAATTTTTTATGACTTTTTGATACGAAGGGTTGTTTCTTTTTGGGTTTGAGGTAGTTTAATTGGAGTAGATAGGTTCGCCTATCACTCATTTCACACTCCTCACCTGCTTTTTTTTGTTTTTTTAAGGGGTGTAGGGTTTTATCTCTTGTACCCTGTTTAGTATTTGGTTTCTGATTCCTTGTAAAGTGTTTTCATTGTCTTTCACACCAAGTTGCCTCTTGCGTCTTTATCACCTTGCTTGGTCTGAAGTGATTAAAAAGAAAAAAGAGAGAAGTTTTTTAGGACTTTACCAGTTGACAAACGCTTACATTTTCTACCAGAACTACGTCACAACATAAAAAAATGTCTACTTACCGATCAACAAAGTAGTAAACGTTTATCGACTTTGTACAAATCAATGTTCCTTCACATACAATAATAGTTTCTATAACTAATATTTGGGTCTAAATTTCGGTTCTTATATGCACACAGACTTCTCTTTTTTTTTTTTGATCGGTAAACACAATGTCTCAGTTTGACAAACCAGCTTTTTTCACATTCAATAATAATTTATACTAATAACACCATAACTTATTTAGATATACTGTTAATTATAACGGATATATACGAGAGTTTGGGAAAAAATTACATTGAGATGTTTTGCGGACTATCAGGTGTCATCAGAAATATATTGTGTATGACAATATATATATATTTGTATGACAATATATATATATATTGTGTATGACAATATATATATATTTGTATGACAATATATATATATATTGTGTATGACAATATATATATATTTGTATGACAATATATATATATATATTGTGTATGACAATATATATATATTTGTATGACAATATATATATATATTGTGTATGACAATATATATATATTGTGTATGACAATATATATATATTGTGTATGACAATATATATATATATTGTGTATGACAATATATATATATATTGTGTATGACAATATATATATATATATATTGTGTATGACAATATATAAATATTGTGTATGACAATATATATATATTGTGTATGACATATATTGTGTATGACAATATATATATATTGTGTATGATAATATATATATATATTGTGTATGATAATATATATATATTGTGTATGACAATATATATATATATACATATATAAATATATATATATATATATATATTGTGCATGACAATATATATATATATATACATATATATATATATATATGCAAAAATAAAACCTACATTAGTAAAATAAAATAAATTTGTTGAGCACTTAAATTTTCCTTTAACTGCAACATCAGTTGCGGATCTACTATGAAGTTAATAAAGCTTAAGCTTCAGAGCCCCTAATCTCAGATAAGCCCCCGAAGCAATGGGTGTATTTTTCAACAAAATCGATCTTTTTTTAAGTGCTTGTTATTAGAATAATGCTGTTTTAGTGATAGAATCATAAACTAATGGGTTAAAGTAGCTAATAGTGGCCTTAGAATATGCTCTAATATTCATATCGTATGGCCTCAAAATTCCCCTGTAATTGTTCAAATTTCAACATTTTCTTGAGCCGCTTGCAATGCTCGATCCCTCAGCTGTATGGGCTCGTTGATCTCGCAAGAATCTATTCATAGCCTACATTTTGGCAGTTGACCCTCAACTCTATTGCTGTTGGTTCCGAAGGGGCATCCATATCTGTTTAAGCTTCAGGTCCAGAAAAAATGTAGGCCTGCCAATATGTAGCATTATAGAAGTGACCGACTGCCTAATTTCAACTCATTTTCTTTTCCTCATGAATTTTTAAAGAACAATTCGCTAAAATCAAAAAAAATAAAATTCTCCCTACCGATCAACAAGGTCTTGAAAAATTGGTCAAACTTGTTCATCATCATACCACGTTGGAATGACTCTTTTTAGAAATATATATATATATATATATATATATATATATATATATATATATATATATATATATATAATGTGTGTGTGTGTGTGTCTATGATGGATGAGAATATATTTGTGTATGCGTTCACCTCGTTTTCTGCGAAGTTTTTATTACTTCCTCTGGTAACTCACCTAAGCTACTCCACCGCAAAAAAGGTTGTCTGTCCCAGATAGAACCGGGCAAAAGAATAAAACAGAAACCAACAACAAATAAGTCGGGGAGATAACTGTATCAAATGCAGTGGAGATTCTTCTCGTCATATCTTTTGTTTTTACAAAATTCTCCACTTTTCTCTCCTTCACAAGAAACGCGCATGGCGTCCATAATTAACTCCCTTCTCCGCGTTCTTCTCGATTGCGATTTATTAACTAAATTCCCTCGTTCTTTCAGGATTCTTTGTGTGTGCGCGTGTCCGAGGTGGAGGATGAAAAGTTCTCGGCTCGACCCAGTTCCGAAATTCAGCATTTTAGTAGCCAAACAGTTTAGTCCTGCGCTGAGCTGGACTAAAATTAATAAATAACAAATAAGCTTGACGGACAGTAAGCTTGCCTCGAAGTTGTCAGTCTACTGAATACGATTCGCACTATGCTCTCCCCTTTAACTGTAGCTCTGTGCCAAGCAATCTAATTTCTGTGATTATTGATAGTGTGGTGGTTTTGATTCTCATGAGGTACCCCTCATTTTTAACCAAGCTTAATAAATATTTCTTTCTGGATAAAGATGATCTTATTGCATATTACTGAACGGAAGTTCTGTCACTGATACAAATTCTATAATAAAGTGACATAAATTTAGAAACCTATATCTAATAGTGTGTATCTTACTTTCCTCGATCGAGTTTTGACGAGTGAGGAGCAATAACCGGTTATTTATTATATAGTATTTTTTTTATATTTCTTTATACACTTTTTCGCTTTGCCAACTACTGTAGTTTTTGTTTTACTCTTTTCCTTTTTTAATTATGTTATTTTGAACATTGCCCTCTTTATACAGATTATAAATTGAATGCATAAGATATGTCGCCAAAAAGAAATCTCGTAGGACAATGGTTTCCTACCACAGTTTGATTTGATTTGTTTTTTTACGGCTTATCAACCTTTTGTAGATTATTTACATATTTTGAATTGTGAGAAGATGTTTTTTTTGCGAGTGAATATTTTATCAGTTTTTGAGAATAACAATGATTTTTACAGATTTACTATTTAACCCATAACTGGGTGAAGGAGATGGATTCATACCTTTCCCAAGACGACTTGCGTGTAAGTAAATGCAACGGATTCGAATGAAATTTGAACCCAGCTCTCAGATTTCTCATTCCGAGCCTCAATCCATTACAACATCCGCACACCCACTCTCACTACACTACATCTTAAAACAAACATTTCTAGCAATCTATTGGGTAGATTGAATGAATAACCAAAAATTAATAAACAACAGTGTTGGAAAGGTGTGGGAGGTAACAGAGTAGAAGGATTTTCATCGAGTAGTCCCCAAAAATATTTCGGGTCACCTATGCACGAATGATTGTTGCATTCTGTTGATTGAAGAAACCGTTTCCTTTGTGAATCATAAACAAAAAAGATACAGAGGTTCTCATGAAGTGCAAGACCGAAAATGGATTGTTGCTGCCATATCGAAACTGGATCTGTTCAATCCTTACTTTCCATCCTATGATAGAGTTCCAAACCATTTACGCTGTCTTGTGAGTTAGGACTTAGTTTCCACTCTGCAATTTTCCCCCACAGACACAGCATTTCAAATGTGTCGCTATTCTATCGTTATTTCCATGGAAAATATTTACACTATTGACATTTCTCGGACTGCTGTCCTCATCACGACGTTTCAGTCGTTGTGCGCTCCGGACATCTTCAGGTGATATAAAGGCCAAAGCATACAACAGCCGAAACGTCGTAAATATGAGAATAACGATGACGACAATAGTCCAAACAGTGTAAATAGTTACAATACCTCATCTCAGAAATATAGCCAGATATTTTCCATGGAAAATGTTTATGATCACCTCCGTTCCTTATCACCATCAGTTCCAACCTTTAGGGCGAGAAGTTATTTCCATGGAGTCAAAACCCACTCATTTCACTCGTGTTCCAGGGATAAAAAGAAAGTTTCACGCAGACAGCATTCCACTGTAACTACCACTTTGTGGAATGGACACACGTGTAGATGTATCTGTAGCGCTAAAAATCAACTAAAGAAATTAGATAACGCACAATAAAGCAGATGGCAAAAAAGGTAAAGATGAAATATTAAGTTAATTAAATGTGGAATTAAGAACTCAGTGTGTGTTAGTACAAAAACACGTATAGTTTTTTTTATCTCTCTCTCTCTCCCTCGATGTATTTGTCTACAGATAGATAGGTAAGTAGATATGAAAATACGAGTAAACATAGACTTAATTGCTTTGTTCACACTACATCTGAAAGCGTTTTATCTTTGACACTGAACAATAAAAATTCAGTAAATACTACTATTATATGTAAAGGTACAGTGGCGTAATAATCCATTTATCCTCACCACGTGATATGGGTAAATACCAGGACAAATAAAAAAAAAACGCTTCAGAACGTTAACCTTCAATGAGGTATAGCTCGAGTCGCTACTGAAGTTTCATGCGCTCGTGATCTTCAGGCGGCTATTTACAGTCAAGTCATAGATTTTCAATCTCTAACCAATGAAATCGTAAAATATATTTCAGCATACTTAAAAAATATCTGTAACTTAGCTCTCACTCTTCATATATATATATATATATATATATATATATATATATATATATATATATACACGCACACACATATTGTGTGTGGGGGAAAAGTCTTCGTGAAGGCGTAGAAATATGACTTTGGAAAAAAAAAAGAAATAGTTACTCTCATATCATGTAGATTTTTAAAGAAGACCGTACAAAAACTACATTTGGTTACTGCTCACACAGGGTAGGAATTTGGGGCTTCACACCCCAAATTTTAAATACATAGGTTTCAGTTGCTTTTCTCGGTACATCTTAAGGATACATAGAAAAAAGCAAATACGAAAACACCGAAGTTGAGCAACGTCAAGCTACCTACATACCGTGTAAGCTTCGATATCCGGCTGGTTTAATGGATAATGACTTGGAATTGAAAATCGAAGAGCCGAGTTCCAGTTCGTGTCGGGTTCTTTATAATCACTTTTGAAAATGAATGAATTCATCTCTTCTACCCACCAGCTATGGCTTTATTAGTAGGATTTGTATCAGTAAATCATTATCTTACTCTCTCTATTTTCTTGCAAAGGGTTGATAAGCCGTAAAAAATCTCTCTCTCAAATGACAAAATACATTAAAATATAGTTGTTAACAGGCATCTCTTTTCAGTGCAAACTAATTACTCAGACAGTTATGTGGCATGCGTGATACACGCTTAGGCGATCATGTATCTTTCGATACATGACTGAAGAAGCAGATTTTTTCCTGCAGTAGGTTGCCATTTCTCTCTGCGGTAGACCAGCTGCCATTCAAGGCTATAGAACCCGGTCTGTCCTGCTATTTACACATAGCTGGGGGAGGGGAGAAGAAGAGGATTCATCTCTTTCCCAAGGGTGTTTGCACGTAAGTGAATGTAATGAATTCGACTGGAAATCGAACTCTGCTCTCCGATTCCTCAATCCGTGCCATTACTCCACCATGGAAACTAATATGTGCAAAAAAAACTGTTACACATATGATAGGGCGTGTTTTTATGAATTCCTATATATAAATTTGAGTGAAAAAAGACAATATGAGTTAGTTTATGAATCGGTAAATTTGTGATCTGCGTGTTTATATTTATTCACACGTACTGAGGGAGTGTATGTGTGTTTGAGTGAAAGAGCGATACCTTTATCATAATGCGCAACAAACGGGTAAATAAGAGAGTGACTTGTATACAATAATTTAATCTTGTCATCTCTTCCACCTCCACGGCCCAACAAGTAAAAGAAATCTCCTTGCAACTTAAAAGCACTAACATCGATTTCAGTGTTAAAAAAATAATTATGACAAAAAAAAAAATTAATAAAACGAGAAAGAAATAAGAAAAAAATGAGCATTTGCAGCATTGAGAAATTGTTTTATTAATTTCTGTTTCATTAAAATTTTTTCTTTTTCGTTTGAATCTTTTTATTCCTCCCTTGGCTGTTTGGGAGGTAGAGGCAAGCACCTGTTTGAATATCAGCCATCGTCGAATATTCTTGTGTTTACGCACCCACGCAATCCTCACACGTGAAACGGTAATCTCCCATCTCCACTTTGCTCATTTTCGCTTTCAAACACGCGCGAAAATAGCACTTGCACAGAAGCCTACATACATACATACATACATACATACATACATATACATATATATATATATATATATATATATATATATATATATGTGTGTGTATGTATATATATATATATATATATATATATATATATATATATATATATATATATATTAATCACATATATTAACCCGAAAAAAGACAAATTTTAAAAAAATGTATAGATTCATAACATTCATAATTTTGTGAATAAAAAAGTGATAGGCATTTATATTCACATGTATCATTCGTTTTCAACCCACTTTGAAGAGGTAACAACGTTTTACGTGCACTCAACGCACAACCAGTTCTATATTACAAACGAAATTGCGCGCACACCCACCCACACACACACACACATATATATATATATATATATAGTAATTAATCGATTTGTTGATCCGACATTATTTCTTTATTATTATTAACCTTATATTTCATCGGGTATTTATTAGGTGTTTAATACCCATAGCTGGGGGGGAGGGGAGAAGAAGAGGATTCATCTCTTCCCCAAGGGTGTTAGCACGTAAGTGAATGTAATGAATTCGACTAGAAATCGAACTCTGTTCTCCGATTCCTCAATCCGTGCCATTACTCCACCATGGAAACTAATATGTGCAAAAAAAAAAAACTGTTACACATATGATAGGGCGTGTTTTTATGAATTCCTATATATAAATTTGTGTGAAAAAAGATAATATGAGTTAGTTTATGAATCGGTAAATTTGTAATCTGCGTGTTTAATTCGACATCTTTGTTTTTGTTTTTTAACGAAATTACAAGTCATCCTCATCCTTGATCACGCCAGCTGATGAGATGTTTCCCAGAAACTGTAACTAAGGTTCGCTCAGCATAGTTGCAGCATAAACCACAAGCGGCCGCTGTGGCTGTTGAACTAATACAAATGTGGCCGAGCAAACATCTACTACAAGGATTGGCTAGCCACCTTAGTAGACAGGTGTACTTGGAAAAACATTAATCGGATATATATATATATATATATATATATATATATATATATATATATATATATATATATATATATATATAGAGAGAGAGAGAGAGAGAGAGAGAGAGAGAGACTGTGACGACAAAGCCTATTTCAAGACCAAGTTGAAAATTGACGATCATATAATAGGTATATGAGTACCTCACATGAAAGACTTGAACAAATAAGACTGCAATCTAAGAAACTTAGGAGCAAAGGAACTAATTAATTAAATGGTACAATTTGTTCGAACTAATTTTGTCTAACTGCAGGCAAATAGTTTATATTTATAGATTATTAAAAATGACAAAGTGAAGTAATCAGTCCTGAATTTACTAACTTAGGTTGATTTGCCCCACTTTCTATTTGGGACAGGAAATATATAAATACACATTGATAATTATTATTCGGTTTGAGATATATAGTTGTATAATAGGGGTTGGTGAATAGTTCTTGACTCGGCCTACTACCCGACATCTGACCAAAACATCATTTTTTTTCCTGGTGATGTGTAATTTGATCGATGGAAGAATGTTCATCATATCTTCGTATAATGTTCGGTCTGCTTGTTCTATGGATATGTGTGGGGGCGAAGTACTTTGACAAGAAATAAATTTATGTTGAATATATATGTTTATTTTGTAAAATAAATACTTTTTGTCGATATTGCAATGCCGACGTTTATAGTTTCACATTAATCGTCGTAAATATCACATTTATAGTCAAATGTCCTCATGCTTTCATAGTGCGCATTGGCTGAGCTCAGTGAGTTCCAAAAAGCTTTTTAACATCGCCTGTCGCAAGTAAACTGGTGCCATGTGATCGAAAAGCAACAACGAACTCAATAAATGATAAGACGCAAATAAATCTGAAACCAGTGATATTCTTTTCACCCGGCTAAGTAAACGGAAATCGCTGGGGGTAGCAACTTTACCTCGTAAAAACCTATTTTCTACAGAAACCACAACAGCAGTTCTTAGCGTGTTGAGGTTGTGGCCTATACGCCATAGGGGAGTCTACAGGAACAACACTATCAGTTATCTATATGCAGCATGATTTTTCTCACCAGCCCGAGGGGGGGGGGAGGAGAACTACGACTCATATCTCCGATCGCTGTTTTTGTATCACCTTCTCCATCGAGAGATACACACCAATAAAACAAGGAAACTTGTCTAATATCTGCGAAAACCTTCGCGTGAAAATTAAACAAAAATATGAAAACAATAAAGGAGCTAAAACTAATTAAATTATTTCTATTCCTCGTTACTAATTGACACAACTAATAAACACCGACATCTTTATCCAATGATCATGGAATCTGAAACGGAGCTGCAACCACTTCACACACACACTAGTATCAAATTATATATATATATATATATATATATATATATATATATATATATATATATATCCGATTAATGTTTTTCCAAGTACACCTGTCTACTAAGGTGGCTAGCCAATCCTTGTAGTAGATGTTTGCTCGGCCACATTTGTATTAGTTCAACAGCCACAGCGGCCGCTTGTGGTTTATGCTGCAACTATGCTGAGCGAACCTTAGTTACAGTTTCTGGGAAACATCTCATCAGCTGGCGTGATCAAGGATGAGGATGACTTGTAATTTCGTTAAAAACCAAAAACAAAGATGTCGAATTAAACACGCAGATTACAAATTTACCGATTCATAAACTAACTCATATTATCTTTATTCACAGAAATTTATATATAGGAATTCATAAAAACACGCCCTATCATATGTGTAACAGTTTTTTTTTTGTGCACATATTAGTTTCCATGGTGGAGTAATGTGTGTTGGGCCGAGTGGTTAGAACGTTCGCATTAGGACAATAAGACCCGGGTTCGAATTTCACCATGGTGGATTTGCCAGGAAGGAGACTTCTTGATGTTATCTGACTGGAGGGGTCGATCCCAGCATGCGGCACATTTGAAAACCATACCACGGGTTGACCCAAGCCTTGTAAGTGAAATTGGGTAAACGGAACCCTTAGGGGTCGTCGGTGGCTTTGCTAGCACGAAGTCACAAGTCATGGTGACCGATGGTTTGAGCGTGCTGACCTTGTTCAATTGTTGATCACGCTAGATAACACGCTCTCTTCCAGAAACTGAAACTAACCTCTGCTCAGCATAGTTGCAGTATAATCCACAGGTGGGCTCTGTGGGTGTTGAACAAACACAAATGTGTCTGAGCAAGCGTCTACCGCCCTAGTAGACAGGTATCCTCGAATACGAATGGCCAGCTATACCATATATATATATGAACTTTATTAGCGAAGATAATCTGTAATTGTTCTTGGGAATGATCCCGAAACAGTTTTTCTTTATTGACAGTGAATTTATTGAGACATTACCTGCCTGTTGATAGAGAATTATTTTTGCCCCGTGAAATAAACAACTTCACCTTACAGGATGACTAACCAACCTCCTCGCGCAATAAGTAGATGTCCAGGAAGCCGGTATAGACACTACCCTCCACTACACGCACATTACCTGTTAGTTTTTAATTTAGTTAAAGTTCTTAACCTCGAGTCAAATATCTAGTGAACCAGTTTAAATGGATGGCAGAACACGAACAGCGAGAAATAGTAAAGGGACAAACATTGCTTAGTGCTATGATAGGAAGTTGTGGAGATCCAAGTTCGCGTACATGCAGAAGAGACATCATCATCATCGTCAGTCCTATGACCGGATGTTGTCGTCGAGTCACAGAGCGTCTGGAGAGATATTTACATATATATATTTATACAATACAGACAAAAAAATGTTAAAAGGCCCAAAAGAGATATATGTTGCGTCATAAATTTTAAACTGCTGCTAAATTTACTGACTTATGATTAATTTTTTCCTATTTCTTTTATCACAATTAACTAGATAAAGTAACGACTCTTCCTTTTTCTACGATAAATAACTGTCCTCGGTGTAAATTTCGAACAGGATAAACACCTTATTTCTGAAACAACTTGACCTTTTCTATTTGTGTACACATGTCCATAGATGGAATTCATTGGGTTTTAGTTATCAAATATGTGTAACGGGGAGATATAAATGCGAGGTAAATTTTCTATATTTAATTTTTAAAATGTTTTTCATTCTATAGATACATCGGGCTTCACTTTCATATTTATACCAGAAGACTCGAAGTAAAAGAAATATTGTAAGAAAAAAAAAACACTTTCTTACATATTACTTCATATCGCCATTTAAAATATATGTATAAAAATAATTGTGGAAAAGGTGTTTCTGAGAAGTCCTCAGTTCAACCCAGTAGAGTACAGAAGTTTGGTAATGCCCGAGGCCAACTCCTTGATTGTATGCCCCCTAAGACTCAAGTGGGGGGTGCTAAGTGGCCTACTACTGAGAAATGTGAGAAAGGAAGACCTTTTAAATATGTAAAAACAAATGAAACATGAACTAAACACATTATTTCTAATGTCAAAAACTAAATTTTTATTTCTCTTTTTGAATGAATGCTCAGGGACGTCACAACCTCTGCTTTCTCTTCTGCGCGCCACTGGTCCAACCAGAAATGTATTTCATGACAACGATCTATTGTTTGTTCATTTGGTCACATTTTGGGGAATTTAGTCGGGCTGAGAACTTATCAGCATTTCCCATATTTTTCTTTTCACTGTATTTACTACACAAAATCGAATGGCAGCAAACGATATAAATTTCTTCTGCAACAAATAGCTGTTTTAATGCACAAATCGACAAATGTTCTCATGTCAGCATAGTATACAAACAAACGGTGAAAACAAGTCCACGCATAATTAACGCTTGAAATATATACACGAGATATGGTATGTAAATATAGACGGGCAGCGAAAAGCGCGTAGACAACGTGCGTGCATCTTTGCTGCAATACTTGGCCGAGATTATCTCCCTTTTCTTTCGATTCCCCCACTCTTTTGTAAAGAAAAACGCTTTTCTCTGGTTACCGCTCGCGACTGTCTTGTCTGCAGTCGATCAACACGGCGTTTTATAAAACATAGCACACCTTAACTTACAATCACACACACACACACAGTCAGTATCAGTGATGCTTCCTCTCAATGTTTCTCCATTTTATCTCGGCAACATCTGACGCAGTTGTAAGAACCGGCTGTTTCTTTCTTCAACCTTTATGGGCACTCGCCGTGATTGTATTTGGATGCGATTAAGTTTTACAATGTTTGCAAGTGTGTACGCAGTGGTTGCAGCATTTAGTCAAGGTTGTGCCTATGTGTGTGTCCGACTTAGGATTTTCTCTGCGTGCATATCAATGTCTGAGATGGAATCCCAATATGCATATCTCCGGATGAAAGGGAAAACATGTGGATTAGTTTATCTCTTCTTTTTTCTCTTTTTCTTTGTATCTTGAATGCCAGTAAACACGAAACTTTATCCACAAGGATAGTTTTTTTGTTTCATTTGATCATATTTTCGTATCGTCTTTTGTTCATAATTCAGTTTGTAATGTATTTCTCTAAAGTTTAATAGATTTTGATGTGTTATTTTGCAACTTTTAAATTAATAAAAATATTTATACCTTAAACATATTTATGGATATTATGCTATGAATGGTAATGTAGTGGACCAACAAGTTGGGTTAAACAAAAATTCAAATATACCTGTTCAAAAGAAACTGGTGGATCCTGTAATGAAATATAGCATGCGTATTATATCGAGGAAAATACATTATTTATTTATTCATAATTGACGATGAGAAAACAATGAAGAACACTGAAATAATAATGTGCAGTCGATTTACTTTATTAGTAAAACGTTTCCTATAAATTATCATTAGTGTGTGTGTGTATGTATGTGTGTGTCTATATATATATATATATATATATATATATATATATATATATATATATATAAATAAGTGATGGATTTTTATTAGTCAGTCAGATTATATTACTTAACGTTTTTCTTAGTGGATACGCATATTTGAGTAGACGCTCCCTTTAATAGTGTATTAATTTATTTTCATGTACCGACCTGAATATTCGTGGAATCTTATTTAGAGATCGCGTATTTTTCTTTAATAAGATTTCTCGAATTTTCAGGCCGATAGACGAAAATTAGTAAATATCCGTAGCGTCTACTCAAATATGGGTATCCAATAAAAATAATAAAAATAACGTTTAACTAAATAATAATAATAATATATATATATATATATATATATATATATATATATATATATAAGCAAAATTACAAACACATAACTTACCAGGTGATTAAAGGAAACGCGAATAGAAAAAGAAAGAAACAAAAATCAAGAAAACGTATTCAAGAATGGGAAAATGAACAAACTAAGAAAAAAAAAAGAAAAAGAGAAAGGTAGCTACCTACAGTAATCAACAACGTTCAATGCCTAGATTATTAACACAGATCAAAAATGCTTCAGTCTCACACCTCAAAAAGACAAAGTTAGGATTACTACTTAAGGTTCACGTTCCCGCCATCATGTTTTCTCTCTCTCTCTCTCTCTCTCTCTCTCTCTCTCACACACACACATGTTATATTAAGACAAAATAGCTTATGGTTTACAGTAAATAATGTTAGTAAATTTGAAGAAAGTCGTAAAAACCGTTGTAAATTCGCGGCTAAAATTTTCACTTTAAAACGGTTAGATATTTAGTCATAATTTTTCATTATTGGAGAAGCGTCTCAATATTTACGCTCTCTCTCTCTCCCTTTATCCCTCGGGGGAGAGAGTGAGAGAACACTGGGTCAACACCGAGTGGTGACAGTCTGTTTTATGTTTGAACGCAATGTTCAGGCTATATATTTATCTGTATATTGTGATTCCTTCTGAATGATCTAAAATTTCCGTTCAAGCATAAAACAGACAGTCTACCCTGGGTATTGATTTCAGTGTCCACTCATATTTATAAACAGTATTTTGGGGGGATGGGGCACTTTTACCCATAAATAGAGCATACATTCAAATTATAATTTATCACACACACACACACACACACACACACACACACACACACACACACACACACACACACTAACTAATGCAACGATCTTATTTTTTTTTTTACTAAGTCCAAGAGCCACTCAAAGTAGGAGGTTACTGTGTGGCATTGTATGAGCATAAGAGAAGACAAGAGTGTTCAAATTAATTATATTATTAATTAATGGTGGATAACAGTCTGTTTGTAAATATGCGAAAGCCGTCATTTTGTCTTAAATCTTCAACACGATAATGGACTAAACTCTTCATAATATTTTCATCGTCACCAATTTAACCAGTACTACTACATCGTACGTACTTAAACAGTGAATCACTTTAACACACACTCTCTCTCTCTCTCCACATTCACACTGATGGATTAGCGATATCATCATCTCTTTGTGCGTTTTGCGTTTGTTTGGGTGTCGTTAAAAATGGAAAACGTGTTTGGGAATTGGGTTTTCTTTTAATGCAAAATACGATTTTGGTGAATTATTTTCTAAGGAAAATACTTTGGATGTCTATATATAAGAGCATGTGCACGAAGCTAGAATATTAAACGTAAATATGGAATATGTTTATTTATATGCACATATGTTTATGATTTAGCATCAGTTGCATTTTACCCCCCCTCTCTCTCTCTCTCTCTCTCTCTCTCTCTCACTCACTCACTCACTCACACACACACACACACACACACACACACACAGTAGCCAGCAGAAGAGGGGGCAATGTGTGCGACGGCCCGGGCATCCATATCGAGAGTGTATCCAATTAAAGAGTGAAATAAAAATTTAATATGAGGAATCGGAGTGCCGAGTTCGAATTCCAGTCGAATCCATTAGATTCATTTACGTGCTAATAACCGTGAAAAACGTATGAATCCTCGTCTTCTCTCCCGCCTCCCCCCGCTATGGGTAAGTAGCAGGACACACGGGTTCTTTAGCCTTGGATGGCAACTGGTCTACTGCAGGAAGAAATCTGCCTCGTCAGTCATGTATCGAAAGATACCCAATAGCCTAACCGTATATCACGTATGGCACATAACTGACTGATTGCATTACGGGTTTATTTCGTTTCATCTGTTTTTACATAGATAAAATGTCTTCCTTTCTCATATTTCTCAGTACTAGGCCATATAACCCCCCCAACTTGAGTTTTGGTAGCAGAGTATCAAGGAATCACCAATACTCTGCACGTCACTATATATATATATTTGATTAATATAGGTTAATTTTGGTTCGAAATATATCAACCTTTGTGCCGAAATCTAAATATTTTATATTTTGAACACAATTTTATGGCTTCAACTAAATATATTTTGAACGCTATTGTGTGCCGTCAACTACAGATAAAATATATTGTTGAAAATCTTAATTTAAAATCTATTGTTGGTAATTTTACTATGAATAGGTATTTTTATACTTTCATAATGTTTTTTTTTGTTTGTTGTTTTTTTTTTTTTGGCGGGGTCATTATTTGCTCATAACTGAGATCCTAACAGGTTCTACCACCCTGGGTCAGGTTGGATATTGGAACAACTGCAGTTAAGAGGTGGTTCTACCCTCCTCAAATCCTTCGATCTCCCAAATATAGACCTTGCTGCCGGATGTAGTTTATCGTCATACCCAGTATTAATATATATATATATATATATATATATATATATATATATATATATATATATATATATATATATATATATATATATAAAGCATATCAGAATCTGTATGGATTGTACACTAACAACTTTTCTCATTTCTGAGATAATATGAAGCAACATTTTGTTTTCCTAAGTAAATAAACAAGAGATACAGTGTAAGAGGGAAGATCGTGCGGAGAAAATTACTAAATGATAAAGCCTTATTAATTTGAATTAGTTCCTTCGCGGAACAGAAGACGTCACTTAGATTTTCATCTTGGCTTACGCTTACGCAGTATTAATCAGATACACAGTTTTGTATATCCTATCTTCCATATGTATGTATGCACGTACATAATACGAAGCTGTCATATTAGCCATAAACACAAGTATGTATATCTGCTTGCTTTTGAGATTAAACACTTTCTTTCACTATCCACAACGTGCTCTCACGCACATAAACACACACACACATATATATATATATATATATATATATATATATATATATATATATATATATATATATATATATCTGTGGATGACAATATATATATATATATATATATATATATATATGTCTCTGTGTGTGTATGTCCCTTCTCCCCGGAAAATGAGCCGTGCGATAAAGCGTAAGTATGTATATATCTGTGTGCATCAGTGAAATCATCTTATTTTTGTTGACATCAACCTGTTTTCCGCCCTTTTTTTTTCTCTGACTACGTAATGTGAACTGGATATTAAATAGCTTATCAGCTACTGCGTTTTTCGACATATCCCCTTTTCTATACGATATTTGATCTAGTAAAAAAAATTACTGAAAAATAAACAAAAAGCAGTAACAAACAAATAGAAAACAAAATAAAACCCCACTTACGAAAAAAAAAACAAAGACAAACTTAGCAAAGTTGTGCAAAACTTGTGGCATTGGAGATGAGTGGAAGGAATCCGTACATACATATTTCTTTTTACTGCAAGCATTATATTTAGAAACAGATTTCCTCTTTTTAATAATAACAAAGAACAAGTGAAATTAAACCCCGTGGGCTTTTTGTCAGCGTAAGAATGGTATAAGGGTTCAATTCCTGTCTATACTAGGCATTTTTATAAATAAAATTTTTGGCTCTTAGATAACGATTTCAGTTTAAGAAAAGAAAAAAAAACACGTACCTAGTATATATAACTAATAATAGCAATAAGAAATAATGTCAGATTTTAAAAAATCATTAATTATAACACTAGCACGTCTATAAAGCCACATCCTCGGAGTCCTTATTTAAGGATGAATCAAGCAATTATGTTACAATGATTTTCAGTATGTACAAGGCTTGAGAGCCACTCGAAGTAGATCGTTACTGAATAAATGGTAGAGTTTATGCGGAGAAGATAATGGTTATCCCTAGACTTGAACAGGTTAGGATTGTAGTGATCGGGAAAACATCGTCTTCAGAGTCAGTTCAACGAAGCAGCTGTTCGTGGGAAGAAGCTGCTCGAGTGGAACTTACATCTCACCAATGGAATACAAAGGGAATGAGAATGGTTCACTACAATGGGCGTAGCATGACGGATCTTAGCCGTGAAGGTTAGAACTGGTAGAACTAAAGAATGTAGTTCGCTTGGTCACTTTCCATGGGAAAAGCGATGGAGCAGCGCGAGGCCTGCAGCGTTTCATCCATTGTAGGCCGCGGAGACGCTTTCGGACTCTACCGAGATTAGAAAATGAAGACTGGGCCGCAGTACACTTTAGGCTTGGTCTGGATCTTGTAGATTATAGCAGGAGTAGTCATGTACTTACTGGATCGGTACATGGAACTGGTCCTTTTATTCAGCATCTTTAGCAATGGACCGTCTGTACGAGCTCAACTTGAGGTCTGGATTGAGTTTAAGGCCCAGCAGGCACTCAAGGCGCGGGGCCTTCCAGTGGAAACATCCATTTATCGTGATTGCTGATAATTTCGGTGTCCGATGTCATTATCATACATAAAAGGTAGTGGGCCAGTTGAAAGAGAATTTATGGGTAAAACTTGAAGAGCGTGAAAGAAAACAAAACTGGAATTTAAAATGTAATTATGAATGATATAGAAGCTAATCGGAGAGCCTAAAAGAAGACAACATAAAGACAGAAATTTGGCTTAATACAACATTCTCTAATGAAGTGAGTTAGTTCCTCACTGGGTAATACTTCATTTCTCTTTCTGGTTAACAACCTACGCTAATCATGGAAAAATTTTGAACTTCTCTTGATTGTGTATTAGTTACGAAAGTCATCGATATTCATAGAACTTAAAACGATTACTTGGTTACTTATTTTAGCGCATCATTTTACTTACAGTTATTGTCAGCTTATGTAAGCAATAGTCAGTGCATTACTTACATTATTTACATTATTCGGACTGTTATCCTAATCTTCATTGCCAATATTTACAATATTTCGGCTGTTGTACGCTCCGACCTTCTTCAAGTGATTGCATGTGGAACTAGAAAAATCTACCCCGGTGGACAAAAATAAAGTGTTCGGTTCGAAATTCCAGTCACCTGAAGAAGGCAGAAGCGTACAACGGCCGAAACGTTGTGTATACGCCAATGAAAATGAGCATCACTGTCCGAATAATGTAAATAATGTATGTAATCATAATACCTCATCTCAGAGATATAGACAATCATGACATTGTTTAAACAAATTAATCAACAGTGCCTTTTTATAGCCATCTGTCACTTAGATTATTGCGAACTAAAACTGTCTTCATATAGTAGTGGTGAAGTAATCGTTCTAAGTAGCGGGGTTAATCGAAATAAAGTGCAGTGTGATTTTTTCGCTTAATGAAACTCCCCTAGCAGACAGTTAATACATTAACGAGTTCGATCCGCACCTAGTGACTCACACTTGTAGGTTTGTATCAGCCTTCGCTCAGCTAGGTCAATGTTAGGCACTTCGGAGTCGTGTAATAATTAGTAAGCTCGCATCTCAGGTCCTTTCTACGATACTGAGATCGGTACTCACCAAGTGACTCACACTTTTGTGTCTGTGTTAATTTATGCTCAGCTATTTGGTAGCTTGTGAGCGGTGCAGTGGTTAAGAAGCTCAGGATATCAGGGTGTTGCTATCGTCATGAGTTTGATCCGCACCGAGTGACTCATACTTATGGGTCTGTGTCAACCTACGCCGAGGGAGGTGAATATCGGGCATCTGGAACTGTTGCAATGATTAGCAAGATAAGCTAACAGGCAGTTACAGCAGTAGCGTGTTTGATCCTCACTAGGTGCCTCGTATGTGGGGGTTTGTTGACAGAAACTTAACGTTGTAGAGTAAATGCCGATAAATCAAAGATGTACAGAAAGGAATGAAAGAAATAAGAGATCAACGTTTAAATTCAACAATCCCTAGAAAACAAACAAGCATGATGCCTCATCATGTTGCTCGTTTCTCTCTCCCTGTCTGTTTTTCACTCTCTCTGTGGTTTCCTTATCTTTCGTTTACTTTTATCTGCCTCCCTCATACAGTCCAACCATTTAATAAAAGCCGCAAAGGTAGCTATCTCCTCTTTTAACAAGCCGACTGCCAACCACCAATCTCCCTCTGTGCTCACAACCCACAACCATCTACATTCTTTATCCCTTCTTTCTGCATGACCATCCTCAAACATTTTCTGTCATTTCCCCCCACCTTTCTCTATCTATTCTACACCTCTCCATCCATCATAATAAGCTTCTCTTTCGCCATCACCTTCCCGCGTCCATGCCACCGCCATCTTTAACATAATTCCTTTTAACGTTGGGCCATCTCCACCACGTGGCTCATCCGAATTTTATTTTTTTTTAAGTTTTTATCGCAGCATTTTTTTCTGTTTACTTTTCTCTCAGTTTTCATCTCTCTTTTTTTTTTATTTTAAATTTTTAACTTTCTTTTCCAGTCCTCATCTGCTGTTTCGTCCTCCATCAGTGCAGTTTCTACTCTTCTATTATAACTGCTACCAAATCTTCCCCTATTACCTTCTTTTTTTTTGGGGGGGGGGAGTTCGAACTCAATTCATTCTTTACCTTTCCTTTTGGTCTAGTTCCCCTGTCATCCATCGCCTTCCCCGTAACGAACGCTTTACCAATGCCTCATGTCCTATCAGACGATAGGACGAAACAGGCGCACACACACAAAAAAAAAAAACCTTCAGAAAATAGAGAGAAAAAAAACGTGGAAGTAAAATAACGCAGCTACTCTGTATTTTCTCTTCTTTCTCTTGGGAGGGTCTTCCAATTTGCTTCATGTGTGGATCTTTTTTATGTTTCAGGACAAGCTTCATTTATCAATGTCTTCCAATTTGTCTTCTTTCTTCTTCTTTAGATACGTTTTATTCCATTTTTTCTGTTCTTTTTAAATCTCTCAACATTCTTTCCTACTCATGTCTACAGTCTCTCTTTTCATCGTCGTCATCTGACAGTTATTTACTTGGACACATTGTCTCTCAACTTTCTAGCTCTGCCACCCTCTCCAATAACTCGTTCGTTTTCTATCGTTCAAAACCGCTTTCACTTTCTCTTTCAACCTGTCCATATCACTGCCATTCTTTTCGTATTAATTTCTCTCTCTCTTTCTGAAACCACCTGTTAATATCTGCATTTTTTCTCAGCGCAATTTGTTTGCTCTCAATTCTTTCTTCCTGCAGTTCATATCCCATTTGTATTGATCTGTTCTTGTTCACTTATATCTTTTCTCCCTGTCCTAAAATAAAACATTATCTTTATTTAAACACTCCCTCTCTCTCTCTCACACACACACACACACACACACACACACACACACACATATATATATATATATATATATATATATATATATATATATGAGAAGCAACCTTTCTTTTAAACATGTTTCGTTAAATATGATAGAACAGGAATATTTAATTCTTTTTTAAAGGACTTGAAAAGAAAGTTATATATAATGTGTGTGAGTGCGTGTATATATACATATATATATATATATATATATATATATATATATATATATATATATATACACACTTCTGCGTCAGTTTAATTAAATTAGAATAATTTTTTATTGATATTTCAAATTTTGCTTTAAAGAATGAGAATTATTTTGTTAAAGAAGCGTCCTTTTGATTTCAAAATCTCATTTATTGACATTTTGGAAGAACTTCGTTTTTTATGCTTGTTGTATTTATGGGGAATTGATGTGCCGTTAGTGTGTCGGTTATCGGTGCTAAAAGTCTCGCCGAACCAGTTTCAAATTGCGGCTTTATCTGTTTTCGCCCACCTTTTTTACAAATGTCCTTACAAAAGACACGAATCCATTCATAGTTTTCGCCCTACTTGTATGTGTTAAATAGTAGGACAGATTGACTTCTCTAGATTTGGATTTACTTTGGAATACCAATTGCTGTAAGCTTGGATGTGCAAGTGGTGTCATGGATAAAGGCTTGGAATTGGAAGTCCAAGAATCATGTTCCAATTCCAGTCGGTTTAGTTATGCTTATTTACGCGCAAATACTTCTGGGGGGAAAGTATGGAACCACCTTTTCCCCCATCCAGTCATGAGTTAATTATTATGACTTGAATCAGTAAATTATTATTATGCCCTCAAAATTCTTATGATCTAAAAAATATTTTCAAGCTTTAATTAACTTGCAAAAGGTTGATAAGCCGTAAAAAATAAAACAAATCGATCAATCTAGATTAGTGTAGTAGCTCATCAGGAAGTACAATTTTGAATTCGAAAAAGTTAAAGAGAAAACATTAAACCCTATTTCTCAAGAAATACTGGCACTTTATAGATAATAAACAAAAAGGAATTTACAGTGAACCGTGATCATCTACATGGTAATTAAACAAAATTGACAATTTTTTTTTACCCTAATTCTAAGCTCAATGTTTGTTTAGTTAACTGAACAGAAAGTTACTCCATCTTAAATATAAAAGAAAAGATTTTTTGTGCATTTCCCACATAGATTATGATGTGCTTATAAATAAACATTTGTGTAATTCTTCACCACTGGTTTCTTTCTGTTCGTGTACATTCATGCGATATTTATTTATTATGTCAAATCTAATTCTCAGACGACAGGAGCTGTGATGTTTCGTGTTTAAGGAAAGAAAAGAGTTGAATTTATCTTCTACATAAACTACAGTCGTGACTTCTTTTTTTTATTCATTTAGGATAAATAAAACAAAACTATTTTTCTGTAAAATTTGCCATTATTATTGACGGCAACGTCATCGTCATCATCTAAAGTGCCGTGGGTGATACATCCGAAATCAGTGATGTCCACGGCGCCGTGCCGTGTCCCAATCTTGTGTTCGTTCGAGCCATCCTACCAAGCTCAAGGAGTCCATTATTTTCTGTAGCCGCTCGAAGTAGTCGGGCCATTTTCTTTCTTCGAGACGGCACGCGAACTGAATTTGTTTTTGAAGTTGCCTTTTTTCTAGCCTTTGCCGAAAGGAGTAGGATGTACAAGACAGCAGGTGGTTTGAATTCAGAGTTTTTTTTCTCCTTGACTGGTTGCCAGTCAAGGTTATATTATAGAGTCCACTCTGTCCTGCTATTTACGCATAGCTGGAGGCAAGATACTACCTTTCCTAAAGTTATGAGCACGTCATTGGATGCAATAAACTCGACTGGAATTCGAACTCGACTCTCCGATTCCCCAGTCCGATCCGCCATAGTACCTGCAACGCTTTATTTTTTCAGTGCATTTCTATGAGGAAAATATTTTCTATAGTAAACCATTAATAATGCATTTATATTATGCATATGTTAATCCTATTCTATCAATAAATCTGGCATTACTTTTGAAAATTTTCTGATTTTCAATGCGTTTTTAAAATAAACATTTACGTTATACATATAATAACGCCTTTTAAAGACGATCTCTTTTTACAGATTTTAATACATAACCATAATAGAAATACTTTCACTCTTCTGTAATAAAACCAGGAGTAATGCATTTACCTTATACATATAATATCTCTGTTCTTATTAATAACGCTTCTTTTCAATAAGGTATTCATTCTGTATTTTTACATGACTGAATTCACAGGACCAGTGTCGAATATTCAAAACTATCACTGCTACAGGTACATCCTATAAAAAAGAAAAAAAAATTGTGAAACCGCTGATGTTACGTTTCTCACATTTTCTCTGGGCTAAAAAAAGACAATACAATGTATAAAAACATATGTCGTTTATTCTCTGAATAGACTGAGTGAGACACCCATTTTTTTATTTTTTATTTTAAGACAAAAATATTCTTTATTGAAAGTCAGTAGCGTAAAGTTTCAGTAGAAACAAAGAAGAGAGTGCTGGATTGATATGTTATATCCATCCTCTTATATAAGAATGAATGCTGAACAAACTCCCCAGGGATGAAGAATACACTAGAGGCAGCAGTAATTTGGTTCTACAGACAGTATACTGAACATTCTATGGCCGGAGCGAGTAAGACACAAGGAAGAAAATTGCAACAAAAAGAGCACTCATGCTCAGAATCAGGAAAAGACAGATGAAATTCCTTGGACATATAAAGAAGGAATGCTTGTAAAACCTAATCCCGACGGAGCATATTGAGTGCAAGAGATATAGGGGAAAACAGCGAACCACTTACTTGGTAATGGATAATGGCTTGGGGTTGGCTTGGAGCCAAGTTCCAATTCAATTTGGGTTCGTTATATTCACTTACACTGAAATATCATTGGGAAAGTTGTGAATCCACCATTTCGTCCCTCAGCTATGGGTTAATTAGTAAGATTTGTATTAGTCAGTTATGTGCCATACGTCATACATGCTTATGTGATCATGTATCTTTCCATACATGACTGACGAGGCAGATATTTTTTCTGCTGTAGGTTGCCATTTCATTCTGCTGTATGCCAGTTGCCATCCAAGGTTATAGAACCCGGTCTGTCCTGTTATATACCCATAACTGGAGGGAGAAGAGGATTCATACCTTTCCCAAGGGTATTAGCACGTAAGTGAATGTAATAGATTCGACTGGAAAGACTTTTATCACTAAATTATTATCTCCAAAAGAAAATCCTTACAATCTAAAAAAATATTTTCTGGGTTTAAGCCAGGGTTGATAAACCGTCAAAAACGAATCAATCATTTGTTTGCAATCCCTTGATGCCATTTACCAAGCAGTTTGCCGATACCTTTTGTATAAAATTCCGCATGTTTTGATATCAAAAGTTTTCGTCGGACGCTTGAATTTGATTTTCATTAGATGAAATTTTATTTATGAAAGCGTTTTGCCTCGATCGACAAAGGTACTAATTGGTTGGGAGCAAGGCCAGTTGAATATAGTGGCTGAGGTAAAACAGGTCAACCGGATTCAAAAATATTTTTATTGTTATTCTTATTGTACGCGGTTTCGCGTTGTCATAGAGACGAACAATATTTTTTTTTATTATTGACGATTAAACTTTTATAGACATGTTGCAGCTACTGGTCGTATTAATGTACACTTAGTCTAATTCTAATTCTAATTCTAAGACCACACGAAAAATATTGTATTTCATTTAGCTTTTGCAGTTAAGTGTTAAGATTTATCCTTGTGAAGTCAATATCTTTAGCTTTGACCATTATCTGATGTAACACATTTTTCATGATATGATATATTTAAGGAACAGTTAGGTAGGATGATACTTTCGTCATTAAAATTGTTTCCCAAAACCCGAAAATTATTTATGACTCAAAATCAGTTCAAATTCCTTGTTTTGCGTTGTTTCCTACTTGATTTTCGGAATTTATTTCTTCCGGTGTCCTTTCCTTCCTACATCATTTTCTGGTGACATTTATAAGCTACTGAATCAGCGAAGGTCACCAGTGCGATTATCTTAGTTATCTCAAAGGCTTTTGACAAAATGTGGCATAGGGGTTCGCTACACAAATTCTCCAACTATGGCATCTCTTGAAGAGTTTACGCAACCATCAAGTCTTTTCTGTCAGCTATGTCTTTGAAGGTCGTTGTGAATAGACAGTTTTCTGAAGCACATGAGATCAATGGAGGCATTCTCCAAGGCTCTCCATACCCTCTTTGTTTTTTTGTTTTTTGTTTTCGTTTTTTTATTAACGCTTCGGAACGTTCTCAAAATATTAGTAAGAATCTCCATTTCCAAAGAATGAAGATGATCGGATCTTTACAGATGATCTCGTCTCTGAACTATCTTTAATAATTCAACGCGAAAAATTGCATGCAGCATTCACTACCTCAAAATCCAAAGGATTATCATTTCATCTTTCTTGATAAGACAGTGAGTTTTCCAGTCTCAATGAACAGTTGTACACTTAAAAATTATCCATGATTTGGGCGACTATTGGGTTTGGAGTTCCCTCCAAATCTCTAGTGGAACTTTCATATACGATCCATTGCAAATGATGCTGGAAAAATTTTCACCTCCTTCTCTCGTTTGCCTCGTTTGATCTTTACAAGTCAGATTAGACCCACAATGGAGCATTGCTGCTCTATCTCGGCTGGTATTGCTTCCAAGAGTTCAAAATCGTTTACGCAGTATTGTGAGGGCAAACTTTTTTTCCCACTCTGCAACCTATTTCCTGACAGACGTCGCAAGCTGATCTCTACTGTATCACTATTTTCTTGGCAAATGTTTAGCTGAATCACGTTTTTTAGTCTCACTAGTTCCGATCTTTACAACTAGAACACGCCATGGAGTCGAATCACTCTCATTTCCTCCGCATTCCAAACATATGGAGAAAATTTCACTTAGCATATTCCCAAGACTTACTTTGTACAACAGACTGCCGGCTGGATGCTTCCATTAAAACTAAAATTCTTCAAATTAAGAGTCAATCAATCATTCTACTCCTCCTTTCGATCACCTCCTTTTTCATTCCTATTACACCATACTTCATAATTTTAACAGTAATCCTCTACATTGAGTGGCTCTCACACCTTGGGTGAACTATATTATAAAAAATCCTCTTGGGATCTTTCTATTCGTATCACCTCCAGTGAATTGTCTCTACATCCACATCCTCTTTTACCTTCTACTATTTCGGAAAAAACATCCAAGAGTTACTCCAAAATAGAAAACGCTCGAATAAGTTCAAATTCCTATGCCTGAAAACAATAAAAATGAAACTGAACAATAATTACCTACATACAATGTTTGTCTTGATTTTGCCCAGATATCTCTTTTAATCATTTCACCCCAAACAAGCTAATAAAGCCACTAAAACGCAAGAGGTTACTGAGTCTTAAAGAATATGAGAAAATACTATTAAGTAGTGAGAGCAATAAATGAACAAGAATTAAAACAGAAAATAACGATTGACATTGCATTTAAGTTTTTGATCAAAGTTGAATGGGAAGAAAGAAACCGTAAGCGAGTTCCGCAAGCGAGAAGTATGAGAGAAGAAACTCTTAGCATAGAACCTACGGGTGCATGCAGCCATTTCAAATGTAAAATGATGAGACTTTGCCACCAATCTAGTACTGCACTTAAATACATAAAGTCTAGATACTATAGAGTAAAGTAATATTTATTTTGTAAAAATACAAAGATTTGGCACAAGACCAAATAGGAGGATGAGGAGGGCTGGTCTTATAATTGAACCTAGCTTGCCACAATTACTGACCCAAACATACCGCAGTATTTCTTACACAAAAAAAAACATTCTTACTTACCATTTTTACTACATCCACCATAATATAATATCTCAAAGTTTCGATGAAGTCCTAACTAGTTCCCATATGTACAATTTGTCTTGGGGGAGGGATAAAAATAACATTTAAAAATGAAACCCCAATGAATATTTACAATGATTATCATTTATATGCCATAGAGGAAAGTAATATTTATATTGGATAATACAAAAATGTGACACAGTGCCAAAAGGGGATGGTTAGGGGAAGGCTGGTCTTCAATCTCTCTTATGTATATACCAAT
>OZ038476.1:85781911-85786911 GCA_964036315.1 Acanthosepion esculentum
AAAAATCAATGATGTATACCTTTTTCGCTTGCAGGAGAGGGTTACTTCTGCTGCCTGGTTGAACTAAGGCAAAGAAGAAAGCAAACTAAATAATAATAATAATAATAATAATAATAATAATAATAATAATAATAATCATCGTAAAAATAAGAAGGAAGAAAATTCATATGCTGGCAAAGAGCGAGTCAAAGAAGTAAGAGGAGGAAAAATATTGAAAGGTAAAAGAAAGAAAGAAATATGTAGAGAAAGAAGTAAAAGATGAAAAAGTGATAAAAGAATTAAGCAGAAACAAAGACGGAAAAATAAAAATAAATAGTAATATAATTAATTAAAACAAAGGAAAATAAATGTAAAATGTCGGAGAAGAGAGACAGGTGAACGAGTGGTGCCCAATGAAAAGAAATATACAAAATGAAATTTTTTAAAAATACCAGAGTAAAAGAAAGAGAGAAGTACACGAGAAAAGAAAGAAATCAGTCAGAAAGAAATATGAGAGAAAGATAAAAGATTACAAAAATAAAGAAAGAAAGCAAAAAGCAAAACAGACTGTATACTGGAAAGATGTACCATGTCAGCGGGAGGGATATTGGACCATGATGGCAGGAATAAAAAGAATGAATGAAACAAAACTTAGGAGTGAAGAAGAGAGTAAATAAAAAAAAAAGAGGTTGAGTCGATGACACTTCGATTGAAAGTGAACGAGGCAAGGAATTGGCAAAAAGTGAAGAAGAATTAAATCTTGGTTGTTACGTATGGGGACGAGAGATGTAAGGCCAGAAAAATGGTATTTGCTGATAATGATGATGCGAATTAAGCAGAAGTGGTAATGGGCGGAGGCAGTTTGTTGATAATTTGGGACTCGGGAGGGTCTGTTTTATAATGGAATCGTCTTGCATAGGTACAGAAAGTGGGGTACCGTAAACTATTATGGACTGATGATGTTAATATCAAAGTGAGGTTCTCCAAAAGCGATTTGATTGGAGAAAAAAAGGAAGAACTTGGAGAATGGAAGATAAAGGGAAGTCGGAAGAGAACGAAATACGTGGGAAGCTCTGAGGTGTTTCTTGTAACTCTTAATCGTATGTGAATAGATGTGGGGTGTAAATGCATGTGACTGGAGAAAGCAAAATAGAGATTGTGATTAATTTAGAGGGGATGAGATACTGAGTGTGTGTGTGTGTGTGTGTGTGTGTGTGTGTGTGTGTGTGTGTGTGTGTGTTCGTAGTCGCATGATTTTCATTTTAGTTAGGTACCTAGGCAGATATATGTGTCGTCTTCCTTTTTCAACTTTACCGATTTGAATTGGCTCGTAGTGGTGGGGATGTCGGTTCATAGTGAATGGAGAGAGAGAAAGGTTTATTGATTTTACTATTATTGCCACGACGTGTCTCTACTCATAACGTTACCTTTTAATCTTTGGTTTACCTCGAATGGAGAAGGTATTATCAATGGTCATCAATGTTTGTGCTTTTTTTATTTTTGTTTTTACTATTAATTAGCCAGCGGTGCTTCCATTATTGTCAGCGTTGTGAAAACAACTAATATAACACACCTTTTGTAATACTAATACTACGACTACATCTACTAATATTACTATGACTACTATTATTATTATGACTAATAGTAATAGTTATGAATAAAATAATAATTGAATAATAATAATTATAAATACTAAGATAATAATTCAATAACAATAATCATAAGTAAAATAATAATAATAATCATAAATAAAATAAGTAAAATAATAAATAATAATAATAATCAAATAAAATAATAATTATTATTATTATTATAAGATAATAATAATTATAAATATGATAATAATAAGACAATACTTGAATATTAATAAGAGAACGGCAGATAAAAAGAAGACAGGAAAAACAAAGCGATAAGCACAAACAGGAACAGTTACCTGAAATAATAAATATTAACACTGACACTTAGCTTAAGTTTGATTTTTTACAAGGTTCAATGTATAGGAAGAATGTATAGCGTCGATATTCCAGTCTATGGGAAATAAGCAACTCTGTTACATCGCGGGTCTATGAATACTGATATTGATAAATCAAGCTGGAATGAGAGAACCAATATTAAAACAATAACAACAGCAATATTAATAATCGTAGTCGTGATGATGATAATGAAAAGAGGAAGGCATCGTTAGCTATCGCAAGAAGCAAAGAAAATAAAGATTGAATAATAACAGTGTCATTAACAATAGAGATGACGTTGCCTATTGCAATGTGATTTGTACAAAATATATACTTAATATAGTTAGAAAAACCGTTTCTGAATGGATGCGAAAACAGTTGAGAATACACTGTATATCTTACTGCACACCACTTTGACCGCTTTTCAGAATCGTTTCAAATCTTACCCTCATCAATCTCCACACTCCCCTCTTCATTTCCCTGTTCTCAGTCTTCTTGTGTCATCTTCCTTTTCCAGATCCCAATCAATTCTTCATCTTCCACTCGCTTTCTTTTATTACAAAGAAAATTCTTTAAAAGTCTCTAGTTTTCTACCGAAAATTCTTTAAAAGTCTCTGGTTTTCTACGGATAATTCTCCTAAATGTTACCACAAAATAAATAAATAAATACAAAATTCTCAAAAGCATTTCAAACCGGAATAAAATATTAAGAACATATCGATAAAATATAGATAAACAAAATCAGAAACTGAAGCCGAAAAGTGGATGAAATCGATTTCAAAAGATTATAAAGAGATGAAATATTCGAATGAAATTATTCGAAATATTTCCCTATTCACAGTAAATAAAGCAAAGTAGAATCGAATTTGCTCTTGTATTGCTTCTTCCCCGAAATGTAAGCAACAAATTGCTTCTTTTGATCAGCGCAAAATACCCATCCTATGTTTATAAAATATCTTGTCTATGCGTAGGTAATTGTGCGCCCCACCTCACACTAACATAAAATATATGCGTAGAATACACAACACATCGCAGAATGCGCTTAAATATTTTTCATTAGGTGACGGGTATATTGATTAAGCTATATATATATATAATTAAGCTATATATATATATATATATATATATATATATATATATATAAAGCCGTGCTTATTTTTAGAATAAGGGACACCGGGTGAACTGACTATTCAGTTGTGATTATCTGCAATGTTCCATGCGTTCTCACGAACATTTACACAATAAATGGTGGATCTGTTTTCTCCTATCTCACATATGTACATACACATGTATGATAAAATATAGTTTTAGGGACCGCTATATTTATTGGTGCAAAGTGCTCAATATCAGGGATAGAGCGTACGTAAATATAAAGTGGCCTGACGATTGTGCATATGCATGAAACAGACTGTTTTATGGGTTTTCACTTCAATGTCCACTTTATATATATATATATATATATATATATATATATATATATATATATATATATATATATATATATATATATATACCTCGACGTAGTGAAATGGTTAGCAATCTTGCTTTGCTAGATCAATTACTATTGATTTCGATCCTCACCGCTTGCTCTTTACTTTCAGTGTTGTGTCACATCTATGTTATGCCTAGTAAAGTTATCTCTCTCTCTCTCCTCAATGCCTAAATAGGCCGTGCCATCACCTCAATGGCTGTAAACATAGCTATGGAGCTCAGTTTACCCCATTGTGGTAGATGGCCGTTGACCCTAAAAAAAAAAACTTTTATCCACCATTTGACAGATCTTGTTTTTTAATCCTGCTAGAGGTCTAGCCACTCTTCTCACGAGAAAACAACCTGGTGGGTGAACCGGTTTTTTTTTATTTTATTTTATCGACTGTGACCGACTACGCGGCAGGTCGTACTGAAATGCATAGTTCAGTAAAACTCGCATAAACCATCAAAAACGCCAATATTAATTCGTACCGATTTGTGTCAGTTACGTTGGAGAGACGCATGCGCTTTGTTGATAAAGTTAGTAAATTAATTTGCCAAATCTGTTGGAATTCTACGGCATATTTTTGCGATTGAAAGAGAGAGGAAAACAAATAAATCAATTATTTTAAAATTCGGATGTTTATTTTATTAAAAACTGTTTTATTTTATTGTAGACCAACTCACTACAGTCGTGATAGTTTACAAGATGAATTTAACAATCAATTCTTCATAACTCAGTGTCCTGGGCATTTACTAATCTTTGCTAAATTCGGTAAAAGGCAACAAACAGAAAGGACACAGTAAGAATCAAGCTCTCTACAGAAATAATTTCCTTTGACTAGCACCGGAATTACCGTAACCTGAATTGATGGATTTAAATTTTGTAATGGTCTAAGACTTACACTATTTACATTGTTCGAACAGTTGTCCTCATCTTTATTATCACATTAACAATGTTTCGGCAGTTGTACGCTCCGGCCTTCTCCAGGTGATATTTGTTTGAATTTTGGACCGAACCCATAATAATCGATCGCTATGTTGGCGTTTCTGAAATTTAAACAAATATCACCTGAAGAAGACCAGAGCGTACAACGGCGGAATCTTCGTGCATATAGGCTGATGTTAAAGGTTTATGTTATATAAAGCTAAGTTATCTTGCTATAAAAAATACGCCTGAATTTTAAAAGAACTTCCATTCATCCAAAATTCTGGTGTTTTTTGTGTGTTTGTGGGGGGGGGGTACTCTAAGATGAAGTTCATTTAGCCAAATTCCAGCACTCTTTAAAGTTGTGACTTGAACATTCATTAACTTTACCGAAGAAGAATCATCATCATCATCCTTATTCCAAAAATTAAGGAAGAACACTTTGTGCGGGAACTGTGCGTATTGCGCACCTTTACTCTTTTTTTACATTTCACCCCAAGCAAGGCGATAGTGCCACTAAGACGCAATAGACTACTGGGAGTGAAAGTGAATGAGAAGAATTTAGAACGAACTGGAAAGTCAATGCTAAACAAGAAACAAGGGATAAACCTTTTACTCCTGTTCAAAAGACCGAAAAGAACCGGACGAACCTATCTAGTCTGAAACCTTTT
>OZ038476.1:85804411-85806911 GCA_964036315.1 Acanthosepion esculentum
ACTTTAAATTTCAAAGCAAAAGCAGGGTGAAGAATCGCAAAGTCGAACACACAAACACACACGCACGGACGCGTATAAAAGAACAAAAAAACGGACCTCCCTCAAAATCTTGAGGTGTTCAGAGAACCCACACCAGACGAAAGAAGAACTACGAGCTAAGCGCTTGAATTTACCACCTAACTTCGAATTGGATTTTCAACAGAAAATTTTAGAATTTTAACAAGGACAATCTAGACTTTCAAGTCTCCGTTTAACGCTAGTAACTTAATAAACACAAATAGTTATCAAATCAACATAATAAGTTTTATGTTAACTTTGAAAAGGATAGAATATTTTGACGGTTTTCGAATTATTAGTTTACCGAAGAAGAAAGACAAAACGCACGCACATGAAAATAATCTAGAACAGAGAGCAAAAACTAACGACAAATATTAAAATTATTAAAAAAAAAGAGGATTTAACTAAAAATTAAGGAAGTGATAGAAAAAATTCAAGTAAAAAAAAAAAAACGAAAGGAATATATATGTTTGAAGCTGACGACAAAAAGAAGGAAGGAAGAATTGAATTTGCAGACGGACAAAAAACAACAAAGCGGTATTTGGAGTTTCGATTAAGCACACGTCAGAAGAGAAAAAAAAACTTTACTGTGAAAAAAAGAAGAAAAGAAAACTGAATTTTTTGCAATTGAAATCAAAGACGTTACGAAGGATTTAAAGCTTGAAAATATTAGCTGAAAAAGTGATAAAAAGACAAAGCGGATCCTAACTGAAAGATAATACTTAGAGAAAAAAAAACACACACACATACACACAAAATACTTCCTAGTTTCATTCATTCGTACACTCAGTCTCCTTTTTATAAATTTCATTCATCTTATTTATTTATTTTTCTTTTCTTTTTTTCTCTTTTTATTATTTCATTTATTTATCTCTCCTCGCAATCCGTTCACTTTGAAGTCCGATCTTTGATAGCCGTTTCACCATTCATAAAACCAAAGAAAGAATAAAAAGACAACAGATGCCTGGAAAGTAAATTGAAGGAAAAAATAACAAAAACAAAACAAGAAAAAGGAAGACAAGAAATAAAAAGAAATAAATTAAAAAAAAATCATCTTAAATAATAAAAAAAACTGCAGTTAAAACTACTATATATTTATTTCTTCATTCCTATTCTCGTCCCGACGAAACTTGAACTCTTGGAAACGAAAGAGGATCTTTTTTTTTATTTTAACCTTTAGATCTCTCTGCTTCATTTTTCATTTCCGCGGAAAGATTTCAAAATTGCTACGAAAATTATTCCTCGTTTTGGAATACCACGGTGGTGTGCAACAGTCATTTTGGAAGGTAATTACTACTACTACTACTACTACTACTATCGCAGGTCCTACCGGTAGTTCCAGTACCACTACAACTATAATGATATTTTATATGCTTGAAGATGTTATTGCGTCTAGTAGCTTTCCTCGATATGCTACCATTATCCGACTGCTTTCCTGTACTAATTGTAGGTATCTAAATACTACTACAACTGGTTAAATGCTATTCTTACTATTTCAAATGACAGATAAAATTGATGACTTAATGTTAAGGTCTGTGTGTTGTCCCACTATTCTCTATTGCGCACGCGCGCGCGTGTGTGCCTGTTTCTTTGTAGTAAGTCGCTAAGATAAAAATCAAGTCAAGTCTATTTTAAAGACGTTTGAATAAGTAAAATTATTCGTTATTCTTTTAATTCCTGTAGTTTGTAATCATTACTTTTGTTAGTCGCTTCTATTTCAATTTGTAAACACAAAACCTCATACAATTTTAAAGAATTCGTAGAGATGAGTCGAATTCGACATTCATATGTTTTTTTTTTTAACGGGACCATATCTTGCACTGGTAACTCCTATATTAATCTGGACAAAATGCATTGATAATGATTTAGTTCTTTTTATTTATTAATTTCTGTGTCTATAGTGGCATCATTTAGGTATTTGAAAAACCAGCCAGCTAATAGATACAACAGTCGTACCTTTCGTTCAATTACTTATGATTTTCCGAGGAAGTGTATTTAACCATATGGCCCCATGTGATTAGTTGTGAGTACGCATCTTTCGACTACGAAGGATATTTGCATTGCTTCTACTGTTAAGAATTCACTCTTAACTCATATATATATATATGATCATTTTATATTGAAAGTGTTCATTATTTTTCATGAAGCGTGCGTAAACACACACACACACACATCGACTCTTTGTCCACTTTCTAAAACAACATTTTTCACATACACACATTCTCATAATGCATGTATCTTATGGTTGCATATGTTTTCTACTCGATCGTATAATGCTATAAGGGTGCCTGTATTCATTGAGTGTTGAGATCTATTCATTTAAAAAATATATGACTGAATTATCAATATTTAAAGTATGAATAGATGTTTACCAAAAAACTCGAAACAAACTAATGCAAAGAGAAAAGAACCACATATATATATATATATATATATATATATA
>OZ038476.1:85816911-85834411 GCA_964036315.1 Acanthosepion esculentum
CTCACAGGTGATGCCCAACTGACCCTACTATACTGCGCAGTCGACAAAATTAAAAACAACGCGCATGCGCGGAATAAAAAAATAAAGTGGCGCCAATTTACCCATTCATATATATATATATATATATATATATATATATATATATATATATATAGATAGATAGATAGATGTTGGACACATATCTATGAACATATTAATGGACGTTACATAAAAATGAACGCCTATTTCCCATAAGTATCACATTGTCTTACTGTTTATTTCTACTTTCCCTTTGTGTATATATATATATATATATATATATATATATAATCAACAACATGAATCACGTATGAATTAAGAGAAATTGTAATTTGATAAATATTTTCATATCGATTCAACTAATCTTCATTTAAGAATACATGCATACGCCCATACATATGCTCACACACGTACATACATACATACATACATGCATATATTGTTTAAAATTTACATTATGTAAGGACAGCGATTGGAGAAAGAACGTTTCTACATACAAATCATGTGGACTATGTGAAAATAAATACCTACTACTCTATCTTCATTACATCTTTACTCATAAGAATAAAGAAATCCTGTAGCCTAAATGTAATAAATTTTATATCATAAACTCAAATTTAGAACGGAAGTATATAGACAAAACAAATAAACAAATAAAATATATCAATAAATAAAATAAACTAACTCGATGCCATGACTACAAATTTGAAGGGTCGCTGCCTTCTCTCCCCAATTTTTAAATTTCCCATACAGACTTTGTTCTAAAAAAAATAGCTCTAGCCATTAAAGGAACAGTGACGATTCAATGTTGATCTTAATAAGGTTTTGTATATAAGCACAGTGTAAATTTTATATTTGTATTATATATATATATATATATATATATATATATATATATATATATATATATATATATATATATATATATATACATAACTGTATGATTTTATCTCTATCTCGATATATAAAGAAATTTTATTCATTAATGTGATATTTTTAAATCAATTTTCTTTATCAGTTTAAAGTTAATTTTTAGTGGATACCTATATTTGATTAAATGTTCCGTTTACTTTTTATACAATATATATTTTTTAGTCAACTTTAGCAGGAGAAACGGTCGCTTAAAAGGTAATTTAGAACTTTGCTTGATCGTGGCGCCCTTCCTGGTAGAATTCCTGGTAGAATTGATTAAAAGCACGTCGGATCAAACGACGGTTTCTCCTGCAAATGGATACGCCAGTTCGAATCCAGTTGCAGGGCGCATATTTTTCTTTGAGATTTCTCGATAATGAGGTAGTTAGAAAAAAATAGACTGCTAAAAAAATAAATGGGGTGTGTAATCAAATATGGGTATCCACTAAAATTAACGTTTCGTTTCAAGTAAGATATATATATATATATATATATATATATATATATATATATATATATATATATAACAACTTTTTATTTTATATATATATAACAACTTTTTATCTAATATATATATATATATATATATATATATATATATATATATATATATATATATATGAGATAAAAAGTTGTTGCAAATGTCCGAGTCTAACACGAATGCTCGCTCAATAAATTTTGCCGCCTCACATATTCGATTTTTGGGTATTTCGTCAGGTCACACCCTCATATATATATATATATATATATATATATATATATATATGGAATAGTGAGAGAGTATCTGGTGACAAGTAATTTATGAAAAGAAGGAAATAATTAACCTAACACCAATAAAAAGCGCATAAATTATTTTTAATATAAAAATAACGAAAATGAAAAAAATCAGCAGTTATTTGCTGATACCTCCTAACAAGTGAACCGAACGATCACAAAAATGTGTGTATATATATATATATATATATATATATATATATATATATATATATAATGTGTGTGTGTATTAATAATTGCGCTAGTTATTATGTGTTGGGTTACATGCTAAATTATATACGATAGGAAACGTTTATTAATCTTATTTCACTTTTATTTTTGAGAATGAGATCTGGAGAAAAAAACATATATACATTGCGAATGCATTTACTGCAAAGTACATTTTATATACGTTAGTATCCATGCACATTTGTGCTGCATATACATTTATACATACTCCGGATGATGTTTCCATCAATTCGATAAGCTCAAATTGAGAGCTAATCAAAAAAAAAAAAAGTTAAATGGTGCAAGAAATGGCATGTTAATTTTAACGCCCAAAAATAAAACTGTTCAATATTAATCTGCCTTCTATTAGTATGGCTGATGCTAACCTCCAGAAGTGCGACTAGTTGCGCTTTCTCGGACTAACATTTTCCACTGACATGAAGTGGAAAATTTATATTGAAGCAATTGCTTAGTCCGCTGCAAGGAAAGTTGGTTCCTTGTGTCGTGTTAAACAATTTTCTCGCCAGACCCTATCTTAGATATTTACAGGTCTACCATTCCTCCATGCCTTAAATATTGCTGCCACATGGTTTGGTACTCGTGCTGTTTATTTACAAATTTTTGATATAATCTAAAGAATCTGTAATGTTATTGGTCCTGTACTGACATCTCGGATTCAGTCTCTTTCTCACCATCGTAATGTAGCTTCCCTGTGCCTTTTCTATAAATACTTTCATGGTAATTGTTCTCATGAACTTTCCTCTATGGTATCCTCACTTTATGAATTTAAGCTCAGTACTAGATTGGCGGCATGGTCTCATCATTTTACAGTTGAAATGGCCATATCTAACTGCAAGGTCTGTATTAAAATTTTCTTCTGTCGCACTTCTCACTTGTGGAACTGTCTTTCCGGCTTCTTGCTTCTAAGTCGACTTTGATGATCAAAAATTAACTTGCAATGTTAATCGTTATTTTCTGTCTTCTTAATTCTTGCTATAATGTTGTTCTCTCTCCTTAACAGTACTTTTCTCATATTCTCTAAAACTCAGTTACCCTTTGCATGTTAGTGGCTTTATTGCCTTTTTAGGGGAGTATAGATTAAAAAGGAAATCGTTTTGTTTTTATGTAGACCGTATAAGCACTCATTAACAGGTTTTTGTTATTAAAGTCAAACTGCTACTCAAGTTTTGATCCCCCATGAGTTTAATCGTCGTTATTAAAACTGGGAAATGTCTCAATATATATGATTAAAAATTTTAATACGATTTATTTATGACTATGTGCACTGAACAGCAATAAATATCACTCTTTCCGGAACTAATCTTTGTGCAAGGTTATGCCTTCTTATACGTGCTTGTCTTTATAGAGAAAAGGTTTACTTAAAACACGAGAAGAAAGTTATAAATAAAGAACTTTAAATAAACAATAACAATGTCGAAAACTTTAGTCAATAAATATACAAAAAGTGATATCCTCTTAGATTTCCTTCCCCCGCTGATTTTTTTTCTGCTTAGAATTTTTTGTCATAACTTTCGAAGCGTGTTATTTGCGAAAAAAAAAATGTCGAAAAACCGTTTCCCCCTCTTGCCTTCTCTGCATGTGTTCGTGCGTGCGTGCATGCGTCTTTCTTTCTCTTTATACGCCCCGCCTTTTCCCCCAACCTACGCCCTTTCGTCATGTTATTCTTCGGCGTATTATTCGCAAAGTGAATTCCATGCGGAAGCTATCCAGCCGACTGAGTGTGAACTCCGACGGTTTTTGCAAAGAAAAACGGAACACGTGTCTGGTTCAGTGGATCAGTCGTGCTGAGGGAGGGAGACACACTGAATAGAAGAGCGGGGATTTCCCCCAGTTACCCCCACTGTGCACAATGATGCAAACGCGCATACGTCATCTCGTTAGGACCATGTATGCATACGTACACTTAGCTAAATGGTTTCGACAGAGGAAAAAGTGGGTTCCCAGTGACAGAAATAAAAGAAAATTGAAAAGGATAAAGACAAAGCCTCTGTAATTGTAACACGAAACCATATGTCGATATTCAGTAAAACCAATGTAGTCTGACACAAGGATAAACATTTAAGAACTAAACTATAAGTAACTTGGCATCGAGCTTGTTAACTTGGAGTAAACGTTTCTTAAGTTTAGTAAGAGCATTCAATAAGGATAGAACATCGGTCTTCAAAAATGAACTGCGACACACACTCACTCGATACCGCTTCCCGAAATGCTGTTGTGGATATTTAATAAGCTTGAAGAAGTTTGGCATAAGACTACTAAAATGGGGGACCCTGTGAGTATTGTACTAAAACTAACTTGTAATAGGATCTTGCTGACCATCTCTTTCATAGATATTTTCTCTACTAATATTTATCCTACACAGGGCACCAAATATGAATCGAATTCGTTATTCTACAAGACTAACTGCTTGCCAACCATTTAAGGCCAACATATGTTAAAAAAACCCGTCGTATACCTAAAGAAATCAAACGTGTAGACACGTATACCAGAGAGAACTTTTAACATAACATATTCACTCGGGTTAGCACAGATGCGCGCGAAAACAAATTGAAGCTTTTAAATCAATGAACATCTGCTAATGAGGTCTCGCTCGGAGCATATTGACTTAAACTTTTTCGAGACGAGAGAACTAAATTATAATAAAACTTATTCTTCTGACTGTCCTTTGTTGACAATACTTGTGACAAATTTTATTTTTTTATTTTATTTTTTTTTTTTTTGCGGCTACTACAGCCCAGGTGGTGGCGAGCAAAGAAGTGAATGTGTTGAACAATTCATTCATTCTCCTCCATGCTGGCATATCGACGACAATTCTGTTTTTATTGATTGATGCAACTGAGCACAGAACAAAGTGTATTTATACTTTCTCAAGGGCAGTGTGCAACGTGAATAAAATCATCCTCAGTTAGGGTTCGAACTTGGATTACAGATTCTGTTTTGAGTTCTCATAAACGTCCTTCAGACCTGGTTACTCTCTCTCTCTCTCTCTATATATATATATATATATATATATATATATATATATATATATATATATATTATGATAAAAACAAACAAGGACGTTACAGAACGGTCAATTCCTTATAAGGAATTGAGTATTTTGTCACTTGTACCGCCTGAAAGTTTGTGAGATAGCTCAATAACTATGTAAGTGTTCACATGAAACTTTCAGACGTGGAAAGGCAGTAATATCTGAGTATTGTTTACTTATATTTTATTATCTGAGTATTGTTTACTTATATTTATTATATATCTATAAATAGAAAAAGCAATTAAATATGAGCAAAGTTATATATAATAATAAATAAATATATATATATATATATATATTCTCATGTTGGGTCTGTTTATATATTTTGGGATTTTACATCGAACACTTCTTACAGAGTCCTTATTTGATTTATTGTGTGTGTGTGTGTGTGTGTGTGTGTGTGTGTGTGTGTGTGTGTGTGTGTGTGTGTGTGTGTGAGTTAAAGATCAAATGCACCTTGGAATCCGACAAAAGAATAAGATAAAGAACAAATAGGAAACGTATATCAATCTTACATTTTTCACTTTTATTAATGCTTCGTCTGAGATGGCTGTCTTCTCTCAGACTCTGAGGAAACTTTAATAAATGTGAAACATGTTAGAAAGATATACATTTCTTATCACACACACACACACACACACACACACACATATATATATATGTATATATATATATATATATATATATATATATATACCAAAAATTATTTTAGGCTATATCGAGTAGTAGACCCCACATTTTTAAGCAGCGTGAATTACGTCTACTATCCTCTGCATTCAAGAAACGTAATAACGAATTTTGAAATCTCTTGAATTAGCAGGCCGGTAGACGTAATTCTCACTGCTTAAAAGGCGGGGTGTCTCCTCTAACATGGGTATTCTCGAAAATAACGTTTGGGGTATTTGAGATTAACGTGTAATAACTATCATCGGCCCAACTCTCTGTTAAATGACAAAGTGTGGTGCTTTTAAAATGTGTTCATTTATACTTACAACTGCAATTAATTTGATAATTTACTCCACTAATTGCATCGTAGATATAAAAGCGATTTATATAATGCTAATATACTTCTAACTTTAAATCTATATACTCGCTCAAGTCAATTAATTATATCCAAATGGATTCAATCAGTACTTCTGCCTAGCTTTAGCATAGTTGTTAGTATTTGTTAAAAACCTGTTTTATACACACTATACCTATCTGTCATATATATATATATATATATATATATATATATATATATATATGGTGTATCAAAAATACTTTTTCAAACATTACAGGTTGGTTCCTTACACCAAAATAAGGTAAAACGTCCATATGAACATATGACCCAAAGGACATCTAGAATGTGTTATTCATGGTCAGGCATATGAGCAGATCTCGGTCGTTCTCGATCTGGATACGTGCAGCCTCGTGTCCAATACCTTTCGCGGGGCCTTATGTAAAAAATCCTATCTGTCTGCTCATGATATGAATATCCTTCGATTGTTAAGTGAACACTTCTCAGTTAATTTACTGCTACACTTTTTAAACGTTGAAGGAAGACTAGCCATGCATGTACACCAATGACAAATATAATCTCGTCTTCATAGCAACAAAGCGTCATCTTCCGTAAACTTTCTTTAGACATAATAACTCAATGAAGAGTTTATAGGGAACTTTAGTCATTATTTTGGTGCGAGAAACCAGCCCCAAAAGTTAGTAAAAGTAATTTTAATACACCCCGCATATATATATATATATATATATATATATATATATATAGTGTGTGTGTGTGTGTGTGTGTGTGTGTGTGTGTGTGTGTGATGAATCAATTGTCGTCTAAATTACACAAAAATGAAAATAATATTGACATCTCATTTTGACAGATATATTTTTAAAATTACACAAAATATCTTAAAATATTAAAGAGTGAACTTATTCAATAAAATCGCCATTGGCTTTAATCACGGCCTCCAGACGATTTCGGAATCTCCGGCATCTCTTCTGGACGGTCTCCTTGTTTACGTTGGTGCACGCGCTCATAATCCTTTCCTTCAGTTCATCTTTGGTGTTGCAACGAGTACCTGCGTCCCACACATAATAATCAAGGAGAGTTAGAGTCTGGGGTGTTAGGTTCCCAGATATAAGGGGTGATGTAATCGTAGAAATTATTTGACAGCAATGACTGGGTTCCCTTGCTTGTGTAGCAAAGAGTCGCGTTGCCTGATATAGGGACTTCCAGCAGCCACCCTCTTAGCCCAGGACATCACTATCTCCTCAAGGCACTTGATGTAAGCCTCCGTGTTGAGTCTGAGGCCGTGTGTAAAGATGAATGGAGGCATAACCTCGCCATCACTAGTGATCACGCCAAACACCTTCGTAATCACCATTAGACTCATCTAACTCTTTCCGAGTCCTCTGCAGTGAACTCAGATTGACACCGAAAAACTCCTAAATTTTCGTATTGGAGTCTGAGGCGATGGCCAATCAGTATAGAAAGCAATCTTATATATATATATATATATATATATATATATATATATATATATATATATATATATATATATATATTTAAAGACATTTATATTATGTTTAACGTTCTTTTTATAGATACAAGTATTTAAGCAAATGCTCTGTTTTATAATAAACAGTATTAAATAACATTTACCGGCCTGAATACTGTTATTATAAAACAGAGCATTTGCTTAAATACTTGTATCTATAAAAAGAACGTTAAACATAATATAAATGTCTTTAAATAAATTGTCGGACAATGTCCAATTCTAATATATATATATATATATATATATATATATATATAGTTAAACCAAAGGGAAGTGGATATTCTAAAATGTAAGTTTATTATTTACCATTCCACCTGATGAGAGCGTAAGTTCGAAACCCACGTCATTGCTGCTGAATATTGTTTTTTTTTAATTAATATATATATATATATATATATATATATATATATATATATATATAATATACACACACACACACACATATAGTCGCCTGACGATCTTGGTAGCGTGAAACTCGAGGAGCAGTCTGAACTTTGTCTCTTTTTTGTAGTGTCGGTGTATAATGTATTTCTTCTGTCTCTCTAATTTAGTCATAACGCACTGTCATTTAATAACTAGGTAGGAGTCTGTCATTTTTGTTTCTTTTTTTAAATCTCAGTTCATTTTTCCGTTTTTATCTTTTGTTTTTGAATTCGATTTATTCCTCTTCTTTTTCTTAGATCACTTGGTAGGCCTTGAGTTGATGTTTCCAATTAGTTATATATATATATTCTTGTCTATTCTTATATATGTCCTATTAAACAGAACGGACGAAGAATGTATTTTGTTAGCTTCTCCTGGTTTAGAATAATTCGTTTCATGTCATAAATAGTGTCATGTTCAATTGCACTGGTCGTTTTCAAGAAAAGAAGTGAGGAAGTCGAGAGAAAGATAGTACAACTAGCAGACACCCAAGATAAATATTAGATGTTCCCTGTCCATTATATATATATATATATATATATATATATATATATATATATATATATATATATATATATATATATATATATAATGTTAAAAAAACAATCAATTTTCTTCCAAATAATCTTCTGTTATTTCTCACGCTGAAATTACACAAGAAAAAAATTACTTACTTTTTAATGCATAAAATATGTTCTCATAAAATTTATATATAGCTTACGAATCAAATACTTTAGATAAAATTTTTATACAGCCAACATTAAACTAAATAAGCATTTTCGATTTCTAAGTAGATTTATGTAGATTAATTTTCTCCTTTCAAATTTCTAGACGTATATATATTTGAAATCACTAATATTTAAATTACCATATAAATCTCACTACAATATATCGGAGTACAATTAATTTAGATCATGAAGACACCGAGTTACTATGAACGCTGCTTCCCCTTTGACGTTGTTAGAAGCTTAATAAAAAGCAGTTATGCTTCCCTAGTCACAGCAGATCAAACACACAGGCACACGTGTGTATATATATATATATATATATATATATATATATATATATATATATATATATATAGCGTAAAATGCTTTTCAAAAGCTAAGCAAATGATTAAGAATCATAACAATTCGTCAGAAAAAAGAAAGAATACGGAACTGTTAATATCAATTCTCTTGGCAGGAAATGCTTGACAATCTCCTTACAGATGAAGAGCTTTGTGGCAACAGAAATGTGGCTCTACAGAAGGATTCTGAGAATACAGTGGACCTAATATGGAAGCAATAACGAAGATACAATGAAAACAAAGTATACTTATACTTAACCTCGGAAGTTGGCTTGGAAAATTTAATACTCACAGGATAGATTGAATGCACGAGGGAAAAGGAAAACAATGCATAACTTGCCTAGCTCAAGCTGTTCAAAAGCTGTTGTTATTTATTTACCCATTTGTAATCAATTCTCTTCTTTTTTTATTCTGTTTAAGGGACACTTTATTGAGAATTTTTAAATGACACGATACATTCTGCTCAGTTTATGGGGCAATGGTTATTTGCAGGCCCTTTTTTTAAATACTTCTTTCCCACTTTTATCCGACTCAAATGGTAGCTATACCTTGACATTTTTAAAATAACTTCTCCCTTTTACAACAATTCGAAGGATGAAGTTTATTTGTTATTTTTTGTGAATAGCCCTGTTTGTATAATTCATATTTGTTTGTGTCCGTATTTCATGGATGAGTGATCATTATTCAAAATCAAACTAATATCCTCGTCTTTCTTCGTACGATCATAACGTTTCGACTGCATTGTCCTATTCCGGTTAACCTTCAGGAAATATCAAAATGAACACTTTATTCTATCTCCAGACGTTGATTGTTCGCGTTCCACTGTCCATGTCTATCTCGTCTTGTTCTTGTACAGTTCAGCTATATCTCGCCTGTTTTCATTACTTGGCCCAAGGATCAAACTCGTCCGTGGGTCAGGTAGTACAGACTCAAATCCAGATGCAAACGCTTTTGCTAGTTTTGAAACAAGTCGAATCAAAAGTGAGCAGTATTATAAAAGCACAAGGAAAAAAAATCTTGAGAAATGGACAATAGAACGAGAACAAAGTACGCCTGTAGATTAAAGAAAGGGTTCAATTCGAAATTCCCTGAGAGTTACTCGGATTGACAGGAACTTGAAGGCTAGAGAGTACAAAGATCGAAACGTTGAGTTAATACCAAAAACAGTGAGGACATTAGGCCGTATGTAAATAATGAATATTCATGTTTTGTTCCACAGATCACTATGCACATTTAAACATACTCGTCTTTATGCAACACTAAACATATATACACACACACGCACTCATATGTATGTGTTTATATCTATGTACATCATACAACTAAACATTTGTTTATATAAGTATCAATAACTATTTACACTATTTACGTTGTTCGTCATCTTTATTGTGATATTCACAAGGTTACGGCCGTTGTACGCTCCGGTCGTCTTCAGGTGATATACGTTGGAATTTCGAACCGAAACCTTTAATTAGTCCACAGGGATATATTGTTATAATTCCACGTGCCATGCCTTATTGGATATTTCGATTTCAGTAAATTCCTTTTAGTAACTCAACTCTCCAAGCTTTTGTTCTCCCTAGCAGGTATTGAACTCACAACTCTTCGAGTCAATTCACCTTTTCAGATTACTCATCCACTGGGCTATGTGTCCTTCGGGACATCAGTGAGTTAATTTTTGGGACTTTTATTTTTATTTTACAGAGCACATATTACAGTTTGTTGTTATTGTTGATTGTCTCTAGCTGTCTGTATTACTGGTTCCCATATTGTATTCATGTCTATGTTTGACCGGCTTAGATGATTTTTTTATTCAAATTAATGAATCAGCGCTTATGCTAGAGTAAAACAACAATAACAAAAAATTGTAATAGGAGCCCTGGTAAAATGGTTACTGAAATATTAGGTTTACAAGTCCCAAAAATTTACCCACTGAAGGACGCACGTCCAGTGGAATTTAAACAATCTTCCCGCGTTGACTAAATAAAGGGTTCAGTTAGAAATTCCAACGTATATCACATGAAGAAGGCGGAACGTACAACGGCCAAAACGTCGTTAATATGGCAATAAATATGAGGACAGCAGTAGGAACGATGTAGTGTAAATAGTTACAATACCTCATCTCAGAAATATAGACAGATGTTGAAGTATTAATAAATTGCTCATATATACACAAATTGTCTTTTTCAGCACTGCTTCGTATATATACAAATTTTACCAAGTGAATATATATATATATATATATATATATATATATATATATATGAAGAAATATAGTCTTAAAGTGTGCTATATTTATGGGATAAAGTGCTCAATATCAGAGATAGAGTGTGTGTAAATATAAATTTATTATATATATATATATATATATATATATATATATATATATATATAGCGTCGGATGAAATCACTCAAGTTGTGGGAATGGGTATGCCACACACACAACTTGAAATGTTCTAAAATTTCTCACTCTCTTCACAAGTGTGTGTGTACAATATATGCCTCATTTTCTTAGCAACTTCATGTTTTATCGATATGCAGAATAGATTATTCTTCCTAAGAATGAAGACCACATCAGTTGTTGAACGATCACAACGTCAATATGCGTAGTTAGCATACAATTCGAGTCGTTTTGCGCAGATGTAAACAAACGGCAACCCATTGTATGAAATATCCTTAATCGTGAAGTCCCAAATTAATAAGCACTTTGCGCGTTTGAATCTTTACTATAAGTCATGAAGCTGACTTTACGGATAAAAAGAAATGTTTATGAGTTTCAGTGCTTGCGAAAATAAAATAACTTTGGGAAATTTCATGCAGTTACACTCGAACTCTGAAAATGTTCGTTGAAGACCATTAACGATTTCATAGATGTTGATCTTTTCTGAGCAACTTATGGAATCTATCTTCCTGGCATGTATCCCGTATCAAAAGAGTATTTGTAAAAATAAAAAAAGATGGTTTTTATTAAGGTGTCAATTTTTATGTATTGTGACTGCGAGTAATTGTTGAAAAGCACAGAATTTCAGGTCCTAGCTCAAGTAGCAAAACATATGAAACCTACACATCTACCTTTAAAGGCTATCCATAAAGAAATGGAAAACGTCTGGGAATTTCTTTAAATGAGGGCAGAAAATATGATACCGAAATCTGAACTCGTACTGGAACAGAGAAAGATGGCTTCCAGAAGCTATGCTCAGTATTCGACTGTCATATAAATTCATTTGTTTTTTCCCATTTATTTTAATATTCTTATACAAGAATTTTAACTAATTGAATAAACAATTTAAAAAGCTGTAGAAGAATAGTGCTAAAAATAAAAACAAAAAGTACAGTAAAAATATTTTGTGTGTTAAATTAACATTTATCTGATAATCCAATATGAAGAAACCGGAAAAATTCATTAGAAACAAAGAAAAGAGTACTGTTATGTAATAACTCTCTTCCTATATAACAATGTTAGACAATCTCTTCACATATTAAGAAGAAACTTTAGGCAACAAAAATCGGATTCTACAGGAGGAGGATGAGAATATCACAGACAGAACGTGTGTAAGAGGAATTTTTAAGGAAAATTGAAACAAAAGTGATGCTTATACATAGTTTAGAAATATATTTTGTAGTTTTTGGTGGTCATCTTTCGCTATTGCAATGCACCATGGGATTTTGCTGTAACATTGTCCAACCTCTGTTAAAAGACTTTCCAGAAAAATTAAATATTTAAATGTCATTCAGCTTTCATTATCATAAATGAAACTTGTCCATTTTTTAAAATTTTTTTATTATATGGTCTAACTAGCACCAGTAGCAGGATGCTTTTAAGAATCTTGTGCATTCCGATATAAATGATATATCAGTGGCGTGTGGCAACATTAAGATTTAAGTTTCTATTTTTACCAGTATCTGTCTAAATTTTAATAGGTAATAATACAGGGATATTAGTCACACAACGAAGTCTTCAGTATATTTCTTTTGGCTTTTATTTTCTTTTTGTTAGAAGTAAAGAATTCTTTTAAGCGTTTATGCGGAATATGTCCCAAATGTTCGTCTTTTATGCTTGAAGACACACACACACACACACACACACACACATATATATATATATATATATATATATATATATATATATATATATATATATATGTATATATATATATAATAAAAAAGGGCAAAGAGAAATATAGTCCTAAACTTCGTCGATTTTTATCAAATTAAGCTATATGTTCACCTGTCAAATTATCCAACGTTTCCCATGTCTCACCAGACAGTTCACACATCTCTCGTAATCGCTTTACCATAAATTAAAGAGAAATATTTTCTATCAAGTTTTCTTTGTGGATTTCGTGCCTTATTCTCCCTCATATATATATATATATATATATATATATATATATATATATATATATATATATAGCGTTAAACAACCAGCAAAATCTAACCAACTTAATACAATAGGTTCGCTTGTCGTCTGGTTCACACTCCTCCCTAGTCTTTTGATAGTCTTTTGAACTGGAGTAGAGGTTTATCCCGTGTTCCTTGTTTAGGCATTTACGTATATCTCTGTTTATCCTGGTTTATCCAGGTTTGAGGAACCTATCAATATTCTTTTTTTATTATTTTGGATGTCGTACATTAAGTTATGAAAAATAATAATGAAATTTTAATAATAAAATTCTTGTTTGAGGCTTGCAGATTATTGTAAGCCTATAAATAGCATATGATGTATTTGGTCGGATAGGCTAACAGAAAAAATAACTTATTTGTTGGAATTTTTATCTAAAATTAAAATATTTGTCTCTATATGAACTTTTTTAATGAATATTGTTTCTTTTTTTTAAATAACAAACCAAAGGTATTCAAATTTTTCATTATTTTCTAATGCTATTTTGTTCTCTGCGTCATATCTTTCTAAAATTTCGACTCACAGTTCTTTGCCGATTATTAAAGAGTGTTTATAATCCCTCGAAGTCTTCGTTTATCATTGTCAAATTTGTCCACCTTCCTCTCCCTCTATAAATGTCTGCTAGAGTTTTTGTCTGTTATGTCAATATTTATATCCACCGTCTCTCATCTTGTTTGTCCGTAAATCAATACGACATTTTGAATTTCCCTTAGTATACCAGACTGATCTACATATCCGTCTACCTTCATATCTGTCATCATGATCTATATCTGTACTTTCCTCCTTTAATATAGGCTCTGATTTTCTCATCTACACGTATATTCGCCAATCGCTTTTATCGGTCCATCTCCATTGATATATAAAATGGTCTCACTTTTATGCGGTTTCGCTTCTCGTCGTTTCGATTATCTGCAGCCAATACTAGAAATAAACAATTCTTTAGTTTTTCTTAGTAGTAATCCCAAAGCCCAAGAGTGAGGTTATATCAAAGATTATGAGCTTTCCTTTAAGTGAAAGTATTATAGATGAAAAAAAAAGACAACAACCTATGTTGGATTTGGTAGCATTTATGGTAAGAGGGAGTCTTCAGTCCGTCATATAACTGAAAGCCACTTCCTGATCTTGTGGACCATTTAGGAAAAAAGGTGAAAACTTTATAGATGAAAAGAAAAAAAAATTATGAATTTGGTAACATGTCAGATAAGAAGGAGTCTTCAAACTGTCATATAACTGAAAGCCACTTCCTGATCTCGTGGGCTATCCAGGAAAAAAGGTGAAAGTTTTAGAGATGAAAAAAGAAAGAAAAAAGTATGCTGAATTTGCTGACATTCAATCTGTGAGGAGATTGTCCAGCATTCACTGCAATTAGGGGACATGCAATTAACAAAACAAAATATGCAAATTACACTTTTATGCAAGATTAAGGCTAAAAAAAATGTCTAAAACTAAAAACAAACAAAAAATAATATATATTTACTAACCTAAATGGGTAAATACCGTACATAATCGTGTGTAAGTCTACTTCGTGTATAGTGCAACCTGATTTTTTTTCAGATAGCTTTGTATAATGCGAACCCAGCTTAGGAGCCATACTAGTAGACCTACCATAGTCAAATATTGAATGACTGGGCACCATCTTAGGCATATTTTATAGCAAATGATTAAGATTAGCCAAAGGTACCGTAACAATGTAGGCTGACCAGTTAGGTTACGGTCACCAAAAATTCAGGAATTTTGCCCCCACCCAGAAAAGTCTACCAATATATAGTGAAACAGGTTACCGAAGGAGTATGATTTTTAACCGCTTCAAAAAAATATTACCGGTATATGGAGCAACACTCTATCATAAAAATACCGATCATAAAAACTGGCACTATACTCGAGTATATAGGAATTGCAGCTATATATAAGGAATGAGCGAGACCGTATGACCATAACAACGTATAGCGCTGCCATCGTAGCCGCTCACCAAACAAATGGCAGCTGACTCAAAAAACATGCCGGACCATAGATTGCCGGATTAAAGATATCGGACTGTATTCTAAAAGGAAATTAAGAATTAATCAATGAAAATCTTGACACGCATTACTGAGTCGATAAATTAGGATAATGCGAAATAAATTGTGCAAAATTGTAAATATAGCTTTTGACAAGTACCCCAGGGGAAAATTTACACGGAGCTATAATCCTCAGAATGTTCCCTTAAAAAATCAGATTCTTTTATATTCTGGATTAAAGAAGTTATTGATTGAACACTATACGCATTGCTTACTAGATCAATAAATTCATCTTGAAGTCCGATAATTTTGACTATAAAATAAAAATGTACTCTGTGTCCACATTGATGACGACGCTCATCCTAAAAATTCATTATTCACAGTTTGTACTAATTATTACATTTTTAAGAGTTTATTGACAAGTTCGCAACTACTGTTCACCAAAAAAATCTGGGCAAAGACAAATGGTTTCTTTCTTATTTCTTGTTGGCATTAAGATTAGGTTAACCGTACCTTCAAAAAAAGGAAGTACACCTATCAAGCACATATGTATCGATATGTTTGCTTGTCTTCTGCACTGATACATGTTTAATAATTTAATATTATACATATTGTCTTTTTCTTCAGGTTAACTCTGAGAATTTTTTTCATATTTAATAGACTTAACTTTGTCCAGAACAGAAGGGGAATTTGTTGCGCCAATTCTGCAAGATACTTGCCATGAATATAACATCATTCAATACACTAAGATTAAACAAGTCTGGCGCACGTGGACATACACGCACGCACTCCCTCTATATCACTCTCCCTTTCATAATCTCTTCTTCTCCCTCTATATCACTTTACCCCCCTCTCCCTCTCTCTATACGTACACACACACACGTGAGCGTGTGTTTGTGTTCCTTATCTAATAACATGTAAATAAATAGTTTTTATGTATTTTAGGTAATTGAACGTGTATATATGTTGTTCACAAGATTTAATGTAGTAACATTAAATCTTGTGAACAACATATACACACACACACACACACATATACATATATATATATATATATATATATATATATATATATATATAATTGTCGTTACTATGCCAAATAATTTTTCTCTCATTTCTATATTAAATAATGTCTCAACTCTACCTTTATACAGTGAAATGCTGAAAAAAATCTCTGCTCAATCAAGATGGGACTCCCCAGTCAAAAAATCACTCATTTCATCTAATTTTAGGAGGAGTTTCAGGCGTAGAACTTTTCAGCATTTATTCATATCATCAATTCACCCAAAGCAAGGCTATAATGCCACTAAGACGCAAAGGACTACTGGGTGTGAAATAGAATGTAAAGACTTTAGAATGAACGAGAAAAATAAACCTAAACAGAGAACAAGGGATAAACCACTACTCCAGTTCAAAATATGTATGGGTGTGTTCGCGCATATAAATGATTTTATGTGTGCACATGTATGTATTCGTGTATGTACGCGCGTGCACACACACACACACATATATATATATATATGCGTGTATGTGTGTATATGTATGCCTCTGTGTGAGTGTGTACATGTATATGAGTGTATGTAACTACACGCAGATACGCATGTCTTATTCCTCAATGTAACGTGACGTCGAAAACTTCACTTTCCAATTCATGTCTTCAGACAGACAAAATAGAATAAGTCAAAAGCGTAAGTCAGAATGATAGAAAAGACAAAAAAAGCATAAAAATAAACAAAAAGACACACACGCACACTTATATATATATATATATATATATATATATATTGAAGCTGCAAACATTTTTAACGAAAAGATAGATCTTCGTTTCGCAGCGAATGTCTTCGTGAACCCCTGTGGCTATGGTTCACCATGGTTCCATGCGATTTCTTCTAGTTGTTTTCTTCATGTTTTCTTGTTGAGCATCAATCGGAGAATGATTACATTCCTACGGTGAAAGGTTGGGTTGGGTTTCAACATTAACAAGGAACGAATGAACACGGTTTAGCGAATGTGATGATAATCACGACATTGCCATCTATGTTTTCAATTTTTCTTGGTAATCTATTCAGGGTTTCGTAAGTTTTCGTCTTTGGAAGTCTG
>OZ038476.1:85839411-85851911 GCA_964036315.1 Acanthosepion esculentum
CGTGCTAACTAAGAAACTAAGTTAAGTACAAGCAGAATGATAATAAGATAATTTATTTGCCAACAATAAGTTTTAACTATTTGGCGCCAGGTAACGACGCTTTACTTTCTAACTTTCATATTCTTATACACAGTAATAATTAATTATTTTAAATATTAAAATTGTTTCAGTTACTGTACAACACTTATAGTTTCAGTTTATATCTTTCATTAAGAAAAGTAAGGATAGCATCAGGATTTCTAGTTATTGAGAGGACTGTCTCGATAATGATTACGATTATCTTCGTCATTACGTTTGCTTTCTATTTAATTTCCTACACAAATTTAAGTTCTTTTTCAATTTTATGCTATCATTCTTCGGACTTCTCAGCAATTTTTAATCAACTCCTTAAAGCATTATAATTAACAGGTTGGGGAATTAAAAATAATCTTATGATTAGAGGATTTATTGCTGTGTTCTTCAGATAGTAGAAATAAACGGATTAGATTCTACCATTTTTTCTGCTTTCGTTCGGTTAGTTGTTATTTATTACTCTATAATTAGCGAATATATTAAAAACTGCATTTCTTTAGCCACAGACAAACTTCTTCATATCTTTTAAAAAAGCGACAAAATGGCCGTTGTAGACATTTTAAAAAAAAAAATTTAACAAGTTTTTGTAATTCTCTGGCTGTGGGGGGATCACTTTCTAGTAATTCATCATTTATTTAATTCCCATAGATTCCACTTAGGTGTATAGGGTCATAGTTTTCAACACGTTAGCAGTTGCTGTCGTATTTCTTTACGTGATGTGGTTACTGGTGCAATGCCCAAGCCGTTTGAAAACAGAGTTGTCCTTCTTCAAGACTGGTTGCCAAAACAAAGAGCTAACTCTGTTCTACTATTTAATCCTTAACTCAGTGGGAGAGACGTGATGGATTCATACTTCTTCCAAGGGCATTTGCAATAAAGTGAATGGAACGAACTCGACCGCAAATCAACGAATGTAACAAATTCGAACTCGGCTTTGATATTTTATATATGACTAAATATTTAAGATTGACGTAGTAAATAATTATATATATATATATATATATATATATATATATATATATATATATATATATATATATATATATATATATATTTCTTCAAACGTTATTATAGTGGATACACATATTTGAAATAGACACCCCATTTTTATTTTGGGGTTTAAACAGTACGTATTAGGTCTATCGGCGCATTCGAGAAATCTTAAAGGAAATCTTGCATCCCTCTTTGTAAGAGAAACCACTGTCTGGTCCGACGTGATTTACCGCTTGGATACGGAGAACGCAAGGCAAGGCTCTATTATCTTTTTCTTAAGGAAAGCACACTCCTTCATTCAGAGTATATTTCTCGAAAGCCCATATCTGCACACCTAATATATATATATATATATATATATATATATATATATATATATATACAGCATGGAATAATATTGACATAATTTGTCTATTTATTTTTATACTGGCCCTTTTCAGCTGTTTAATCATTTTTTTTTTATAAGATAAAATTCATCAAAGAAAGTACCGTAGTTTTTTTTTTTAACCCAAATAATTTCGACCTTTCTAAGATCATCTTCAGGGCTAAATTACAAAGACAAACTTATTGTAACTGCGATTAATCCTGCATTCTGATTTTTAAAAAACACGCGAACGCGAACTGTTATAGTTATTTTAGAATTTTTTTAATTTATCCATTTTACTTATGGATTTTTTTTTATAAAACAAGCGTTTCAACATAAGGGAGCTGATGTATAATCAGATTTTATTATGCAAGTTGATATATTCAGAATAAAATTGATAGTAATCTACCAATGTCTGTAAAATTTTCAGGGAGATATATTTATGAGAAATAATTCTAGCGAGTTTCATTTTATCCTATTCATCCTGATTAAAAATATTAATAACGACTTGTTTTGAAAGTGTCAAGTTTTATTCTTCAAACAGGCGTAGCATAAACTGTTATTTATAAACCAATTCAAAAGATATTGACTATTGGAACGTACATTTGATTGACATATCATCCCATATAGCATTGTTATCTCATGATCGTAGATCTTAATATGGGTTTCTTGACATTCTGTAAGTTTCATCAGTCATATATTGATTTTATTACAATCATTTCTTTTTCTACTGCTTCTACTTTTGACATTACTTCGGGCATTTTTTATAGATCCTCCCCCAATATCATTTCCTAATCACCTATACATCCTAATGGTGGACCAAAATCTTTCTATTGGGTCAATATCTAGAGTGTTTGGGGCCGTTCCATTAATTCTTTGAAATATTTTTGGTAAAGTGGGCAATAGCTAACTTTGCAGAATATGAAAGGGCAATATCATACCGTATATACTCGTGTATAAGACGACTTCATGTATAGTTTGACCTCTGAAGTTTTTGCTATGAATTTTAACACCGCACTGTGTATAGTGCAATCACGCATTTTTTTGGCGTAAAAAGTTGATAATAAAACTCGTTCTCTACTCGTTTATATATGGTACTCTTCATTTTAAAACTTTCCAGTTGTGACCTGTAACACTCAAAAATTTATTGTCCTAAGAACTTAGTTATTCTTTACTTTTATCATGATACCATGATCAACGTACTGTCTGCATTACTATCCAAGATATATTGTGAACAAACTTTCATTTGCATGTGAAAATATTTCATTATCATATAAGTTAGTGTAAATCCTTGTAAAAATTAGATATTATCAAAAACAATTCATATATTAATTTTATAAGTATACGTATATGCTGAGATTTTTGCTGAACTCATTTTGATCATACCATTTTATTAGTGAAACATTGATTTGCAGGGTTCGTACGTGCGTCCTCCTTTGTATTCGAAATAACCGCTTGATCCAGCGTGTATTTGATCGCTCGGTCACAGAGACCGTATAGTCAAGCAAGGTTCTATCTCTGTTTCAATAAAAACAAATTTCCTCGTTCATATATTTTCTCGGCAATACCCATATCGGATCCGACATATAAACGAAAGAATTTCTAAAGAGTTAATGAATTTATTTTTAATCCGAGATTTTTATTACTTCAAACGTTATTTCTTGTTGGCACCTCTTATTTAAAATAGACACCCCTTTTTTTATTTTAAACAGTGTGTATTACATATATCGACCTGCGCACCCGATAAATCTTAATAAAGAAATGCGGAGGAGTTTGGTCCCTCTTTGTAGGAGAAACCACCTTTTGCTCTGTGCTTATGCGAGCGCGCGCAGTTGTAAGAAGTGAGGTGAGAAGTTCTTAGCCGAACTAAAGAGATAAAAAAAATGTAATATGTATGGTCATAGCTGTGAACTTTTCAGCATCCCTTCGTACATACAAGATCGGAATAAAGTCTATTTTATGCAAAGTCTAACTAGGGTATTCGCCTCTGCCCTCGCTTCGGCTTTGAGTTACGCCAGACTTAGTTTTATTGTTTTTCATATCGTCAAGAAATATATTATCTCTTTATATTGTAAGTATAAATTCACTTTATTAATGATAACTTCAAAAAGTAACTTGTTATTTTAATCAGAACAGATGATTATGGTCACAAAACACATAACTCATTAGGATTGTTTGTGTAGAAAGTATAATGTAATAATAGGAATCTCTAGGAGTCCATCACTCTTCAGACATTTTTATTTAAATAAAGAATTATCATTCTACTAAACTGGTTGCCACACAAAGCTAGATAACCAAATCTGCTCTACTATTTAACCCATAGCTGAGAGGATAAAACATGGCATACTTTTTGAGTCAATATCAGTTACATTACCCACACATCCAGTATACGCTTATAGTTGACTTTCATTATACATACATATATATATATATATATATATATATATATATATATGCACACACACACTGATCTTTCTTTCATAATATATATGTAAATGGAAATAAAATTTTATAGTCAGTTGGAAATCTACCAAATATGTTACTTTTGAATGCCTAATATACTATCTAAACTGAATGTGAGGGAGCTGATCGAAAACACACACACACACACACACACACACACACACACACACACACACACATATATATATATATATATATATATATATATATCTGAAGAACAATTTAATATATATATAAAATTTTATATATCAAGAACAATTTTCAAGAGAAATGATGAATTTAGTCTATTACCTGTAATCACAGCTTGGACGTAAGATTACTTTTTCATTATATCAATACCTTCCACATCAAATATTATATAAATCTCACCCCACTCCCAAATGACTTTACTCCAATTTTATGTTGTTATTTTCTTCGATTTTTCGTCTTCTTCTGTTCGGCGCTATCTTTATTTTATTTTTATTTCAATTACATTGGCGAAACCTCAAAGAATTTAAATAAATTTATATAAACACAAAAAGGATTTTTTTTTTTTTTTTTTTTTTACCAAACAGTGCATTAGTTGCTCACCGTAATGAGATTGGCCACAATTTTGATGCCACTTTAATTAAAAGTGAAAAAAATTTACTACTACAAATATGTTTAGAAAGTGCTTTTGTCGCTGGATCATCCACACTAAATTTGCGTCCAGATTCTTTGAACTTTTTATATTTTATTGGTAGAACTCTTATCACAATGTGGGATATTTAATAACAAAACTGATGGAAACATAAACAAAAAAAAACAAACTAAAAGGAATCGGCTAGATGGTAAATTATATACCCAAAACACACACACACACACACACACACACATATATATATATATATATATATATATATATATATATATATATATATATATATAATCTTAGCGGCGTCTCTCTTTCGTTTGTGCGCATGTGTAGACATGTGCACAAACGTAAACATTAACTTAGTCCAATGAAGTCTTGAAGGACGAAACGCGTCATATATATATATATATATATAAAGAAAATATTACTTATTCTTCATACTTAATGATGCACGCGAACTCAGAATTTTCATACTGGTTTCCTTGGCTTAAAAACTTTTCTTTTTCTTTTTTTGCAGAGGAGGGTCCTGGTTGCGAAAATGTTCCGGGTATTGGCGGTGTAGGGATAGTTGGGCGCGGTCCCAGCTCTACACCCCCCGGGGTGTGCAGCAACAGCAACAGCAGCAACAGTAGTAGTAACAACCCCAACACTAACACAAGCATCAACACCACCAGCAACACTAACAACAGCGTGGGAGGAGGAGGGGGTGGCAGTGCCGGTGGCGGCGGCGGAGGAGGAGGCCTTGGTATCGGTGGCAGCGGAGGGACGGAGATCGCGATCAAAGCTGAATCTGTAATAGGTAGCGCCGAGGGCGGAGGAGGTGGTGGAGGAGGAGGTGGCGGTGGAGACGACGACGACGACGACGACGAAGGAGGTATGGACTGCTTCAAGGATGAAGAATGTGGCCCATTGAATATGAGCAACAAGTTGGGCTGTGTCGGGGTGGGAGTAGGCGTTGGCACGGGCGGAGTAGGAGGACCCCAACAGCAGCAGCAGCAACAACTCAGAGGAAATGGTACAACAAATGCGGGAGGAGTAGTAGTTGGAGGAGGAGGCGGAGGTGTATTCGGCGCGGGTGGAGGCTCGATGTGTGGTGCTACCGGTGGAGGTGGGATCCTTGTTGGAGACGAAACTGTGAAGCCGTCTGGGATTAATGAAAGAAAACGCAGAGCCAGTGATGAGATCAGCTTGGACGTAAGATTACTTTTTCATTATATCAATCCCTCCCACATCAAAAATTGTATAAATCTACCCCCCACTCACACAAAAAAAAAAGACAAAATGATTTTACTTCAGTTTTATGTTTTTATTTTCTTCGATTTTTCGTCTTCTGTTCGACGTTAGCTGTATTTTATTTTTATTTCACCGTATTACTTTCACGTCAAAAAAATGTAGCCATGTGTGGAAACGCGCATGCGTGTATATACTGAATGACAGTTTGAGCGGGAAATAGTAAACTGTTTGTGTACCTTTCTCAGTCAAATCACTTTTTATTTTAGTTTTGGATGTTTTTGAAAAAAGTTGTCATATATTTTATAAATATAAAGTTACCTACTGTTGGTAAACGAATACTTTTTCTCTCATTACATGGAATCTACTTACTTTTTAGGTATATATTTAAATTCTTCTCTTTGTCAACTCGAAAATAAAAGTAAAATAATAGTAATGCCCATTACACTTGTGCGCCTATACAGGGCCGGTGCAAGGGTCTCATGCAACTTCCAAATCTACGATAAGAGTCCTCTCAATCTACTACATCACACTTTTCATAAAGTATTATTCATAGAAAATACAAATTTTATTATAACCTAATGATGTACCATAATGGCTCATATGCAATACAGGTATAGAGAACAATAAAGAGAATAAATATAATGTATCTAAATAAAAATTAGCGACATGTCATAGAAGATCTTACCATCTGAAATAAATCAACAATGTTTTGCAGCAATTTTTAACATAAACTTAAGATTTTTCTAGTTAAAATGTTGAAATATTCTAACACATTCCACGTCATGGATAAAAAAAATAATGACTTTTATACAATCGTTTTTACGAGACTTATCTCGAGCAAAACAAATTCACGGATTTCCTGGTTTAATTGTCAGTTATAAATAAATACATTTCCTGGTTTAATTGTCAGTTATGCTTAGTTTAATTTGTAAAATATATGTGAAAACGGAAAGCAAATGTTGATAAGATAACGAGGAGCACGAAGCAAGGCCCACTCCTCCCACCCCCAATCAGGCTATTCCGTATCTATCACACTCGGTTTGCTGACTGTCACTCTTGGTTTGTTGACTATCTGTCATTCTTGGTTTGTTCTCTACTCTCTCTCTCTGACACGGTTTGTTCTCTATTTCTCTCTCTCTCTCTCTCTCTCACACACACACACAGAGTTTGTTTTCTATCTCTCTCTCTCTCTCACACAGTTTGTTCTCTATCTCTCTCTCACAGTTTGTTCTTTCTCTCTCGCACAGTTCTCTCTCTCACACAGTTTATTCTCTATCTCTCTCTCTCTCTCTCACACACAGTTCGCTATATCTCTCTCACGGTTTGTTCTCTATATCTCTCTCGCGGTTTGTTCTCTCTCTCATGGTTTGTTATATATCTCTTTTTCTCACACAGTTCTCTGTCTGTCTCTCTCTCTCACGGTTTGTTCTCTTTCTCTCTCTCTCTCTCCCGGTTTGTTCTCTCTCTCTCTCTCATTATTAGTTCTCTTTTTCTCTCTCACACGGATTTTTCTCTTTCTATCTATCTCTCAGGGTTTTCTTAACTCTCTCTCACAGTTTGTTAAATCTCTCTCACGGTTTGTTCACACTCTCACGGTTTGTTCTGTCACGGTTTGTTCTTTCACTCTCACTCGGTTTGTTCTCTCTCACTGACACACGGTTTTTTTCTCTCTCTCTCTCTCTCTCACGGTTTGTTCTCTATCTCTCTCTCTATCTCACGTTTTCTTCTATCTGTGTCACGGTTTATCACTTACTGTTTGTTTCCTATCTCGCTCTTTCAGGGTTCACTATCTCTCTCTCACGGTTTGTTCATTCTCTGTCTCTGTTCACTCTCGGTCTATCTATCTCAGATTGGTTACTCTCTGTCTATCTATCTCAGATTGTTTACTCCCTGTCTATCTATCTCAGATTCTTTACTCCCTGTCTATCTATCTCAGATTGTTCACTCTCGGTCTATCTATCTCAGATTGTTCACTCTCGGTCTATCTATCTCAGTTTGTTCACTCTCGGTCTATCTATCTCAGTTTGTTCACTCTCGGTCTATCTATCTCAGATTGTTCACTCTCGGTCTATCTATCTCAGATTGTTCACTCTCGGTCTATCTATCTCAGATTGTTCACTCTCGGTCTATCTATCTCAGATTGTTCACTCTCGGTCTATCTATCTCTGTTTGTTCACTCTCGGTCTATCTATCTCAGATTGTTCACTCTCGGTCTATCTATCTCAGATTGTTCACTCTCGGCCTATCTATCTCAGATTGTTCACTCTCGGTCTATCTATCTCAGATTGTTCACTCTCGGTCTATCTATCTCAGATTGTTCACTCTCGGTCTGTCTTAGCTTGTTCTTTATCTATCTCAGTTTGTTCTTTATCTCTGTGTCGATGTATCTCAGTTTGTTCTCTCTCTCTCTCTCTCTCTTTCTGTCTATCTAACTCGGTTTGTTTTCTCTCTGTTTCGATGTATCTCGGTTTGTTCTCTCTCTCTTTCTCTCTGTCTATCTCAGTTTGTCCTATCTATCTATCTATCTATCTATCTATCTCATTTTGTCTTCTCTCTCTATCTCATTTTTCCTCTCTGTCTCAGTTTGTCCTCTCTGTCTATCTATCTCAGTTTGTTCACTCTCTGTCTATCTACCTTTGTTCACTCTCTGTCTATCTACCTCAGTTTTTTCATTATGTGTCTATCTACCTCAGTTTGTTCATTCTGTGTCTATATACCTCAGTTTGTTCACTCTCTATATACCTCAGTTTGTTCACTATATATCTATTCCATTTTTCCCCTATTTATCACTGATAAAAAAGACTATAGATATTTTATACTTTGGTACCTAGACTGTGAATTTATATTGGCAGCAAGGTCCCATTTTGCAGCTGAATTGGCTAGATGTAAGCGTAAGTTCTATGTTGACATTTTCTTTTTCCGCACTTCTCTTTTGTGGAACTGTCTTCTTGCTTTTCAGTCAAGTTTGATCTTCAAAAGTTTAAATGGAATATCAGTCGTTATATTTCGTCTTAGTATTTGTTCTTTTATTGTACTCGCTCCTTGGTTATGTTTTACTTCTATTCTTTGACACTCAGTAAACTGCGCGTTTCATTTGTTACCTTTCTTGGTTGAGATGATTTTTTTTTTAAAAGTTGGAAACTCGTATTGCGCCAGACATTCAAACGGCTGCCTCGACAAACACGAACGCTTGCTCTGAATGTCAACCAGAAGTAAGCATCTACTTTACCCCCGAATCAAGCTGAACGGAGCAGAAACACGTATCATATATAAATAACGATAATTTCAGAAACGAGTGATGTTCGCTTATTTAATTTTAAAAATCCGCATTTTTTATGTTCAAAAGGCAAAGTAAATTGGGTTATTTACATTCGGACTAGTGCCTTTACATGTGTTGTTAATATCGCAACTTTTCGGTCGTTGTGTCCTCCGGTCTTCTTCAGGTTTCTGACAAATCGGGTCACATTCAGGGAATTTCGAAAGGAATTCTTTATTTAATTTACAGGTTTAGATTGTTTAGATTCGATGTCCATGTCTAAGGATATCTCGGACTGAGAGATTAATCGCAGATTTTTTTCTATTAGGTTGGTGCAAAAATAATGTCGTTTTCTCACATGAAGTTGAACGTCAAAAACGACATTATTTTTGCACCAACCTAATAGTTCAATGATTATTTTGAAATTACAAGCCACAAACGTTAGATCTTACTATCAACATATTTTAATCAACATAACTATTTAGTGTGATACAGGTCTACAAAGAAGGAACTTATTTTGAAAATAAAGTAAATGACATCTGTCTATATTTCTCAGATGAGTTATTGTAACTATTTACACTGTTTACACTATTCGAACTGTTGTCCTCGTATTTATTGCTATATTCACGACGTTTCGGCCGCTGTACGTGCCAGTCTTCTTCAGGTGATAATTGTTGGAGCAATCAGCCAACGCTTTTATCCACTGACCCAAACAGTTGTGAGTTCAATCCCGGCCACAGCAGAGAGAACAAAATATTGGAGAGTTGAGTTATCAAGGGGAATTAACTAAAATTGAGATATCCAAAGGCATGTTACATGGAATTTGAACACTTTACCCCCGTGAACTAAATAATGGGTTCAGTTCGAAATTCAAACAAATATCAGCTGAAGAAGGCCAGAGTGTACAACGACGAAACGTTGTGACTATGGCAAAAAAAGATGAGGACAGTCCACACAATATAAATAGTATAACTACTCTTACAGTAGTTACTACGGAAAATCAAAACTGATTATACAAACGAAATTGTCACAGGAAGAGTCTCCTAACTAATGCAGGTTCCGTTATGAATCGATAGGTAATTTTTTTTATCTCACACGAGGATATATTAATGCGACACCCAGGGAAAATTGAATGTTCTACGGCATCGTTTTCGACTATTGTACCATTGTAAGCGCTTAGCCTTAGATGGCAACCAGGCAAGGAGAAAAACGTTTTTGAATTCAAAATCTTTCACATAAAAATAAATGCATTTCTTTGAAATTTCTGTCCCATAATAGTTGGAAAAATTAGTATATGAAATATGCATGCAGGTGTAGCAATATTCATTAAAAATTTATATTCCCCAATTATTATATGGTTCTCATAGAAATGAATAATTCTGAGACTACTGAGAAATATTAATATAACATTTAAAAAAATTAATATTTTGTCACTTACTAAAAAAACTACTTGTAAACAAAAAAGAATATTTTAAAAACTTAATGGAATACATTTCTGTTTCATTGAAGTATATTTTTAAATTCATTATTGAAATAACTTCAGGGATGAAAAATAAATCTATCAAGTACATATCAAGTTGCAAACAATCATAACAAAAGTGTCGATGAAGAAATTTATGACAGTATTTCTTTTAAACTAAGAACTTAAGGCATTGTTTAATAACTAGCTTTTCATTCACATTTTGGCTTCGCTTTATTAAGATATTTTTCAAATACATGTTTTTAATCAAAATTTCAAGACATTTTCCTTAGATGATAAACCAATATTATCTTTAATGCCTTGGTCACGTTTTCTCGAAAATTTATATCCTTCTACACTATACCATACTTCATATATATATATATATATATATATATATATATATATATATATATATATATATATATATATATATATATATATGCAGTATGATGTGCATGTATAAATAGTGCATTTTTACATATAAACACAAAGAATTTACATATTTCTCTCTCTCACTATATATACATATATATTATATATGTAGTTGTATTAATGTGAGTTTGTGACCTAGGGTTTCAGGACTTTTTGCCATCGTCAGACAAACACTTCAATTGTTTGACTGACGATCGCATAGTGAGTGAAATCAGGATCACAAACTCACATCAACGTAACTAAATATCTTAGCTCTTTCACTGATATTGAGCGCTTTCCAATAAGTACCGCGCATATATAATATATAAATAATATATATAAAAATTGCATATATATATATATATATAATATATTTATATATATATACATATATAATTTCCGAATAGAGCAGGAGCATTCTGGGCATATTTGTAATTGATATTAATATCTTATTTTTTTGTTTTTATCTTTTTATAAATAATTATATTTACATAGATAGATGTAGCCTTTTGTATTAATATAAATTTTAAAAAATTGTGTCCTATAATAAGCTGTTACATTTACTATATGAAATATGCCAACAAATGAAACAACTATTAAAACAGATGTAGGAAATTCACTTTTTGCAATCTACACATATTACCTAGGTTCCAAAAAATATCACACACACACACACACACACACACACATATATATATATATATATATATATATATATATATATATATATATATACATATATATATATATAATATACACACACAGACATACACAGACATACACGACGGAGAAGGTATATTTTGTAATTTTCATATTTACTTTTTCTTGCGTCTATATATATATTTTTCTTTTTTTGAGGAATGACTATGTGTAGAAATTGTCCATCTTGTTTATTTTACCGAATAATATTGACTAAAAATTTAGCTGACAGTTTTCACTCTATGTGTGACGGTGGAGTAATTTTCCTGGTAACGAGGATTGTTTATTTATTTCTGTGTTTTTTCTTTACTGTGTTGCGTAAGAGACATTTTTTTTGTAGTAGTAATTTCATCCTTAATGAAGTTTTTGCTTAGTTTTCATGGAATATCTGTAATTTTTTATGAACACTGCTTCTAATATCGTCAAACACGATGTTCTTATTATCTACGTTGTCTACATGATGGGTAGGTATATAAACATGTTTCTCTTTCTCATATATAATGAGTAACATATATAAATAACCGAACTATAATTCAGTCCACATGGCCTGAAGATTGCGTTCAAGTCTGAAACAGACTATTGACACTCGTTGATATCAATTTCCACACTTATATAGACACACGCTCGATACAGAATATTGAACATTTTTACCCCATAAATATAGCATAGCTTAAAATTATATTTTATCATCATATGTAATTGTGCATTTAGGTAGCAATCCCTCTTTTATAAATTTTTTTGGTAAAAGCTTCTGACAGGTTATTGCGGTTAAGTTTTTATTTAATTTTTCTTGTATTCTTATAAAAGAAAAAATGGTGACAGTACAAGAAAAAATAAATAAACTTAATCGCAGGATCTTGTCAGTTGTTTTTAATGAAACTTACACACAAACACGTATGTGTGGGTGTGGCATTTTTTAATATCCTGAATTTCT
>OZ038476.1:85861911-85871911 GCA_964036315.1 Acanthosepion esculentum
AAAATATACATTTTTACAATAAATATATTATGTGAATTTCAGTTTCTAATATGTATAATTATATCCTGAGATATCCAGAAAATGCATAGCGCGTGGAACGAGAGCAATCTGCTCCAGTGGACGATTTAAAGGGTTCGATTCGAAATTCCACTTGAAGAAGGCTGGAGCGTAGAACGGTCGAAACGTAGTGAATGTAATAACAAAGATGAGGACATCAGCCCGAACAATGTAAATAGTGTAAAGAAGATAGAACTTTTGAGTTGAGTCATAAATAATACCCGATTAAAATATCTACAATAAATTAATTGCTGTTATATAATCGTACTAAACCTGTAGGTGGTAGGGATTATTCCAAACAATACTTAATATAAAAAAGATAATTCCATGATGAGACCTCAGTGTATCAATTTATATACAGAGCAATATAAAGAGATGATTTAGTCATCATATAATCGGTTATAGATGAGCACTTCGAGGTGGTGTAATGGTTAGCAAGCTTGTCTCGCTCGAAAAATTACGACTTAGTAGTGAGTTCGATCCTCACTGGGCATGTGCCACATTTAAGCTACGTTTGGAAAATAACTATAATCGGTTAAAATTTATTTTAACAACTCTCAGTTTCAGTTATGCTATATTTATGGGTAAAAGTGTCTAATATGAGAGAGAGCACACGAAAATATAAATGTGGACACTGAAGTCAACACGAAGAGGCGACAGTCTGTTTCATAATTCGACGTATGATAACCGTGACATTTCCGCTTGGTGTTGACCTCAGTGCCTACAGATATGGTTATAGGTGTCCACTTATATGGTGACTGATATCTAGTTTTGAATTTCAGCGAAGGGAAGATTGCCATTGATCGTAAGAAATATATGATCTCAAAAGATGTAATATTATTGATTAAAAAGAACACTGGGGATTATTGATAAGTGTTTAACAGAGATCAGTGAACACTAAAAAATGAGGTAAAAATATAAACACATTTAAAACAAGAAAGAATCTATGTTGGTAGTTTCACAAAAGAATTTATAAACATCGGAAGTCAATAAGGAGAGAGGATTAAATGGCTTAAACTGAGAGAAAAGCTAGTCAATATTTGTATAAAAGATACGAAAGCAACCCAATAACCATATTTAAGCGAAGAGACACGTTTATTTTGACCACTAGAGATGAAGACTAATTTCTCAGTAATTGTTTGTAATGAAGATAGAATTTCTGTCTATATTTCGAAGATGACGTATTTAACTATTTACACTCTTGTCCTCATTCATATTTATTGTCATTCACGACGTTTCGGCCTTTGTACGATCTGGTCTTCTTCAGGTGATATACGTTGGAATTTCGCCAAGGCCACATGGCCAAGTGGATTGGCTGAAATAATCCAGTGACTTGACCCAAACAGTTGTGAGTTCAATACCTGACCACAGCAAAGTTGAACGAAAACTTGGAGAATTGAGTTACTAAAGGGAAATAACTCAAACTAAGATATTCAGAAAAGGCATAGCATGTAGAACGGAAACAATATGCCCCAGTAGACGATATAAAAGGTTTGGTTCGAAATTCCACCGTGTATCACTTGACGAAAGCCGGAGCCTAGAACGGCCGAAACGTAGTGAATGTGGTAATAAACATGAAGACAACAGTTGCAACGATGTAAAAAGTGTAAAGATAGAATTGGTGAGTTGTGTCATAAATAATACCCGATTTAGTTTATCAACTTCAAGAAATAAATTACAATTCAATTATATATTCACCATTATTTGCAGTGGCTTGTTGCCATTTCCCAAGTAGATCTTCGATAGATATTGAGTAAAAACGTTACGATATGTAAGTTTTCGACGAATTGAATTTTTTTTCTGCGCCATTCTTGCTACATAGGGCCTTACATTGTCATAGAGAACAGCAACATTTTCCTGTTGATGAGCGCATTGCGCTTTTCGGCCAAACTTTTATGGACACGTTGCAGCTGCGAGATTTGTGAAAGTTCATTCAGTGTTATTGCGTTTTAAGAACTTTAAATAAATAATACACTAACGATTCCATTTCGCGCACTATATCATCTTTTCGACAACAATTACCACAAGCCGAGGCACACTGTTAGCCTAAACGAAATGGAATGCGCGCTGACCTATATTAGATTACTCAAGATTATATTTTCCATAACTGCAAATTAATTGGGTTAAATGAATGTTATTGAAATTATTAACCCTTTCCATATTGGCGCACACTGCTAGCGAAGCGGACATGTTTATACTGTAAGAGCAGCAAGAAAACTAGCGCAATCAAGCTCAACATTCGATCACGTGACCAAAATTCTATCAACTATTCACGCATGAGCAGGAGGCAGTGTGACAAATCTGTACATATATTATGGCCAAAGTGCAGATATTTTTTTTTACTTACCCTCGTATTTTAACAAGTTCTGGAATTGTAAATCCAGAACCAGCTCGAGTGACAATCGTTTCGAGAATATTCTGTCAGCTGAATTGTCTCACACAATGATAGCTAAACCTTTGTATTACATCGAGGCTGCGCAGAATTGTTACATTTAGATCTCTATCATGACAATATTAAATTTGAAGCGATTCCAAGTGTGATGATTTGTTCTGTAAATAATTAGATCTGTAATGAAGCTATATACTAGCTTTGTCGCATGCATGTTATTAGATAGGCGGCAGTTAAACCTAGCGTGTTTAACTGAGTCTTGAATCTCCGATGAGAAGATGTGGATATGTTTATTAGATATCGGTTACAAAACAGTAATAATTAATTATGTTGTGATTAGATGTTTATCGGATTAAGAAGCGTAGAATTCAATCTGGAGCGAAATGTTGATAGCAAATTATCGGATTCAAGCTATCTCTGAGATAAAAATTTGTTTCAATCAATTCGTCCTCGAAATCAGATGATTGAAGTAAGAAACGGAAAAGAACCGATTCTTTAAGCATATAAGCAAAAATATAAGATACAAGGGGCATTCTCAAATGAATACCTTCTATTTTATTACATTAGACACAGGATGTAACAAGGTAGGGGGATTTTTGTTGGTTCGGCATTCCAATTTGAATTTTCCCGCCATAATCGTTTTTAACCTTGTTAGCACCGGAACGGTTGTCCGGTAAATTTGTGCCTGACGTGAAAGTTTATTCGTAGCAAAGCCGAATTTATATCGAAAATATGTTACCCATTGGCATTCATCGATGCTTATTGAATATTTACAGACACAAAACAATGGATGTAAGGACAGCCGGGCGGTGGGTAATACGTTTCAACAGTGACTACTACGATGCATGTAATAAGCTAGGTATTTTGGCGCGGCATTCTAAATAGTGCTGAGTATGGGAAAGAACGGCTTTAGTAGCTGAAACTTGGTCTATCTACTATCTGAGTTCTTGTTACTGTTTCTGTGGAAATAGGAAGCATTAATGTCGGAACACCTATCGTAGATAAGAAAGGACTTGGTTTGAATGTACGCATCTGGAGCATTTTAATTTGTCCATCTGACAAACTTTTTATGTAGTGCAATTGTTATTGATCAATTATACACTCAAGCATGTGTGTGCATATATAAGGGCATATATATATATATATATATATATATATATATATATATATATATATATATATATATATATAGTGATTTTCCAAGCGTAGATTAGAGATGTGATACAAGGTCAAAATTCACTCACTCGTAATTGTTCTAGCGAGACAAGCTTTCTAACCATTACTCCACCACCCATACTGATCACTAATATTGTCATTATATATATATATATATATATATATATATATATATGATGAGGTAAAAATATAAACACATTTAAAACAAGAAAGAATCTATGTTGGTAGTTTCATAAAAGAATTTATAAAAATCGAAAGTCAATAAGGAGAGAGAGGATTAAATGGCTTAAACTGAGAGAAAAAGGTTATATATAAGTTTTCGACTTACATATCATAACCTTGAATCTGGATTATTTCAGCCAATCCACTTGACCATGTGTCCTTGGGGAAAATTCCAACGTATATCACCTGAAGAAGATCAGACCGTACAAAGGCCGAAACGTCGTGAATGACAATAAATATGAGTGAGGACAAGAGTCCAAATATTGTAAATAGTTAAATACCTCATCTTAGAAATATAGACAGAAATTCTATCTTCATTACAAACAATTACTAAGAAATATATATATATATATATATATATATATATATATATATATATATATATATATATGTGTGTGTGTGTGTGTGTATATATAAAAGTCTTTTTCAACATAACCTCTTTCTCTCGTTAAAAAAAATATCTATCCATATAATCAAATAATAAAATGAAAAAAAATGTTTCCAAGTAAAACATTTCGAAGTAACTCATTCAGATTAAGGATGATATCATTGATTGTTTGATCGAAATAAACAAAGATGGCCTATATCGCTTGAATAAAGGAGGGGAAATTTCATGAAAATTTGGACAATATTATCCCTATATATATATATATGTGTGTGTGTAAGATATTTAATGTTATCCAAAACAAAAGTCGAGACAAAGTGGAAAATTTTATTAAAGATGCGTTTCGCTCTTTTCGTTTTTTATCGGCTTAAATGAAAGAATTACTTTAAACGTTATTTTGTGAATACTTCAGAATTCATAACCAACACTATTTTTGTTTGTGTGTATATATATATATATATATATATATATATATATATATATATATATATATATATATATATATATATATAATTTAAATGAATTGTGATCAAATATAGATCCAAATCCGACAATGATAGTATATAAAGCAAATATGAAACGTTTATAATTCTGAGACGAAACATATTAGATATATAAATGTTTCGAATTTGTTCCTTATCCTGTCATATATGTTGCAACAGTAGATCAGTTATTCGCAAAGATGTCAGTCACCTTTAATGAAACTTGCATTAGAGAGGGATTGTTGCATATATATATATATATATATATATATATATATATATATATATAGGCGATTCTCAGTGTTTTTAATGTTTGAAAGTTCCTTTTTCTCTTTTTATTTCCATGTGGTTGTCTGGTATGTCATTGTCTCATAATATATAACGCTAAAGAAGATGTTTGAGTATGTAAATAGTAAATCTCCGCTAGGTTCGCCATCAGTAGAAACAGACAGTCTCCAGTAATATCTAATCTCTAGATACTTCACACACCCACAGAAAAAGACAAAGGTCTGTAGTCTATCCCGAGAAAAAAGAAATGAATAAAAGCATATGGAAAATGTACGTCTCTTTATTTATCTCAGTGCCAGCGCTTGTTGAGACAAGTACTATTTTCGAAGAATTATAATTGTGTCATTATTTTTGTCGAAATTTCGACGGAATCAAATTTATTCTTATAAGAACTAAAAACGAAATAAATAAATCAGCCTTGCACTCGAAAGACGTCAGCCAACAAATGAAGCAACAGAGTGGAAAAATGTTCCTACTCTTTCCACGTATAAAATGAATGACGCCATACCAGCATTCCTTCAAACGATTTCAAGAACAGTTCACTTTCGATAGGGAAAACAGTGATTTAGACAGAATCCAAAAGAAGAGAAACAGAATAATAATCATCCACGTCTGTACTGTTGGTAGTGACTTCACTAAAACATGAAATTTGGAAGCACCACTCACAGTAACCCTAAGTTGAAATGTGAGTACGTGAAAGGGTTATTATGGAAAGGAGGTTTGGGTTCCGATCAGCTCTGAAAAGATCAATTCTAATCCAGTGTTTCGGGTTATAAAGCATCATATATACATCGTCTCTTTAAAAGAATTAAAGAATTTATATTTTGTCAGATTTTAGGAAGTAGATTAAGCAGAGATCAATTCAGTATATCCTTACATACATACACACACACACACACACACACACACACACACACATGGTGTTAGTAAAAGATTTTAGCGAAAAATACGGTTGTTAACTGGTATTTATATACGCTCTATTCTTAATATTGAATAATTAAAACGCAAATATATCATACCTTAAAACTATATTTTTAATTATATATCGCCAGCAACTCAGATCTTAGAACCAAACAACCAGACTCTAGTAAATATTATTTGATTATATTGGTGATGGGATGAGCACGTGGCCGAGTTCGTATTCTGACCATGAGGCCTGGGTTCGAATCTCAACATGTTCGATTTGTTATCGGACTGGAGGGGAAAGTACCTGAAAACCGTACCACGTTACCCCAAGCCTTGTGAGTGAAATTGGGGAGACGGAACCGTCGATAGCTGTACTAGCACGAAGTCTAGGGCTTGAGCGTGCTGTTCGTGTTCAAATTGTTGATCACGCTAGATAACACACTCTTTCCCAGAAACTGTAACTAAGGTCTGCTCGGCATAGTTGCAGTGTAAACAACAGGTTAGCTCTGTGGGTGTTGAATAAACACAAATGTGCCTGAGCAAGCGTCTGCACTAGGGATTGGCTAGCCGTCCTAATAGAACGGGTATCCTCGAATACGAGTTGTACGTACATAATGGTGAATGCTTGTGTAGAAACAACTACACATTTTGGAAGTTACAAATACAGAGAACTATTGCACATAATGTGCCAAACCATCCTGCCCCTGTTTTTAATTGAGATTTGTCCTCCTCCTAGACTAGTTGGCAGCCAAGGCTATAGAAACCAGTCTGTCCTGCTATTATCCCATAGCTGGTGAGGGGAAGAGAAGTTGGTTTCATACCTTTCCTAAATGTATTTGGATGTAAGTGAATCTAACAATCACGGCTCTCCAACTACTCAATCCGAACCGCTATCCATTACTCCACCTTATCTCCAGTATATATATATATATGTGTGTGTGTGTATAATGTTTAAAGAAGGCACTTCTTTTTATATACAAGTTGAATGATTCATTAATTTTGTCAATTATTTGTTACAATTTACATATAACATACACACTCAAACACATGCACTCTCTCTTTCATTTCATATACTGAGAGTGTGGCTGAAATGTATATATAAGACTTCCTTCAATTTTAAAGGATTAGCAAGCTCATTTAAATTTTAAATCTATTCTTAGAGAGCACAGAAATGAAGACAAAATACAAAATAACCGAAGATATCATCTATATACACACACACACACACACACACACACACACACACACACACACACACACACACATATATATATATATATATATATATATATATATATATATATATATAAAACTGATGTTTATTTTTCTTTTATACGTCAGGTTGTTCGTATTTAACTGCCCACTTATAAATATATTCTATCCTGTATCAGCTTAGCTGCAAGATGCAATTTAAAATGGATGATTATTTAATTGTGATGAAGTGCCATCTCTGTTGTATTTTGAAATATCCGTTTTCTTTTCTTCCTGTCTTTTTAACTTTTATTTTATCTACCTAATTATCTATCTCCATAAATTCCTTTCTTCTTCATAATACAGGAAAATGCTTTAGATTTTGTGAGAACAGATCACGCAAACATTAATATCACTTAAAACACCGTCAGACATGAAAGCCGCGCCATGCAATAAAAACGAGAAAAAATACACCTTTTTTTAAATGGCAATATAGAATTTGTAGAAATATTTTCTCAGACGCTGTTAAATATTTATCATTACATTTGTTTCTTTGAATCATCGAGAAGTAACAAAGCTCAGAATGTTCATCTGTTCATCTCGCTCACTTAGACAGAAAAACATTCGCCCTCCGAATATCTTTCTTGAAAGAGAGTGGAAATAAAGGAAATACAGAACCTAGATTATTTCAGGAATTTTCTTCGGGAAATAGGCTTCATCAAAAATCAAATTTTAGTGCAAACTTGATGCAGCCCTGTAAAGTAAAGTCTATATTCTCTGACAAAATTGGATCCAGTATAATCCCCATATCTAAGCAAAAGGGCAGGTGTAACACCCCCACAAGAATACGTTCGTGTATAATTTAGCATAATCCAGCATAACTCCTGGGATTTGAGTGATGGGGTGCCTACTTCACACCCGAGGCTATCAAATAACCTAGTTGAAGGATTCAGGGGATAGAGAGCTCTGGTTTTTCTTTGGGCCCTTTTCCTCTCTTCTATTTGTGTTTTGATGTTTTCGAAGGATGTTGTTTATTCGTGGACTGCTCTTCTCCAATCGGTTCTTTCTGCAGCTTCACTCTCCCAATTGGACGGATCGATTTCTGTCCCCAGCAAGGTGTTTTCATACTGGTCCTTGAATCAACAACGTGGGGCCCCACGTAGTCTCTTGCCATATGCGAGCTCTGAGAAGAAGATTTGCTTCGTTAGGCCGATGTCTAGCATTCGGGCAAGGTGTCCGGCCCATCGAAATCGGTGGCGAATCATGATGGCTTCTTGGCACGCCACCCCAATTTATGTCCTCGTTTACAACTGTTTTTCTCCGCTAGAATAGTGATTTTCCAAGCGTATCTCAGATGTGGCACAAGGCCGAAAGTTTGGGGCCCCCAGTGAGGATCAAACTCACTACTCAGTCGCAATTGTTCTAGCGAGACAAGCTTGCTAACCATTACATCACATCGAGATGGCCTCTTTGCTAGAATATAATGAGATATCTATCAGCTAAAAACTAACAATAACGGTTGAAATGAGCTCATTCAGCAAGTAATCAGATATCCTTGTTTCTGAAAAGGAACTAATTTAGTTTAATTAATACAGCTACTGCGTAAAAGTAAACAAATCTCTTTGATTCTAAGCAAGGTACCATATTTACTTGATGTTTTTTTATGAAAAGGTCACACAATTTTTCTTCTGTTCCTCTTCCCTTCAATACTTCCTGTGAGTTTCAGATTCGCCAAGCTCCAATAATAATATGTTTAGTATTAACAATATAAATATAGAGTCAACAATTTGGGGCCGAAATATTCTCTGAACAATTTGTAGCCCTAAGTAAGTTTTCTCTTTGCTATCTCCCCATAACCTTTTCTTCCAACCATTTACACAAGATCGCTACTTTCACCTGTCCCACTTTTCAACACGTTAAATTTTCCCAGCTCTCTTTCCTCATTATGTGTCCTAGACATTTTAACTGTCTCTTTTGTTTCCATTTTCTCTAAAACGTCGTCGTTACTTACATGGTCTTCTCAGCATCCTTTTGTAGAAACACACTTCTGTTGCCTCATGTCTTTTCATCTGTGAGGAGACTGTCTAGCATTCACTGCCATATAAGAGGACCAATATTGCATAAATGTCCAATACTCTTTTCTTTGTTTAGCGATATAAAAATATTTGATAGTTTTAAAGACAAAAAATACAATTTCTATAAACCTGAAGATTAAATAAAATGAATAAATGGAAAAATACCAAAACACCGCAGATAACTGCAGTACTTGTGAAAGATAACGATACCTATAATAAATTGTGTCTTTGGAACATTACTAAAATTTAATAATAATAATAATAATAATAATAATAATAATAATAATAATAATAATAATGAACACGTTGCGAAAGTTGAGATATTAATATAAGTCTGGCAGTGGGATTGTGCTTTTCAGAATAACCAGGGAATTTTGTATATACTTTATTTATTAACGGATTTGTTTACTTAAAGGTGTCCTTTTTCACAATGCGCCTGGTGAACATTGTTCACTCTTGAGAAATTCAAGACCGCGACCAAGAAGGCCGCCATTACATATTATTAGATATAACTTCCTTTATTTTCAATCTCGGATTACAATTTCCGTTTCAAGTCATGTTCTGTAGGGTCAAACAATCTATTTAAACCAATTACTTAGGTACTGAGGGAACAGATGATGGTAAATCCAAGATGGCTGCCAATATGGTCAACGAATCATATTTTATGTTAGAAAATGCATCATATTCAACATATGGTGGTATTTTGGGTCTGTATTCACTTATTTTTGTCGTCAAACAATCCAATAAAACCATGGCAAAAAAGGCCAGTGAAAAATTGAATAATGGCAAAATTCAATATGGCTGTCAAGATGTACACCAATAAGGCTTG
>OZ038476.1:85876911-85894411 GCA_964036315.1 Acanthosepion esculentum
GAATAAAAAAAAATAACACCAAAACAAAACTTCGTCTACTCCCCCAAACAAATGACATTGTACTAGGCTAGATCGTGTACGCGAATTCTAACTCCAAATTATCACAAATTTCCATGTTTTTGCAATATGTTTACAGCCTGGATGATTTTAAAAGGACATTTTTACTGTAAGTTCGCATAGCGTTTATCTTCCCCGAAAATAAGAATGGCATGTCGAATTCAATTTCCACCTGAGATATTTGCGTTCACTTTCGCAAAAATACTCATGAGAAATGAATAAATCCATTTCTTTTGCTCCAGCTATGGGGCTAAATGGCAGGTCCGATCGCTGTGTCTTGTTTAGCTACCGGTCTAGGAGAATAACAATTCTGTATTAAAAACCAGTTAGATGTTGTGCTGACAAATCCAACGGAAAAGTCTATTGGCTACGGTTAAAAGAAGCTTTAATAGAAGCACTATGAGGCACGGTGGAGTAATGGATAGCGGCTAGGATTGAGGAATCTGAGTGGCAAGTTTGAATTCCAGTCGAATCTCTTACGTGCTAATACCTTTGGAAAAGATATGGATCCTTTTCTTCTCCCTCCAGCTATGGGTAAATAATAGGACAGCCCGGGTTCTATAGCCTTGGATGGCAACTGGTCTACCTCAGAAAGAAATGACAAACTACTGCGGGAAAAAATCTGCCTCGTCAGTCATGTATCGAAAGGTACATGATTGCTTAAGCGTGTATCGCGCATGGCATATAACTGATGAAGTTGTGACTTTGCACTCGACAGGTGACTATTTGTACTAAGGAGGAGGAACTAATGTATCATGTTTATGTTCAAGGCAAATAGTATATATCTGGCATAGTAATGGAAAACGTAGACAAATCTAAAATATTCCCTTATGTCATTTTTTAATCATTTCACTCCAAGTAAGACGATACTGCCACTAAGACACATGGAGTTACTGGGAATGAAAGAAAATGAGAAGACTTTAATGAAGAGAGAGGGCAATAAAAGAAAAGGATTCAGGTAGACAGAAGATTATCTATTTCAACAGTAAAACGATGAGACCTAGTGGCCAATCAAGTAGTATGCTTAAATTCACGTGGTCGCGGTACCGAGGAGAAGAACTCATTAGAACAACTGCCGTGAAAATATTTATAGAAAAGTTAGAGGGAAGCTATGTCAAGGCGGTGGGAAAGTGAAGATGCCAGGTCAGGTCCGATAACATTACAGACACTTCTTTGGATTTTGTCGAGAATCTCGAAATATATATAGCCGAAGCACCAAACCAGATATGTCAGCAATATTCTATTCATGGACAATTTATAAGATGTCCGTAATTCTTGCTGAATATTATCCGATCTATCTATCTATCTATCTATCTATCTATCTATCTATCTATATATATATATATATATATATATATATATATATATATATATATATATATATATATATATATATATTCTGTGTGATCAACCGTAGTGTGTTCATTTCTGCCACTCTCTGTTTATATCAAGCTGCTTGTGTATCTGTCTTCGTATCTAGCTAACTTTCTCTATCTCTACCGTGGAATACTAATATCTGTCTATTTTCATTGTTTTTACTAATGTTCATTCTATACAAGGCCCAAGGGACACTCAAAGTAGCGCGAAAATATTTATAAAAAAAGTGAGAGGGAAGAAACGTCAAGGCGATGGGAAAGTGACTGAAGTGGGGATGCCAGGTCAGGACCGATAACATTACGGACACTTCTTTGGATTTTGTTGAAAATCTGGAGAGATATATCAGGGGCACCAAAACCAGATATGGTAGCAATATTCAATGCATGGACAAATAGTAGATGGATTCTGACAAGAAAAATTGTCTGGCCGACACAGGGAACCAAACTTATTAACAGCAGACCTAGGAATTGATTCAATAAAATATCATGTCAGTAAAAAAACAAAAATGAGACTAAGAAAACAATGAGTTGCTCTCCTGAAGTAACAACGATTCTGATGGCGAGCAAGAATTGTTCTGTATTATAATTAAATGTGAGCAGTCTTATTTTAGAGGCGTTGAAATGTACTTCACAAATGTTTGAAACCTTTTCTCCGTCGCTTGTGAGTTGAACTTGTCTCTTATTGTAGAAACCAACAGTACAGTATGTTCCAGCATTTTATGCAAGTCACATTTTTCAACAATTTACTTATTGACTGAATGTGTTTGCACATAATTCGGCCAAAAGCTTGGCAGCAGTAATATGCGCAATTGCGTTCAATAACATATGGTTCGGCGCAACAGTAAACAACTGGCGGCCATTTTGGTATTATAGCTTCATTGAACCCGTTCCAATTTTCATGCAACACAGGCTGTAAAACATGTTTGAACAATGACAAGGCAAAAATTGTTCAAATGCTTCTCGATCATTAAGCAACATTAGAAATGACTAAATTTCTTGAAAGAGACAATTGTATGACCAAAACCTTTGTTGCAAACGCAGCATAGAGAGTTTTATGAAAAAGAGACAAAAAAGCAAACATTTTTTTTGCAATTCACACGAGGAATGGAAATCCTATTGAGAGTTGACATGTGCAAGCACCTACTTAAGATTACTGACAATTTATTCAAAGCCATTGGCCTAAAATGACGCAATATTGTCTACTGAAGCGTTTAGCAACATGTGCCAAACCAGTTGTTTGGCCTCTTTTGAAATAGAATCCTTATTAACGTATCATCTGGGTTAAGCAGTACACGAAACTTAAATTTAAAAAGTGCTATTCACAAACAAAGGGAGTTGTCGAAATGGAGGGGAGCCCGAATGGTGAACCTAAGCCTTTTTATTTGAGGCATGTCAAAAAGGACGTGATGAGTGATGAGTTCCTGTATGATCACCATCACGTGATGAGTTCCCGTATGATCACCGAAGCAACATCAAGCCTTGTCAGTAACTAGATGGGTGACCGCTTGGAAATACCAGGTCTTGTAAGCTTGGATATGCAGATGATGTAATGGATAACGATTCGAAAATTAATCAGAGTGCCGAGTTCCAATTTCAGTCGGGTTCGTTATATTCACTTACGTGCAAATATCCCAGGGAAAGGTAAACATCCTTTTCTTCTCCCAAGTATGGGTCAATTATTAAGACTTGTATCATTAAATCTTTATTATTGCCAAAAAATGTTTCCATCTAAAATTATTTTCTGGCTTTAAATAACCTGAAAAAGGCCGTAGCAAAACAAATCAATCTAACCGAGATGGTAAGATGGCATTAAAATAACTCCAGCTTAAACTAAATTCTTAAAATAAAAACCTTCAGGTTTGGCTTAAGAAGAAAACAATAGCATTCAAATGAAAAGTAATTTTCATATATGATACCACACCAGCTAACGCAGCTATGACAACTCCTGGGGCCTGATGTAAATTAGGATTCTAAAACTGTAGGCTTATCGTTTGGCCGCCATTTTGTTCGGATCTAGACCCCATATTTGAAACCAACTAAGCTGAAAATGTATAGAAAGTGCTAGATTATCCACAGTAAATTTAAATCCAATATTTTTTTTATCTTTCTTGGCAAATCTCTTATCAGAATATGATATATTTAATAAAAAAAGAGATAAAAACAAAAACGAAAGAAACTAAATGCAATCGGATAGATTATATACCGAAACATATATTTAAAAATAAATTTAAATTTCCCAGCGTCCTTTCTCCTTCGTGTGCATGCGTAGTCGCATCAACGTAAACATCACTTTAGTCCGATGGAGTCCTACAGGACGAAATGTTTCAGAGGAAATATTTTTTCAGTTTGTCATAGTTTTCCCTCAAATCATTCCTGATGTATAAAAATATATATATCGTTCCCACCCCCACCCAGATATAATATATATATATATATATATATATATATATATATATATATATATATATATATATATATATATAATCATACCGCACAGTGATTGTCCCACTGGCACTAGTTTATAAATAATATCAAAATTTTACAACGGTCAGTTTTCCATTTGTGTCTGACGATTGCTACGTGCACGAAACTCAGAGAATTATCAAACACTGTATGTTTGTTATTTCGTCATCCTGTCTCCCTATTCCCTTTCTCTCTCCTGGTAGCAATGGTAGAGGTGGCTGTGAATCAAAGAGAGTTTATTCGCGTCAATTTGATTTTGGTGGAAAAATCTGCGAGACGAAGAAGCCCACATACTTGGCCAGAAGAACCTCCCTCGCGGCTCAAACGGATTGAGACAGGCGAGATTTGGTAAACCATGTTGCATCGGGCTGTTGGATATTTTGTCTGCCAAGGTCCAATTTACGTTACGGCATCCAGACCGGTGCTGCCCACTTGCCTATGTTTGGCCTATTATAAGTGTATATATATATATATATATATATATATATATATATATATATATATATGTATTCCCATATTTGCTCATCTGAAAGGGTAGTGAGATAATACTGGTTGCAGATATCTGCTGAGGTTTCTTCAACATCCAGAAAGCTAACGTTTTAATCTGCAACTATTCTGAGCACAACAAAAACTGAGCAATTACATATATTTTGGACATTTTAATTATGATCCTGGTGTGCGACCTCATTCGAATTTATTAAAACCTCTTTGACGAAGTTATGATACACACACACACACACACACATATATATATATATATATATATATATATATATATATATATATATATATATATATATATATATATATATATACATAGTCATCCACAGACAGACTGTTTCTCTATATCACAGCTCATCAGTCCAGTTGCCTCTATCTCGGATCAAAACCCGGCTGAATAAACCGTTGGTGCGATGATGTTAAATATTAAGCGTATTTATTTTTATATAAACACACAGTGACTGAGAGAGCTCGATTCGTTTTACCGAATATATATATATCTATATATATAATCATATCTCTTTTAACAAGCTTACGTGCTGATATTTATCGCATATGTATACACTATGGAAAATTCTATAAATGTTAAGAGAAAGTTGCGTGTATATCAAAATGTCCATCTGATGATGAATAGAGATATTTATTATACATGGCATATTTTTGGACAGAGCGGAGCAGAATATTTCAGTAGACGAAATAAATAAGAGAGAACAGAGCCTGTCCGCCTGCCTTGAAGATCAGTATTCTAAGTCCGGGTCTTTATATGAGCACGGTCAGAGATCACTGGCGCTAGCAAGTTGTATATTGTAAGTCTGAAAACATGTATATGTAACGCTCTCGTTTTAAGCACGAACAAGGATACAAGAATAAACCTTTCATATGTAAAATGAATGTTTATTCATGTCTAGACTTCGTCAATTAATGTTGGCGTCATGGCGTGTGGTTTTGGTCTCGTCGGAATTTGATCATCTAGCGAAGATGTGAGAGAATCTTGTTTTCCCCTCTTGGGAACTTATATCTTCCTGTCATTCCGCGAGTGCATATCCCAAACTCAACTGAGAGGACCTCCTGTTTACATCCACTGACATCATTTGCGACACGATTCTACATTGGCTATCTATGAGGTAATCATCCAGGTCAATTTTATGATGCACCTGGATTTTCTGATTCTCTGGTGTAACAACGATTACAATGCTTACTTTGGTTATCTTCTTGTGTGGACCCAGTACATCCCGCGGGAACCACAGATCAAATACGCTTAGAAATAAGATTCTTTATTGACACTGAGTTCCATTAAGACCACTTGCACTTCCTGGCGTGAACCATATACTACGAGGGTGAGTCAAAAAGTAATAACATTTGTTCTATTATATGAGAAATAAGGAACACAGTCAAACATATCGTACATCAAGATATAGCTAAAAGCTTCCTAACCCTACTTCTCAACATAGTTGCAACCTCTTTCACTGGCAGTGTCCCATCTCCGAATGGGGGATTGTATCCCAGTTTTGTAAAACGCAACTGGTTGATGATGCAGCCAATTCCTTAGAGCAGTTTCTCATTTCTTCAGCACCACCTGACTTTCATCTTTTTGGTCAACTGAAAGAGGCACTGACTGGTAAACGTTATCGCGGTGAGGAAGAATTGAAACCTGCTGTAAGGAGTTGGCTACATCATTAGCCAGCTGTATTTTACGAAGGTCGGATATCTACCCTCATTCGTAGGTGGAACATTGCCATAGCATAAAGTGGTGACTATTTTGAGAAACAAGGATACGAACCCCTGACGTCGACATATACCTTAATGCACGATGTGTTTGATAGTGTTCCTTAATTCTTGTATAATAAAACAAATTGCATTAGTTTTTGACTCACCCTCGTACACAAAGATACACATGCTTAAATTTTCATGTAGATATTTATAACTGTACTGAGAATCGAATTTAACACACAAGTTATAGTTAACCAAATATATTAAGTATAATTCTCATTGTTAAACTTTTCATATTTGAAAAATAAATAACTAGTTTCATTTACTATATCTTAACCAAAATTTGTGTAACCTTTCTTTAGTACTGTTGGCATTGCCATAATATTAGTAATTTGGGATTTTCAAAATCCCCATTTAAAATCATTTAGTTATTAATTTTCTTTTTTTATATATTGACTCGAGTTTTTTTTTCTTGTTTTTAAAGGATATATAAAAAATGAAAAATTGAATTAAAAATGCAATATTAAGAATGAATTTTTAAGTTTCAAAAATTAAAATGTGCAACGATAGATTTCATTTTATTTACAGTGCTAATTTTTTCAAAATATTCCACTGATTTCTCTGGTAGCTATTTTGTCCATTATTGATTAAGAAAGATGTGGTATCATTGCAAACGATTCAGTCACAATTATTACAAATAAACTTTACGGTTATGCGATTGTAATTCAGATAAATATTAGGACTAAACAAGAATATCTTTGAGAGAGGTATTCAAAGCGCTACTTGATCAATCATGAAAGTTTTTAATCATTTCACACCAAGCAAGATAATAAAGCCCCTTAGACGCAAGGTCTTAGTGAATGTTAAAGAACAAGAATTAAGAAGACAGTAGATAACGATTGACATTGCATTAAATTTTTGAAGATGAAACTCGTCTGGAAAGCAAGAAGCGGAAAGAGAGTTCCACAAGCGAGAAGTGCGAGAGGGGAAACTGTTGGCATAGAAACATTTTGTAGATTGTTCAAATACCCACGGATGAATTTAAAAGCAGTTTTAATATTATGACATAAATAGTTTTACGTGCATAATGGTTAACAAATTATGAGGTTAGATTTTGAAATGTCCCTGTACGGTAGATCGCAGGAATGAAAATCATTTTCAAGTTCTTACGGAGGAAGATGTTCTTCACTCTGGAGCCTCTTCTCCACAGATGCAACGTCGCAAACGCACCACTTCATCTTCTATGTGCCGTGTCCCTTCAGGACGTTGCGATCATGGCTCTCCATAATTTTCGCTCCTTTGTAGCTCTTAATAAATTTTATCATTTTATTATCTCACCTCAACCTTGTTGCATTCATTTATTCGAGCTTTCTAGGTATGTTTTGTGTTGTTTTCCTCTGTCCCCCCTTACCTCCAATCTGTCTTGTGAGTGTCAAACTTTCCTAGCCTTTTCCTCGCATTATGTACCCTAAATATTTCAACTGTCTCTCCTTGATGTTAAATATAAGTGTTTTTTTTGTTTCCAATCTCTCTAAAACTTCGTTTTGGCTCACATGTTCGGTCCATGTTCTCAGCCTCCTTCTGTAGAACCACATTTCTGTTGCTTAAAGTCTCTTCTTCTTCTGTGAGGAGATTATTCCGCATCCTTTCCATGTAGGAATGATATTACATAACAGTTCAGTAATATTTTTCTTTTTTTTTTTTTGCATCTAACGATTTTTTCTGTTTCTTAATACATTGCTTAGCTTTACGAAGGCACCTTTCACTGTGCCAGTGCGTCTTCAGATTTCAGTGTTGCACTTTCCGTTCTCTGTGAAAGCACTTCCCAGGTATTTAGATTTGTCTGATATTGGCATCTCCAATTTGTAATTTGTGTGTTGAGTTGTTCCTTTTGTTAACAACCATGGATTATGTATTCTTGCAATTGACGTTCAGTAATTTCTTCTTGCCTTTCCTCATTACTTTCTGCAGAAGGTTTTGTAGTTTCCTGTCTGCCCTTAACACTGTGACATCTACATGTTGTTACGATTATGGCCGCCAATAATGTATCCGAGTAGGAATTCTAATTCTCTCAGAATCGTCTCATAGTATAGACTGAATAAATCCAGTGAAAAACATAGCCTTCCATTGAAAATATTCAGATAAACTCCAATTTTAGTTCCGCCAGTTCAGACTTGTATAACTTTGACACGCCATACTACTTCCATGAAGTCGTATTATTTCAATTTCCTCCGTGTTAGAAATGTAAGAAGAACGTTCCACGAAGCTTTTTTTCAAGAACTGACACATCGTGGAACATACTCACGCGCATTTACTTCCCCGCGCACTACAATCTTGTTTGCTTCAAGTGTCAATCGTTATATATTCACTTTATCCTTATAATTTTTACTTCTTTTACACTCTGTCATACATATAATACACATAAACCGTTATTATTTTAACAGTAACCCTCTAACTTTGAGTGGTTCTGGATCCTTGTATTCGATGAATTTTAATAAAGATATTAACAGTTTGGTACAAATTGTTCAAATTCTTAAATTCGTTATTAGTAAATTTCCGAGCTCCGAAAATCCAACATTGTGTCCGACTTGATTAAATCAGTACTTCTATGCGAGAACCTGGAAAAAGTAAAATACTATACGGGAAAAATTCTTATACATTTTGAGACTCTGTAAAGTTGGGTGCGTGTAAACGATCCTGATACTTGGTGTATATATGGATGTGTATAAAACTATGTCCATATTTGTGCGTAGCAAAGTTAATATGCACCTACTTATTAATCAAAGTCGAGCAAGTGTGATTGGAATTTTGATTGAGTTTGTAGCATTGGATCCAAAGAATAAAACAGATAAACAAACTCGAAAACAAAGAGGGAGGGAACAAAATGACAAAAAAAAATAATCTGAAAGAAGTAAAGATAGAAAAATGATTGTAATAAAAGAGGAAGTAAAAAAAAAAATCAAGAAACAAAAATGATTTAAATGAAAGAAACTAAAATGCATGAACAGTGAAGAACAACAAAAAGGAAAAGAAAAGATAAAAAGTAAAGAAAGAAGAAATTGTTTTGCTTCGTTGCCAGGGGCAATTGCTTTCGTTTCTGGAAAAGGTTCGTTTCACTCTCCAAAAAAAAAAATAAATAAATAAAATAACAAGTAATAATATGCAGGTTTGAATTCAGTCATGTCTCCCAATCGTGTTCATTTGCATAGATAATAATAATAATAATAATAATAATAATAATAATAATAACAACAACAATAGCAATAATATTTCTTCGTGTAATAGTAGTGATGGTAGTAGTAGTAGTAGTAGTAGTAGGAGACAACGTTGTGGTTGTAATAATAACAATAATGAAAGTGAAAGTAGAAATAACAACCTTGGCTCAACCCACGCGTCAAATAACTAACGCTGATCTGATCTGAGATCACCGAAAGAAGAACACTTTATCATTTGACAAACATTATGAAGTCAGAAGAAAAATCTTTGTAGATGTGCACGGGTTTTTATATACTTTTTTTTTGTTTTCCCTCCATTCTTCTTATATTTTTTTCTTGGAAAAGTTCATATACGTCTGAGTGGCTTACCTTAACTCTTCACTGTTTTCTTTCTCCACACACATGTACACATGATTTATGTCATTAGAGATTGACTGAAGTAACATTTATTATGTAGATGTTAGCACTTAACTTTTGAAAAACTATATTCAAAGCTCATAAAATTATATATTATATAAATAAATAATATTTATATAAATGTAGAATGTATTTATTATAAATATATTTATATAAATGTATAATTTGTAAGATTATATATATATATATATATATATATATATATATATATATATATATATATATATATATATATATTCAAAAATAAGGAGTACTACCGGGGTAAATTAAAGGAATGGGAATTGGAAGAGTATGTTGCATCAATACTTCTTTAAGGGAGGACAATCATTTTTTCGCATTTACCTTGCCACAAACACCGGTCATAAGAGATGACGGGCAATATTACTATACAAATATTACATGTGTCTTTTAGTTGATGTTATATTCAGCATCTGTGCTCTGGAGTTTCGTAGACGAATCTTTGTGTAATTGTTCGGTCCACTCCTCAGGAGATATCAGCAAATGTCTATATCGCATATAAATTAATATGACCACATTTCTTTTGTTTCAAGTCACTTGTTCTTTGAAGAGATCTTCCAGCATCCATTCCATATGGAAGGACTAATATTACATAACAGTTCAGTAGTCTTTGTTTTTGTTTCTAACGATTTTTTATTTCGTAATACTTTTCTCAACTTCATGAATACACCTTTCGTTACAAGGTATATTTTCATATTTTCCTATGTAAAAGGAAAATATGAATAAATTTTTCTTTTCGTCGTTTTATATATATATATATATATATATATATATATATATATATATATATATATATATATAGAGAGAGAGAGAGAGAGAGAGAGAGAGAGAGATTTACAGAGCATTGCTTAGATGTAGCACACGGCCCAAACTAGGAAACACACAGGATCGAAATCACTATTCAGTTGTAATTGATCAGGTGGAACAAGCTTGCTATTAGATTATGTCAAAATGCATATATATATATATATATATATATATATATATATATATATATATATCCGCAGGTTTTGAATTCAGAGTTTTCCTTTTCCTAGGCCAGCTGCCATCCAAGGCTATAGAACCCAGTCTGTCCTGCTATTTACCCATAGTTGGAGGGAGAAGAAGAGGATTCACACCTTTCCCAAGGGTATTAGTACGTAAGTGAATGTAATGGATTCGACTGGAACTCGGCTCTCCGATTCCTCAATCCAAGCCGTTATCCATTACTCCACCGTGCCTGCGGAGGGTCGTTTGGGGACCTTGTGGCATCCGTTGCACCAGGTCTCTGTATTTGTCCCTCCAAAAAGTGTGGATGGCCCTGCACAAAGCCTTCACCACTATAATCAAATCCTGTGCGGGTGTTGGGCTTTCAGTTTCGGGGAACTGATGTGTCTGACCCTCATACGTCGAGTTCGACGGGAGAGTCCATATATATATATATATATATGTATATTGCATGGATTAAAGATTGCGTTCAAGTATGAAACAGACTATCGCCATTCGGTATTTGACTGAGTGTCCACTCTGCTCATATATATATATACAGTGGAACCTCGGTTCACGAATTTAATTCGTTCCCGCAGCCCGTTCGTAACACGAAATATCCGTAAACCGAAACTATTTTTCAAATAGGAATCAATATAGAGAAAAAAGTCACAGTAGAATAAAATTGGAAAAGAAAAGCCCGCCACAACACACGAATGTATACAACATGGCGGTCGAATCAGAAATGATTCCGTTCGTGTTAACTTGGTTCGGCAATGTTCTTCGAGAACCGAAACTTTGTTCGATAACCGAGGCATTTTCATCTCGAATTTTCTGTTCGAAAACCGATTTGTTCGACATTTGAGACGTTCGAGAACCGAGGTTGCATCATATATATATATATATATATATATATATATATATATATATATATATATATATATATATATATATATATAATTAAATCTGTATTTACAATTACATGAATTATGTTACGCATACGTATGTGCGTACACACATCTTGATAGACATAGGAGCTAGGGTTTTTGCCTTGAACTCCAGTTCGCAGTTTGTATCTTCTGCGAATGTGTGAGAAAATGAAACGTACTTTTAATCAGTTTTCCGTCCAAGTCACCGTGCCGTGAAGCTAATCGAATCAGAAGTTAGAATTCGCAATGTTTCCCCAAGAAAATCTCCGATGCGTTTAAAAACTTTTGTCTTTGTTTTCCGTTTTGTTCAGGGGTTGGCAAATCAAAGCGTTAAAAAGGATCAGCCAATGAAAATTGCCTTCAACTTGAATGGCATCTATGTCTTCATTTACAGGAGATTTTGAATCGCTTCTGTTTGATTCGTTGCGAAATCCTGAATGCGGGTTACGTAGAAGAAATCCTGTTTTTAGCATCTTGTTTGTTCGAGTGCAGATAAGAAGTAACATTGCGTACATCGAATGTTGAATCGAAATATCATATGTGAATAGATTCAAAGCGAGTAAAATACTTTAGAATGATATAAAGTAAGTTTAAATTGCACACTCGATTCACCGTCAAAGTTTTTATACATAGTCTAAATATATAAAAAATATTACATATTTAATGTCAAATCGATGACTTTTAGATCTGTCTGTTTGTCTTATACATATGTAGCAAGAATTCATTTTAACAAGTTTTGAAAAATATTATCCAGCCAGTTATATAATTTTAATTTTTAATAATTTTAATAAGTTTTGGACATCCAAATCAAAATTGTAGATAAACTGTCCGAATTTTTTTTCAATTTTTGTTCGTGTACTTTCGGCCCTTCTGTCACTATCAAGATGTAAATAATGTCAGTAATGTCGATATGATTCTGTTGGTTACATCTTGCAATTTTGTGGGGGTGGGACAATACAATTTCAAATATACACGTATCGTATAAATGATATCCCGTGTAGAACGGTTTAACAAATTTGAACAGCCCTAAAGATTTATATATTAAATATTTTATATTATTATTTTAGATGCATTTTAAATATTTTATACACTTTTTAAAATAGCGCTATCTGTAGAGATAGCTATTTTATTTAATGTGATTGTTCTTTTTGTATCATAATAGCTTCAAGTACTTTGGCATTAGACTAAGAAAAAAGACTGTAGAAAGCCAAATTCCATGCGTTCTCAGTCCTGTTGGAGGACCCCCCCCCCCGCTAAATGATGATATCTTCGTTGGTGTAACCGTACTCTACGTTTGGTCATTTACAGTAGGTGAGGCTATTTATCCCTTATTTGGAGGTTTTGAATTTAGGGTTACCTAATATATATATATATATATATATATATATATATATCAGCCGTCTTTCTTTTGTACATGTTTCACTGAATGGTTGCCGTTATGATAGCTGTAGAAAATGTGTGTAACAGCTAAAATGTATACCAACCAAAATGGGTATACTAATCCGAATGAAAAAGCATATAATAATGATCAAATATCGTTCAATTATTTTTGTTTAAATTCTGAAAGACATTCTAGGTCAAGGACAGAATTTTCAGCGCCTCCTTCTTTTCATTCGATGTTCCCAAAATCTGTCACCAATAAGCCATATTTAAACCCTGTCGAAAACTTTTCTTACTTTATATTATATAATCTCAATGGATAAATGAATGACAAAATGTAAAACAAATCCTACGAGAGGTCTTTCGTCTCTAGAAAGAATTACGTCAATCTGTAATATGTTTATCAATGGAACTAATAATAAACACCCACATACGTATGTAAAAAATAAGAAATAAATGACATATAACTGTAAAACGAATACACAACAAGAAAAGTTTTAACTTTGTCATTAACTTTCCCTTACATATTTGGCTTTAAGAATATTTTAAAGCGTTCTAATTTTTAAATTTTAAAACTTAATGATATATTTTCGCCACTTCTATTTATAAACAGAAGTTCCAAAATAAAATCTTCACATTTACCGTGATAGTCCCCCAAGGAACGAAACCCATTAGTAAATGAAAATTTTCCATATATATATATATATATATATATATATATGTGTATGTGTTAACATGTGAATACCGTAGATCAATATATTTTAATTGGTATCATAGTGTAGAGTAATGGATAGCGGCACGGATTGAGAAATCGGAGAGCCGAGTTCGAATTCCTGTCAAATCCATTACATACACTTACGTGCTAATACCCTTGGGAAAGGTATGAATCCTTTTCTTCTCCCCCCAGTTAATGGTAAAATAGCAGGACAGACCGAGTTCTATAGCCATGAATGGCAACTGGTCTACCGCAGAAAGTAATGGCAACCTACTACGAGAAAGAAATCTGCCTCGTTAGTCATGTATCGGAAGATGCATGATCGCATAAGCGTGTCTTACGCTTGGCACATAACTGACTTAATGCGTACTAAAAAGTAACATGTAAATTAATTTTGATTTGAGAAACGATCAACTTGATTTAAATATTTATAAATAAATCCATAGAAAATGCAGATCATTGTCACGTCGATATTGACCATGTTTCGATTTGTTTGGCATAAGGCGCGAAGTATGAAAATGCAGTGAGGATCGAACTCACTACTAAATATTAAGCATCAGTGTGATCGAGGCGGGAGAGAGCATTGAAATTCCGATGTGCTGTCTGTAGCCTCCGAGCACCTATGTAAACATACTGCTAATTATATTCAAACGATGATATTATAATCAAACATTGATGCGTCGGTGGAAAACGAAGGTAGCCTTACATCATCCCGAGGTCAGTCCAGAATATGAAATAGGAACTGGGTCATGACTGAAAGTAAGAAATATTATTTTTTTAATTATATTGTTGGGATCGAAGATTTTTATAACCTCCCTCCGGTCCCGCCCATTGCTAAAAGTAGAAACATTTAATCCTATTTTTTTTTTTTTTACCCGTGAATCAAATGTACACAGTCAACAGTGACCATATGGGGATTTACTAAGCTTAGGAGCATACAGTAAGGATCGAACTCACTATTCAGTCGTAATTGGTCTCCGGATCAAGCTTGTTAGCCATTACACAACGTCGACGTCTCCCAACAGTGGTTCTGTGACTGAAACGGATTTACCTCTTGGGCCACAACAGACTCAGAAAAATAAATCAAATAAGAAAAAAAAATTCCCGCCTTTTCTTCTATTTTTCGAATCTACGGAGCTTCAAGCCATAATACTTCCTTGTTTAAATCAATCTCATAGTCAATGATTTTTAACTGAAGCCGTTTTCTTTGTTTTTATTCTTTCTCTATTTTTCATTGATTTTTTTTTCCTTTTCGTTCTTTTCTTTTAACGATTTTTTCCGTCTATTCAGACTTTTTTCCTTCATAACTCTAGTTATTTAGCAAAATATTTTTAATATTATATTTTTATCTCCCCGACTCTCTCGTAATATTTGTCTCTCTGTGTCTTCATTGTTTCCTGTTTTTCTCTCATTTTCATTTTTTTTCTTTCTTTCATTCAAAAACAAGTTCTTTCGGGCGCCTCAGGTGAGTGGACAGTTATCAAGCTTGTCTCGTAGACAAGCAGACTATGTTTGATCCAAACTAACTGAACAGCTATTTGACTTTGTTTCAGTATGCCAACGATGCGAGTTCGATCCACACTGCTTGCCTAAATACAATGGCTGTTTGCTCGTCTAAGCGTACTAAATATCTCTATATAGTTCGCTCTTCATCTTCCTTCCATTTCTATTTTCTTATTAACCATTTCTTTTTGTTGCTATTCCCTTTTCATTTTTATATTGATCTCAATGCATTTCTTTATTTCTTACGCTAAATAATATTTTTAATTGAAAGCTAGCTGTTGAATATCCATATATTTCTCTTTTCCCTCTCTCTCATTATATATATATATATATATATATATATATATATATATATATATATATATATATATATATATATATATATATAATGATAATAAGACGGAAACTTTAATTATCCATTTCGTTTATAATTTTTATTTCGTGAACACAGATGTTCAACTCATCAGAGCGAAATCTCCTCCACAAATGGAGAACGTACACCGGACGGATACATTAGATTATGAGAGAAGGTGAGAGAGAAGGGATTGGTAATCTTATTATTATTTAATGGTCTGTAATCTACATTGAGCTCTCCCTGGATTTATATCCTCCTCGGAATTATCCCTTCCAGTCACAAACTGGTAAAACGCATATATATATATATATATATATATATATATATATATATATATATATATGTATATATGAGAACGAATTAAAACGTTTTGAACATAGGTTGGTTGCTTTGTTTAGCGGCATATCAACCTCTATGGGTTAAATAATGCCGAAATCTAAATATTTTGATTTGGAGGGGGGTAATAATAGTTTTGCTGATACAAGTCTTAATAATTAACCCATAGCTGGGGGTGTAGAGGTGGATTAATCGTATTTGTGCGTAAGTGAATATAATAGACCCAGCTGGAGTTGGAATTTGGCTCTCCAATTAAGAATTCCAAGCTATTATCCATTACACTAGCAACACATGTTAATTTACGGCAACTGATATTGCCAAGCGGTCACCTATGTAGGTACTGACCAGGCTCGTCGTTGCTTAATTTATAACGTCATGTGGCCGTAAGCCTTGTATAAATGTGTTTGTTCTCTCCGCTGAGGCCGAGGATTTAACATCGTGAGATCAAAAGCTTGGAGAGTTGTCAAGATGAATTTACTAAAATTGAGGTATAGTGCGTAGAATTAGAACATTCCACCCCCGTAGACTAAATAAAGGTTCTGGTTCGAAATTCCAACAAATATCACCTGAAGAAGGCCGGAGCGTACAACGACCGAAACATCGTGTCTATGACAATAGAGATTAGAACAACAGTCCGAATAATAGAAATATGGCAAATAGAATACCTCATCTCAGAAATATAGACTGATCCTGAAGAAGGCCGAAACTACGTGAATATGACAACAAAGATGAAGACAACAATACAAATAATGTAAACAATGTAAATAGTTACAATACCTCATTTCAGAAATATACTTAAGTCATTTATTCTCAATATAAGCTCCTTTTTAAATTCACTTAATTTATTGATCAAAATTCTGTTAATATTTCTGTCATGCTTCAGATTTATATCACAGTCGCTCAGTTTTCTGGGAAATCAGCGCTGAATATTGGTTAAAAATGCTATCAATGGTCTTCCTTTCAGTCCATGTGTCTGCCCAGCTTCAGTTTAACAAAGAGAAGCAGACCGACAAACGTAGATTAGTTAAGAAAAATAAATTACTCAGAAATTCTCGCCCAAACTCGATAGTAGCATTAGAACAACCTACTTGAACTGGAGTGAATGAAGATTTCAGTTCAAAATTCCTAGTTACTATATATGAAAAGCACGTATCTGAAGAAGGCTGAAGAACAGCCGAAACAGATCAGGTCACCAGCTCGAGCACATCACTATGCCATTTCATTCAGATTAGTAACAGATCATAATTTCCAGCATTGTTCCTTTCGGCCTACTTCATGTCTGTCATATTCGGTAACCGCTTCGAAATTTTGAACCGAATCCATTATTCTCCAGTGATAGGTAGTTCTAATCCAACGATTAGTACTTTGGGCGTATCTGCTATCATGTTTACTCCTGTGCTGATTGTCTGTTTCTTCCACTGACTTGGAGAATGTGACTTTTTGGCGCCAGCTGAAGGCCGTGCTGAAAAGTCAAATACTCTGGTTCAAGTGAAGAAACGTTGTGTGCATGACAACTAAAATTAAATAAAATCCTATATCACCAACCGGCAATTAAAAAC
>OZ038476.1:85904411-85909411 GCA_964036315.1 Acanthosepion esculentum
TAAGTTCGCAAGACAATTATATACCCGCAAACAGGCAAATCTATTAGCCGCACAGTCAGTTTATGCAGCAATATTTCGATATTTCGCTATAGAACAATGATTAGCCCAGTCATCTCGAAGTCTATTCAGTAGTAGAGGCAGTTCAGTTGACTAAAACCTTCCACATTTTGCCATCTGTCAAAGTTAAACTGAGTAAACCAAGGTGTTATTTCGACGTGAAGTAATGGCAAAATTTACACCACAATTCTTTACTAAGGAAACATCAGTGTTCCTGAGCTACAACTAAACCACTCTTACCTCCCAAATTAGTGGGGTGGGGTTTAAAATAAAGAGCTGGCTTTTTTTATAATTTCTCAGAATTTTAATAAGCGTACCACTCTCCATTTATTCATGGCAAGAAAAGTATAGAAAATAAAGAAAAGTACTCTTGCCTCTCGAACAAACAAGATAAGGTACACTTATTAAAATTTTGAAAATAGGCTTCCCCCGCAATTTATTTGACCTTCACCCATTTTTAATTTTAATTTTTTGAAAGTATATATATATGTATGTACATATGCAATATATATATATATATATATATATATATATATATATATATATATATATATATTGCATATGTATGCAATATATATATATATATATTGCATATATACAAAAAACAGAAGTTTTGATTTATTCTATCTGATATTTTGCATACGACAAAAATATAGTTTTACGGTATATATTTATGGGTTAAAGTGCTCAATATCAGAGATAGAGCGTATGTAAATATAAAAGTGGACATTGCGGTTAACAGCCAGCGGTGACTGTCTGTTTCATGCTTAAACGCAATATTCCGGCCAAGATTGCCTTTAGCCCATGAAACAGACTGGCGCCGCTGGCTGTTGACCTTAATGTCTACTTATGCGCGCGAGCGTGTGTGTGTGTGTGTGTGTGTGTGTGTGTGTGTGTGTAATTTAAAAGCATTTGTTCTGATTGAAAAGTAATGCCATTTTATATCTATTAAGTCTGACTATTTTTTTTTCCAAAATGGCGAATGACATTTCACAAAACTGGCTGCTGGAAATATCTGAGATTTCCAAAATCTATATAACTGCTGTATCCAAAGTTTAGACTCGCGTGTGCCTTCATCAGGTTTGTGTAGTTAGAGAATTTAAACTGACCCTTATAAACTATAAGAATGTAAGTAGAAAAAGCTGAATGAAAATAATCATGAGTTTTACATGTAATGTGTCATTATATTTTAAATTGGATGTAATAAATCCAAAATGCAGAAAGTCTTCTCCACTTCTTCTTAAGATAACGCAGATCAGTCATCTGTGATTACACCCGAACTCACAAACACACACTGCCATAATGCAGCTCTCCTCTGCTTTTCTATAATTATTTTCATGGTAATTGTTTTTGATGACCTTTTCTCTATGGTATCCAGACTTTATGAATTCAGTCTTTCTACTAGACTGACAGTAAAGTTTCATCTTACAGTTGAAATGGCTAAAATCTAACCGTAAGTTCTATGCTAACAGTTTCTTTTCTCGTACTTCTCGCTTGTAGAACTCGCTTCCAGAACTCTCTTCCGGCTTCTTGCTTCCCAGTCAACTTTGATCTTCAAACATTTAAATGCAAAGTCGTTAGGTATCTGCTTAATTCTTGTTCTTTTTAGTGTTTTTTTTCCTCATATACTCTATCACTCAATAACCTCTTGCGTCTTAGTGGCTCTATTACCTTGCCTGGGATGAAACGATTTAAAAAAATATATCCTAAATTATTGGTAATATCTTGTTTTGTGAATGTCCAGTATTATTAAGTTACTTCTATGTGCCCTGTCCCTTCGGGACATGGGCTATAATGACTCTTCAAATCTTTTTATCACTTATGACCTGTAACAATTTCTCTCCTTTTGCTAAAACTCTCGCCCTCGTTTCGCCATACATTCACACAAGCTTGTCAGGTAGGGGGCTCGTTATATTCAGACATCTCTCTTGCACTCAATATTCCCTATGAGTTTTAGGTTTTCCAAGCTTTCTTTCCTCATTATCTGTTCAAGGAATTTAAGCTGTTTCTTCCTGATTCGGAGTATAAGTGTTCGTTTTGCTGCCAGTTGCTTACTCGTTTCGTACGTGTAATTCTCTCCACCATTATGTAGAACCACATTTTTGTTGGCTTCAGTTTTGTTTTCATGTCTGTGGAGATTGCCCAGCATTCACTGCCATATAAGAGAAGGAATATCCAGAAATGTTTCTTTGTTTTTAACGAAATTCTTTCCGTTTCTGAGCAACTTAGCTTTTGTAAAGCTTCTTTCGCTGACAGATTATCAAATTTCAAATCTAAATAGTTTGTTAGTTCCAAATAATATATTCAGTTTAAATACAGACGGGGGCATAAATATGCCTTCAAAGGGCCTTACATTTTGGCTTATACTCTTTTCCTGTTACTTAGGGGTTGTTGCCAGACAGAAAAGGGAAGTAACTTTCGCAATGCAAATGTCCACTTCAGTTACATTCATATTGTGTATGCATACATTAATTCAATCACAAACCTAGAAATATTTCTACAAAATTAAAGGAAAATATAATTTATTTGCAAATAAAATCGATAAAGTTCAAGAAAATTTTACGTTTAACTGATTTATGTAGGGCTTTGAAAATATTTTTTCTTCTCAGACTTGGTGATTTTATTGTCAGTCTAGGGTAGGGGCTGTTCAGACTGAGAGGTATAGGAATGCATTATTCCAAGCTATTATTTCAAACTCAGTCAAACTGTGTGTGGACGTACAAGTGTTTGTGTGTACATTAAACAACACGCACAACTGTAAGTCACACATGCACAACGCATATACATTGCATAGGCAACCGCAAAGTCACACGTAGTAGTGTGTTCAATTCTCACTACTCAGTCGTAGGTTAGATGTGGCACAAAACACAGTGAGAATCGAACTCGGTACTAACCGTAATTGATCTATCGAAACCAGCCTGCTAACCATTATACTAGGTGCAAGTGGCCACACGAAGACATTGGGTGTCGTACAACTCTTCTATAATGTAGATTATCAAACACAATTGATTAATATATGGTGATTTCCTAAGCGTACCTTATATGACAAGGCCCAAAGTATATGGCACCCAGTTAGTTTGATGTAGCGAGACAAGCTTGGTAACCATTACACCCTGTCGAGATGTTATTGATTAATATATGTATCATGGCTAATATTATTAATTTGCTGTCATTGTACGAGAGACACGGTATAGTAATGGATAGCGCCTCGGATTGAGGAATCAGAGAGCCGAGTTCGAATTCCAGTCAAATCCATTACATTCACTTACGTGCTAATACCTTTGGGAAAGGTATGAATCCGCTTCTTCTCCCCGCCAGCTGTGGGTAAATAGCAGGACAGACAAGGTTCTATAGCCTTGGATTACAACTGGTCTACTACAGCAATGCGGGAAAAATCTGCCTCGTCAGTCATGTATCGAAAGATACATGATCGGCTACGCGTGTATCACGCATGGCACGTAACTGATTAACTCTCATTGAATAGTTTATTTTTATTCGCTTTCCGGCGTTTTGCGTTTGGTGTCATATCACGTACTTTTTATACATAGTATTTCTATTAGTAACATAAGTATTTGATTACTTACATTCCGATTATATTTAACAATGTTACTAATTTTAAGCATTTGATAGCTGATTGTCATAAACCATCGGGGAAGTAGCTTAGTTCCATAATGTAAAATCACGCTAGTTGTAAACATGGTTGGTTCGAGTGTTGCTATTTGTGCACCGTGCTCTGCGATCAGTAACAGGGAAGTGACTCATCATTAAAATTAATGAACAGCAAAAATATTTTCTCCACTTCTCTTTCCTTCATCTCCTTAACTTTACCCCCTCCACGGCCCCCTTATTCTTTACCCTCTTTCCAATCCGTTCACCCATATCCCCTCCCTCACCATTCTATCCCCCCTTGAGGCAACTGAGAGTAGGGAACGAGCGGGTGGGGAGGCTTGAAATGCAGCGTTGATGGTTGGGGGGGAAAGGGTTTGTGAGGAGAGGACTTATACATGAGGTTGCTGATTTTTTTTTTTTTTTTATAATTTCAATTCACGTTTTTCTTTCAGACATAGGTTTTATTTAATGTTTTTAAAGGAAAATTTATTTATTTATTTATCATTATGATTATGAACCCGAGCTACTCGCTGCTGTAAATAGGAATGAAGTAGAAACGGGTTAAAGTATAAAGGGCAATGGTATTGCTTTTATGAAAAGTATATTTCAAGTGAGTCTCTCCATTTTGATTATGGCTTATTTATATGCATTATTATTATTATTATTATTATTATTATTATTATTATTATTATTATTTGCCATTTATTGATTTCTGAGTGCTGAGTGCTCAAATCATGTGCCCTTGTAGATGTGTCTGTGCATATATGGCCCGATGCGTACTATACTTGAAGCAAGACCGAGTGAGGCCGACCAAAATGAGTTAGGCTAGTTTCGGTTTTAAATTAGGAATGAGAGATAGAAAATATCCACGGCTCTTTTTCTTCCTTGTATGTACGTTGTGGTGTAATGGCTCGGAATGAGAAATCGGAGAGCCGGGTTCGAATTCCAGTCGAGATCCATATATTCACTTAAAAGAAAAGAAAACATCAATTCTCCTCCTTGGTATGAGTTGAATAACAGGACAAATTAGTTGTTTAACCTTGGTTGGCAACCTGTCTACCGCAGAAAGAACTGGCAACCTACAGCGGGAAAAATCTTATGCCTAAACAGTCATGTATCACGTATGGCAAATGGCTGTGAGGGGGCAAAGTTATTAGCTTGACTAAGAAGAGATTCGAAAGTAAATTTTTGGAACATTTGTTCAGATTTTTTGGGAATGGGTCACACCGAGAATATTTGCGCTACCCTTTCACGCACGCACACACTCCTCACAGCACACACACACACACACACACACACACACACACACACACACACACACACACACACACACA
>OZ038476.1:85914411-85924411 GCA_964036315.1 Acanthosepion esculentum
ACGTAATAGTAGTTCTCTTATATGTCAGTGAATACTGGACAATCACCTCACTGTTTTCCTGTTAATATAGATGGACGTAATTATAAGATATATTTTAATAATTTATTTTCCATCTTTTCTCGTCTGTGCAAATCTCTTGCCTCATTGCTTCCCTGCCAGCCAAAAATCTTCAAAAAAATTTAAATGCAATTTCAATCGCCATCTTCTGTCTTCTTGAAACCTGTTCTTTTATTGTCCTTTCTCCTCACTCATACCTTCTCATTTTCTTTCACTCTCAGATAACCCTTGTGTCTTAGTGGCATAATCACCTTGCTTGGAGTGAAATGATTAAATTTTCTTTTGTTCAATTCATGGAAACAGCTTGCAAATATTTATCCTGTACCTACCAATGTGGAAATTCTTTACAAAAATATTACTGAATGAGAGGTCCATCTAAAGAAAGTTGTAAAATTCATAGGTCTAAAGGCCTACATCAAGACAACAAAGATGAAGGTACCAGTTCGCCAGAAAATATAATAATATAATAGTGAACATCAGTATGAAGATATTATTCTATATAATGTAAAGGAAAAGGGACTTATTATGGATATGTTATCCAGATATCGATCGGCTGGCATAATTCCAGTATAAATGTAAACAAAATAAAGATCGGGGTATTGACCAATTGGTCCATTTGTCTTCAGGAAAGGCGGCCAAGACTCGCTTCGAGTGTGATGTAAGTTGTTTTTTTTCTTTTGAAAAATTAGCTTCGATTTAAGTGACTATATGACCGCGACAACCGTAGTCAAGAAGAAGGAAGAAGAATGACACCTTTGTCAGTTAGGTAGGCTTCGATGGAGAGGGAGGAAAATATTAATGTAACTGCTTTTTCTTGTTATTGTTAGCCATTTATTATTTTCTATGTTTCTGGTCGATCCAATACCCTGGTTTTATTTTATTATTTTCGTATTCAATAAGGCGGTTCGTATTTAGCATTTTACTATTGAACATTTTCTTGATTATTGTATTTCGTTTTTTATTATTTGTTTATTCCTGTTGAAGTCGTTACTATGCAAATAACTAAGTGCAAGTGTAGAAACCAAACTTGCAGTTATGCCTATATGGTATAGTGACAAAAGCCGTTAACGAGGTACATGGTTTTATCGAAAGGGTACTTTAGCGTATGCTTTTACTATCGTTATTAATATTTGCACATGCTATTCAATTTTGCAAATACACCCGAGCACGAACGGGTACACAGACACACAGACAGACACACACACACACACACACACACATATATATATATAAATATATATATATATATATATATATATATATATATATCCCAATTCAAAATAATTTAAATACTAGTTTACACACACACACACACACACACACACACACATATATATATATATATATATATATATATATATATATATATATATATATATATGTATATATATATATGTATATATATATATGTTTTTATATGTATATGTATATATATATATATGCATATATATATATATATATATATATATAAGTATATATATATGTATATATAAGTATATATATATGTATGTATATATATGTATATATATATATATATATATATATATATATGTATATATACACATATATACACATACATATATATACATATACATATATATATATATATATATATATATACATATATATTTCCTACTCATTTTCGTTTATTCGGCATTGAATTGTATCACCTCATGTCCATGAACTTGCCTGACTGTTCCGCTAATCTGATGAATATTCATGAGCATTCCTATACAAAAATTTTGAAAACCAATAACATTTTTGCTCTTGTATATAAATACTCGTCACAAAATAAAGTCCCTCAGAGGATTAAACGTGCCGGCTATGACGTGTTTTCCTTTTGTCTTTAGTGCGCCAATGTCTCTCTCAGATTATATATATATATATATATATATATAATATATATATATATATATATATATATATATATATATATATATATATATATATATATATATATATATATGCGATAGCGTGCAAATAAAAGTAAGCAAATAAGGATACATTTATGGTGGAAACAAAACAGTGCTCAGTATAGGAAAACAGAGCTATTAATACATGCACATATACCTACGCTTAACGTGCCTGGTTTCCCAACTCGTCAGGCACAAATGGTAAGTAAGCCACTTAATACTTCATTAAGTGGAGCACTCTATGAGAATCGAACATATATCTATATTATTTTTTATTAGATACCGTTTTTTTAAATAGACGGCCCTTTTCATTTTAAACTGTACATTGCGTGATGATATCCTATACATTCGAGAAACCGTAATGAAGAGAATGTGCTAGGTGTAATATATACTTTTTTTAAAGTAAAAAATATGGTTATACATAAAAAAAATAATGCTCGCAGTGATTGTAAATATAGTTTTAAAAATAAATACATTATATATATATATATATATATATATATATATATATATAAGCTAGAAATTGACATTTTCCACTGGGTGTTGACTTGAATGTCCACTTTCATATTTACATAAACTGTATCCCTGATATTCAACATTTAACCCATAAATATAGCATACTTTAAAACTATATATATATATAGTGAGAGAGATAATATTTAGTGTACTTGCAAAGCCCTATTTGCAAACAAAAAACAAATAACTAGGTGTTTATGGTAAAATGCAGACGAACATCACAGGTGTCTAAATTAAGAGAGTTATAAATATCTTTGTAATTATGTTCTCCTTTTCTTTTCTGTATTCCTTGCAAGTTCAAGTAAACACACGTGCGCCTAGAAACACCTTCGAAGGTAGCCGTTGCCATGACAACGCCCGTTTATAAGGAGCACTAAGTCTGACCCACCTGTTAGCTACACAGCCGGCAGCTGCTTCACCAAAATCATTTGGTCTGCGAGAGAGCCATGGAAGAAGTGAGAGAAAAGAAGTGACAGAGAAAACGAGGGGGAAAGGAATGAGGAGTGACTAGCGTGTTGATTTGATTGGCTGGAAGAAGGATATAGTTTTTGAAGTGTCATGGGAACAGATAAATAATCGAGTTAGAAGATAGATAGATAGATAGATAGAGGTATATAAAGAGAGAGAGAAAATATATAGAGAGAAACAAAGATGACAGAAGAATTGGGAAGTAAAGTGGTCGATAAAGTGTTTCGAAAAATGAGAAAAGAAATTAGAAACAGAATCATGTGAGAAAGTACTAAAAGGAAGAAAGTCAAAAACGAATAGAAAAAAAGAAAAGGCTATATCAATCGAAGCACCTATCGTTTAGTTCAAACTCCTTCCCGCTTTTTTCAACAGGAGTAGATGTTTATCGCCTGTTTACTATTTGGTTTCCGGTTCCCTCTAAAGTCTATTTCAACTCTATACTTCTAACGTCTCCGCTAAAAGCTCTGTACTTTTAAAATATTGAATTACTTTTTCATTTCTCAATAGGAATAGTTAGGTTCGCTTATTGTCCGGTTCAAACTCCTCCTCGCTATTTTGAACAGGAGTAGAGGTTTATCAATTGTTTCCTGTTTAGTATTAGGTTTCCGGTTTCTTCTAAATGCTTTTCCTGGTGATTACACCTACCTCGAGTAGTTCTTGGGCCTTGTAAAAGGAGAACTTTTTTTTTTTTACTTGGAGGAAGGAAAGTTGGAAACGATAAAGAGAGATACGGAAGCAAAGGGAAATAGTTAAAGAGAACTACAGAGTTTGCATGCTTGGCGATAATGATAGTGATCGGTTTTGGAACCCGTCTATCAGAAATACCGATATTCAAGGCAGGCAGACTTCTTATAATTACTTAGCTTTATATTGTATTTAGTACATATGAGAAAGACGTGACCTTTCAGTATAACGAAACTAGTACATTTTCGCAGAAAATCTTGTTGGGGGGTACTAAATTTAATAGTAATAATAATAGGACAGACATTATTTATATATAAAAAAAGATAAAATAGGGAAAATAAAACAAAGCACCAAATAGTTTGATGTGAAATTACAGAAAGATACAAACAAGTGGAGGCGAGAAGAAGAAGAAAAAAGTTAGCCGGTTATTGCTACCCATTCTTCAGAACTCGATCGGGGATAGTAAAATAATTTTTGTACACACCCGACTGAAAAAATGATCACAACATATAGAAACTCCCCATCTATTTGGCCTTGTGCCAGTCTTAGCTTAATAAATATCTATAGACAGATAAACCAGAAGTCGAACAGAAATGAAATTGAATAAGCATTGATATATAAGTAATCTTACTTAGGTAAATACAGATTATTTTAGCAGAAAACTAAGAAATAAATCTCTACAAAACGAGCAAACGACTTTGCCTACCTGTCAGATTTTTAAGCTTAAAAAAAAACTCATCTGGATTAGAGTATATCTATACAGTTCACAGAATTATTTGTCAACCGTAACTTAGATTTTCATATTTTTTCAGGTTACTCTCTTTTTTCTTTTCTTTCGTTTTTTCTCTCTCTCTCTCACACACACACACACACACACACACACACACACACACACACACACACACACACACACACACATCCTGGTTAGTGTAATAGTTAGCGGCTCGGAACGATTAATCAGCGATCTGTGTTCGAATTCCGAGTTCATTACATTTACTTTCTCACAAATATCATTGACAAAGGCACGAATCGTACTCTTCTCCCTCCATCTCAGCTATGGATTAAATTGTAAAGCAGATTGGGCTCTCAGACTAGGAAAAGGAGCAACTCTGAATTCAAAACCTGACGGGGATCATATAGGAAGCTTGATGCACTCGATGTGCACAGGTTCTCTGTATTCATTCCTTCCGAAAAGTTTGGATGGTTCACCGCTGAAACAAAATAATACCACAGTCATATGTGTCGGGTAGGCTGAGTGTTCTGTCCTGTTAGCTGAAATGTTGGACTCATATTTCGAAGACAGCGGATTAGTCCATTTCAGATCTCTTCTCTGGCCTACTAGAGACAGCGAAACATTCTTGAACGCTTATTATTATTATGCTAATGATTATTATTATTATTATGATTATGACTATAATTATTATGATGATGAAGCTGATTATACTTATGATTACTTTGAGTCAGCACCACATCAAGAAAAGGCTGGGGTACAAATTTACGAAACCCGGTTTACCCGTCGTGACGTACAGTCTGATATGAGTATACCGGGTTCATACATCACGTCCATACATAAATAATATGATGATATGTTTGCAAGTATCTAGTTGTGACTCTCGTGTTTCCTTGGATGTCTCATCCTTCATACTTAAGAACCTTTTCGAAACCTGGACATGAGGCTCTGAAACTACTCCTGCTCTGGAATAGAGATGCACAGTGCGTCAGCCCCTACGGTGCGTACCCAAATTGTTATGGTCAGACAACTGAAAAACAGATCTGTAGTAAATAATGAGATATTTACTATAGCTCATCTTCATTTACCAAGAAATATTAAATATAATCCCTGAACGCTAGCACGACTTGGAGTTTCATGCACGACGAAATCTTCAGGACTGCAATCTATGGACCGTTCGTTAGGCTATTTGAATCATATATGGCGTTATCACAATATTGGCGTAGTTATATATTACCACCAGTCAATTAAAATCAGAAGCCATGAGAGGCATGCCTGGTTCAGCATTACTGCCTTAATTATTATTACCACCAACAACCTAATAATTAGATACTACTATTACTGTTTAAATTAGCTGACCCCAGGTTAATACAGAAAGTAAAAATATCGTTAGGGTTATTGGCAACGTCGGTGAAAAGACGAGAAGGAAGGGAAAGCAAAAGATACGAGGGACAAATGAAAGTGGAGAGAAGGAGTGTAATTATCCGGAAGAAAGGAAAAGCGTGGCGTAAAAAAAGGGGTCAATAGCGAAGGGACAGGGAGCGAAAGGGGAAAAAAAATCGAAAGCTCTACAAACAAAGTTATCGAAAAGGTTACGTGTGAATGGGAGAATGGTGAACGAGTCTGATGTAATAAATTTTAGCACGCACGTGCTAAGTTCTTCTAACATAAGGCACAAGCACTTCTCGGCAACGTGCTGCATCTGGATACAACCAGCCACACCATACTCCCTCGTCTTCAACAGTTTTACTTCCCGGAGTGGCTCATCTCGTGACAACGTCGCTCGATTTAAAGTGTTTCTAATGACATAAACATTGTCTAGTATATGGAGTAAATGATCATGTATTTTGGGTCCATTTCCCGAACCTCTTTAACGTCTACTTCCTGATGTTTAATGAGTTTGTGATGTCTCTAAATACAGTCGGATACAGTCTATTGTTCTTCCTTGAAGTTGTACTCATTCGATAAGCAAAATTGATATGACTTTTTAAGACAAACAATAGGAGTCATAAAGCCAGTCTCATATTCTAAATATATTATCAGTGTCACTGTTCATCTACACGGAAATCTTCCCATAGGGAAAAAGTAATCTTCTCTTCATAGCCCTTTCTCTTTTCACTTTCCTTTATTCATTTTGCATTAAGGATGCACTTTTCATTTTTCTTCTCTTTTCATTTTTCTTCTCTTTTCCTTTTTTCTCTTTTCTTTTTTCTTCTCTTTTTTCTTCTTCTCTTTTCTTTTTTCTTCTCTTTTCATTTTTCTTCTCTTTTCATTTTTTCTTCTCTTTTTTCTTCTTCTCTTTTCTTTTTTCTTCTCTTTTCATTTTTCTTCTCTTTTCATTTTTTCTTCTCTTTTTTCTTCTTCTCTTTTCTTTTTTCTTCTCTTTTTTCTTCTTCTCTTTTCTTTTTTCTTCTCTTTTCATTTTTCTTCTCTTTTCATTTTTTCTTCTCTTTTTTCTTCTTCTCTTTTCTTTTTTCTTCTCTTTTCTTTTTTCTTCTCTTTTCGTTTTTTCTTCTCTTTTCGTTTTTTCTTCTCTTTTTTTTTCTTTTCTTTTAGTTTTTTTCTTTTCTTTTAGTTTTTTCCTTTCTTTTTTCTTTTTTCGTTTTACTCTCTTTTCTTTTTTCATCTCTTTTCTCTCAGTTCCTTTTTCTTCTCTGATCTTTTTTCTTCTCTTTTTCCTTTCTCTTCTTTTTCCTTTCTCTTCTTTCCTTTCTTTCTATTTGTGTGCGCTTTCTCTTTTCTGCTTTTCTGCGTTTTCCCTCTTTCTTTCTTTGTTTTACTCGCTTTCTTTAAACTTTTCTTTTTCCTGATTTCTTCTTCTTCCTTGTATTTTTCTCTCTCTCTCTCCCTCTCCCCCCCTCTCTCTCTCTCTCTCTCTCTCGCTCTCTCTCTCTCTCTCTCTCTCTCTCTCTCTCTCTCTCTAATGCTTTTTTTGTCGGTCCAGGATATTTTTTAATTATTTCTCTTTCGTCACCATTAGATTACAATAGCTTTTCCTATTTTGGAATCAATTTCTTCTTCCAGTTATTCTTACTGGGAATATCAGTGTGGCGTCCCTTTTTCTGTAGGTATGTTTCTAAGAAGTCATGCCTCTAGTGTAACGGCTATCGGCGCGGAAAGTAGCATCGTGGATGAAAATTCAATTTCCAGGATAGCTTGTTGCATTCCCTTTCGAAGTAATGCTTTTTGGAAAGGCACGAACCTGCTTTTCTCCACCTCGACTACTGGTTAAATAGCAAGGTAGACTGGTCTAAAGAAAACTCTGAATTCAAGCTGTGATCTGGCGAGAAGCATGAAACAGACAGTCGCTGCTGAGTGTTGATCTCAATGTCTACCTTATATTTACACACGCTCTGTCCTTGATATTGAGCACTTTAACCCCTAAATAAGTATACCTTAATCTTCCACTCTCTCGATATATATATATATATATATATATATATATATATATATATATATATATTAGAAACTGTTACATTGGAACCTGGAAGTTACCGTGACAAAAATGCATATTTGTCTCGACGTCCAAAGACATCGTCGTCAGGTGGTTAGATTGTTAACCGCCTGACGAAGACGTCTTTGGACGTCGAAACAAATATGCATTTTTGTCGCGGTAGCGTCCATGTTCCAATGTAACAGTATATAATAAATATTTATTGGTCTACTTCCAGTATTGAGCCTTTTTTTAAATTAATGTTATGAACGTTTGAATTTGTTATTTTCGTTCTTATATATATATATATATATATATATATATATATATATATATATATATATATATATAAGAAAGTGTTAGCTGAATGATCGATAGACTTGAACTGACCCCCATGATCGAAGTTAGTATGACATTTTTACCGCTTCTATTTGTGAGATACCTTGCTGACTTACAAAGGAAATAGTTAAAAAGAAGCAAATCGTTATGTATTAGGATAAGTAACTTTTTCGACGAGGAAGTTCCCTTGACATTCTGGGTAGGACTTTCTCTCTCTCTCTCTCTCTCTCTCTCTCTCTATATATATATATATATATATATATATATGAACAGAATTTGAATGTGATTTACAAAAAGGAAGCACATTGTTTATTTAGAGTGTGGTGTTGAGTCGCCGCCGGCTTGTCAAAGCAACATCGCTAACCAAAAATGCATTGACGAAAGTGGGAACGTGAGCACAAGAACTTGTTTATGCATCAATGAGAGAATCTCGTTTTGTTCAAGCGGTCTCTAGAATTATTTGGACCGCAGGATACGTGTGTGTAGTTACACTGGTGAAAGCGGTGAACTATGGGGTATTCAACAAGTCGAAGCATTGATGTTTTTGCGCGATCTTCTGCGGTGTAGATGAAAACTTTGCTTCCTGTCTCTCTATCTCTGTTATTAACCTCTTTTACCCATAAATATAACATACCTTAAAACTATATTTTATCATATATCAGAAAGGACATAAGTAAAAATTTTCTATACCAATGTTTTCGTTCCTTGAAAAACTTTATCAAGCTAAATATGGAGAGTTTATTTTGTAACTTGTATTCTAACACAGAAGTAACTTGGAGGAAAAATGGCTGATTTTTTTTCAAATATTTCCTTTCCTAAAAGAAATACTCTCTCCTAATCCAACATCCGTAACCTTAAATATTTTAAAAACTTAAAAGAAAATGTTTAAATCAAAACCTTCTGTACATCAATAATTTATCAAATTAAAATAAAATAATAAATAATAATTACATTTATGTACAGACACACACACACACACTATATATTTATATATATATATATATATATATATATATATATATATATATATATTTATATATATATATATATATATATATATATATATATATATTTATATATATATATATATATATATATATATATATATATATATATATAACAAATAAGAAAAAGTAAGCAACAACAATAACAAATTTATTCACTTTCGTTAAATTGTTAAGTTGTTAAATTCTATCGTTTAGCATCCTCCATAGTTTATCTTGACTTTCACAGTTAGCATTGGAAATATTTTTGAACGTTCCTAAATTTAAACATTTTGAAAATATAAAAAAAAACAATAAAATCTGTACAGAGTATTAAGTCCATCACAGGACGAAACACGTTGGTAAAAATAGTGTTCCATTTCTGTGTATATATATATATATATATATATATATATATATATATATATATATATATAGCCTCTATCAACTATTTTCTCTATTGCTCACTGTTGTCTTCCTCATATACGCACGCACTATAACACAATCTGAAGCGTTCATGAACTGATCTCATTCGATCGACTGTGTAAGCAGTAGAATCAACAACCTGTTCACTCCTGACTTACCGTTGGAGAAGAGTGGAAGCTACTGATCGGGCGTCTTTCCTTTGTTCTCCTATCTTTTGTCTTTCATTGCACAGACGCACCTTCTTTGTCCTGTACACACATGCCAATCTATAGGTACGCACATCCTTACCCCCGTTCTATCTCAGCGAAATCGTTTAAGAGATTAGGAGCGGCCATTTTGAACAAAAGCGAGCAATTCTTACCATATATTGACTATATTTATTTTGTAAAATCCAGCTGACAAACACGATATTAATGATTTTTTTTAATTTCTAGAAATTACTTTAGACCAC
>OZ038476.1:85929411-85944411 GCA_964036315.1 Acanthosepion esculentum
CCGTACGATCACCTAACTTAAACAATGTCGAGCCCGGGAAGTACCGAGATGGGTGAACGCTTTAAAATACGAGGTAATGCTCGGGTGGTGTAATGAATATATATATATATATATATATATATATATATATATATATATATATATATATATATAGGACTGGAGGGGTCGATCCCAGCGTGCCTGGAAACCATACCACGGGTTGGCCCATGGGTTGTGAGTAAAATTGGGTGGACGGAACCGTCGATAGCTGTGCTAGAAAGTTGCAAGTCATCATGGCCGAGGGGTTGAGCGTGCTGGCCTTGTTCAAATTGTTAGATAACACGCTGAAACTGTAACAAGGTCTGCTCAGCATAGTTGCAGTATAAACTATGTTTAAGGTGTTGAATAAGCACAAATGTACCTGAGCAAACGTCTGCAATAGTAATTGTCCGCTCTAGTAGACAGGTATCGTCGAATACGAGGGGCCCGCTATACTACTACCACTATACTATACTCGAGTATAATGCGAGTTTTATTATCATTTTTTTACGCAAAAAATAGTGGGCCGCATTATGCACATATAATATTTTTCAAGTGGCTAAAAATCGCACAATTCTGGTCACCGGTTGCACTATACACAGGTAATTTTTTTCTGAAGAGGTTAAAAGTCTTCAATTTTCGGTGACGTTAAGCTACCTGGTAGACCTGTATTAGCGCGGTACCTTTGGCTAATCTAAACTGTACAGAAAAGCTCCTTTGGTCTGTCCTCCGTAGCCTAGACTATTTCTTTCTGTTGCTACATGAACAGCAGGTCATTCACTATGTGTGCCGCTTAAAATTTAGAAATACCTTATCGCCCTTCACCATTCATGGAATATTGCTGTGTCATATATAGCCAGGAGCCCCGCTGTTCGAATATGCAATGTGGTTGGCTCTGATCCGTCATCTCGTTTACAGTCGTTCTCTCGCAGACGTGCCATCGTCCACCCCCCCTCTGTCTTTTCTACAAATACTTTCACGGTAACTGCTCCGACGAGTTATTTTCGCTAGTTCACAAACTGCATGAATTTAAACGTGCCACTAGGTCGGAATCTCAGTCCCATCCTTTCACTGTCGAAATGGTTAAATGTAGCCGTCGCTTTTACTCCAATAGCTTCATGTCTTATACTTCCCGTCTGTGGAACTCTTTTCCTCTTACTTGCTTCCCTGATAGCTATAATCTCCAACTATTCAAATGCAATGTCAATCGACATTTTCAGATGCCTTGATCTATTCCCCATCCTTCTCTTCATCCTTTCCTCTTTCACACCTCTTTACTCTTGCTCGCACTTTCTGTAAACCCTTGCGTGCTTGTGGAACTCCCGCCTTGCTTGGGGTGAAAAGTTTAAAAAATTATATATATATATATATATATATATATATATATATATATATATTAAGACTATATATATATATATATATATATATATATATATATTAAGACTATATATATATATATATATATATATATATATATATATATATATATATATTAAGACTATATATATATATATATATATATATATATATATATATATATTAAGACTATATATATATATATATATATATATATATATATATATATATTAAGACTATATATATATATATATATATATATTAAGACTATATATATATATATATATTAAGACTATATATATATATATATATATATTAAGACTATATATATATATATATATTAAGACTATATATATATATATATATATATATATTAAGACTATATATATATATATATATATATATATTAAGACTATATATATATATATATATATATATTAAGACTATATATATATATATATATATATATATATATATATATATATATATATATATATATTAAGACTATATTTCTGCATATATATATATATATATATAAAACTGAAGAATTGCGTTTTCTTTACTCCAATTTGAGTTCATTTTCATTTACACGTGTTTCCATAGCTGACGTATTACTTTCCAACGGCACCCCCTCCCCTTTTGTCTGATACGTATCTATACCGTATGCTTCAGTTGTGTTCCATATTCTATCTTCTTCTGATTATTTATATTTATTTATTATATTCTTTTCATTTCCTGGCGGCATTATTCTATCTTATAATTCTCCGTTACATTTTCTTAAAATATTTTGACGATATGTACCGCAATAAATGATGCCTATGCCTATAATATATGATTGCCTACGCATATGATTACTCAGACGCATGAATCATGAGCTATATAAAAATAAATCAGAGATCGCACTAGCCATCCCTGCTGTAGACGCTTGTTCAGGCATATCTGTGTTCAGTCAAAAAGACCATGAAGTAGACTTATAGACAAGTATATGAGGAATATACTTTGAAATGGGCATTTTAACATACAACCAGCAAAAGTAATGAAAACAGGCGTTTTTCCCGCTTTTTACTACTGATGATAAAAATAGATATTTTTCACAGGCTTTGAATTAATCACACATTATATAACATCTGAACTACATTTAAGAAGCCTGTTGATAATAATAACAATAATAAATGTAATTGTGACATATAAAGATAACACCTCTGTCTGTTAATGTTGGGATGCTTGGAGCATTCCAAAAGAGCTTAGTAAAAATTTGGAAAAAATAACGAGGAAAAATAGATTACTTAAAATAGCTAGCATATAGAGGCATAGCGCTGAGATATTGAGAAGTTTTGCTTTCATTTGATATCCATTGTAATCCATCGATTACTGTTGGCTCTACCATCCAATAATAAATAATCAAAGTCTTGCAAATCCTCCCTGTACCTTTTCTATAAATATTTTCATGGTAATTGTTCTGATGAGCTTTCTACTTTGGTACCTAGACTTTACGAATTTAAGCACAGTACTAGATTGGCAGCTAGGTCTCACAATTTTAATGTTGAGATGTCTAGATCAAACCGTAAGTTCTATGCTAACAGTATTGTCCCTCACAATTCTCACTCATGGACATCTCTTCAGGCTTCTTGCTTTCCAGTCATCTTTGATCTTCAAAAATGTAAATTCAATATCAATCGTTATCTTGCCTTAATTCCTGTTCTTTTATTGTTCTCTCTTCTTAATAACATTTTGTTTTTCTCATATTCTTTCGTAACACCTTTGTGTCTTAGTGGCTTTATTGCCTTGAATTGGGTGAAATTATTATTTTTTTAAAGAATCCTCCCAATGTACGGCACGCTTGTTATTTTTCGAAACATTTTCCGGAGTAATAAACGAGAATATATATATCCAGGATTATACTAGACTGGACTGATTTATACCCGGAGTATAAGTTAGGGTAGGTCAGTTTATATATCCGGTAATATACTTTCAGGTCAAATTATACCTCCTCTTTCTATGTAATAAAATTTATATATTATTGTATCGACAGATGTTAGTCACGAATGCTACGGATCACGTATTGTTAGATTTCATATCTGCATGCTACAGCTCAAAATATGATCACGATTCCTGTATTAATGCATTTGGGGGCCTAACTTCAGAATGCCTATTGATTTTGAACAAAATTGGTTCCTTTTTAGAAACGTTATGCCTGATTAGTGTTGAATGAGTTTATATCATCTATCATCGCCAATTTGAGAACTGGAGCCATTGCAACATGTTATAGCATTTGCTGATATTAATAGTAAAATTGAGTTACTTACGTTACCCACTGTTTTCTTCAGACTTTCTTACCTCAGACATGTCTTGTGGGTGTCAAGTTCTCTAAGCCCTCCAACTCCCAGAGATTTCAAGTGTCTCTTTCTGGTTTTTGTGTAAAAGTGTCTTTTTTTGTTCTCATTTTCCTTGAAACTACCTCGTTGCTCACATCATATTGTAAACATAACAACCTTATTTTGATATTCCCGGTTGAATTATTTCTTGACCAGTGAGTGATACGCCGTTATTTCAATATTTTTATATATTAATGTTCATTACCAATTCATTTACACGATACATAAAATAGTTAAAATTAATCAGTAATCCATGTATTAATTCCTAAAGAATGACAAATCCTTTCCTCCTGATTTAGAATGCATAGCATGCAAATGGAGTACCGAAAATTGCTAAAACAAATTTTAGGTCGAAAGCTGTAAAATCCGGTTATTAACTTAATAAGTTCTACTTTGAAGCGTTAATGTATATTCTCATCCCTTCATTCATCGCCTTGGTTAGAACATTTTTCTTCTTGTGTAAAAAAAACGTTCTAAACCCACAGAGACAAAGCGTGGTTTATATTGGACCTTTGCAGAGTGGGTTTTGTGCGTTCACCTCCAGAATCTTAGCTATCTGGCGTGATCATTAGCTGAACAATCTTATTATAATCGAAACCTCGTTCACGATGGCTTGCGTCTTTGTGCTAGGACAACTCTAAACAGTTTCGTTTTTCCAATTTCACTCACATAGCTTGGTTTGCATGGTTATCGGGCACTTTTCAACAGTACCTAGCACTGGGATCACCTCTTTGACAAATCGACCATGGGCCTCATGGACGAAACGGTGATATTCTAAACAGTCGGCCACACGCTTACTATTAAAAAAGGTATGACAAGAAAAATGGGTGAAAGAAAGTAGTTCGTATGAGTAGGTGAAGAAATGAAAGTAGTCAACGAAAGGAAAATGGCCGAAAAAAAATGAAGTCGAAAGAAATAATAATAATAGTACATAACTGGTTACCTTCTTGTAGGCATCCATTAATTTTGTTTTTCGTTCAAATTCCTTGTTTGCTATTAATTTTTATGACATTTGTAATTTGGCTTTTGTTTCTCGGCTTGTCTGTTGCATTCTCATCAATTTTACTCCGTCTATTTTCATGCCATTCATCTATTTTTCCCGCCACTCCTATTTCACTGATTGTCCGTTATTTAATGCTTTTCACAGAATTGATTGTTACTGCCAAGCTTTCAGCTGAGACATCCATCACACAAGGTTCAAAAAAGTCAACCCAACTTTCCCTTTTCCGATTCAAAGAATAATAAAAAGTCATGCGAAAATCGTGGGATAAATAGATATAAATGATAACTAGAAAAGACTTTACAGTAAAATAAAAGTATTCTTCATTTATAATTTTCGAAATCAGCCATTTTTTCAGTCCACTATAAGATCTCGGTCTTAATCCTGTCTATTAGACTTGGAGAGTAATGGACCTTATCTTGACACGCTGGAACATGACGTGTTGACAGAGGGCTTGAATTCGAAGTTATTCTTATTGACAGGTTGCCCTCTCAAGAATCCAGTTTTGCCAGATTATTCATGCCTTTCTCGAGTGCATTAGTGTGAACTAAATACATCAGCTTTGGCTGTAATTTGGTCTCTGCATGCCGAGTTCATTGCCAGTAACCAATATTCAGCTCACATATCTATGTTACACTGCCAGCATATCAATATACTTCACGTATATAAGTGACATAAAAAGAAATGTGCTGACAACAACACTGAGCGAACTAGAAAATCATTCACAAGTAATCGGATATTAGTACGCAGCTGAGACCTGTGGAGGGGGCTGGTCAGGTGTTCATCTACGCAGTGACCTTACGACCATACCTAGTCATGGGATTGATGATGATTATATAAGAATTGTTGATTTATTTCCTCAGCTTATTCTTCGCACTACACAAGGCAAAATTCTAACAGGAAGGTTCTGCTACGCTAACCTTTTCAAGTGATGTGGTCCTGCCTACATAGAAAACCAGCATTCTGTATTTGTTCTTTATTTCTTTTAAATATCGCTCTCCGTTAATGAAAGGAAATCGGAAATTATTTCAACCATGACGACGTTAGAAGCATGAAGTTGAAGTAGACTTTAGAAAGATCCGGAAAACGAAACCTAAACAGGAAGCAAGGTATAATTTGTACTCCTGTTCAAAAGATCTGGGAGGAATACATCTATCGTTAATAAGTAAAATATAATTATCACACATGTAGGACTACAGTTGAAGAATATTGGTTGATAAGTTACTTAATAGAATAGTTTTGTAATATGAGTTGGTAGACGTATTGGATTTTCCTCAAGCTAGAGAATAAGAATGTACACACAAGAAGTTTTATTGCCTCAGCAAACTAAATAGAATGAATAGAAAATGGATGAATAAAGATATGGAGATATCCCTTTTCTTATGCATATGTGTGTGAAGGTCCTAAGAAAGACTGCAAGAGATTGATATTTGAGACAAACTCTTGTTGGTTTTGTACCATCATAGATAAGCCTGTGTGAACTCAAGTACGCTGAGAACGTACTATTAGGAAGTTCGTTCGATACAGAAAATTCCTCGAACGATGAACGAGACACGTTCACTCTCTAAGGCATTCTGTGCGTAAAGGAAAAAAAAGGAGAAAGAAAGAGAAAAACTTTTGCGCACTTTTTTTTATACATTGCTTTAGCAACAATACCTAGCGGTCTTTAGCAAAAGTTTTTTTCGGTAAACCAACTATTAAACCAAAAACCCTACTAGTGAATTATAGTTAAATTTTCATTTGTCACTGCCAGGCTTAAAAAAATAACATCTGATGCGAAATAAGTAAATGAAGCGAGTCGTTTATTACTAGCAATGATCAGATAAACAATCGTGAGATAAGGTAATCGTTAGATACGATCCATAATAGAATGAGTGCAAAAATATCTCCTTCTCCAAATCTATGGACAAACCATATAGATGCATACTGGGATTTCTTCGTAGCCAATACGATAGGCCATTTTTCGGTTTCATTCACCATATTTCTGTTCTTTCTTGTTTTGAAGTCAGAACGCTACCATTACTTGTCTGTCTCCCTGGAGTGTTAACACCATTCTTAGTTTGGGAATTTTTTGTCTTATTACTGATACTTTGTTTACTTTTGTCTTGCATATAATGTTTACTTAGTTTTATTTTTACCCTGTTCGTTCCTTTCTTATGTTGTTGTTCATTTCAAACTTTGTCAATTCTGTTTGTTGGGCATTTCTGCCAATTACATTTAACCATGATCGATTACTCTACAGCAGCATTTCTCAAACGAGGTTCCCCGGAACACTAAGGTTCCGTAAAAGGTCACCGAAAGGTCCTGCGAGGATAGGTGAGATAAAGTAATGCACTTTTGACTTTTTATTTAATTCCGTATACGTAATATTACTAAACACACACACACAATATATTCTTGGTTATTGTAATAGAGACATCGTCCTATAGAACCTATTATGTTAGGAAAACTCCCTGATGAAGTATTATAAACGAACAGTATTAATTCCATTTAGCATTACCGAAATATTTGACAGAGAATTATTAATTTTTTCCTTAAACCATTTATTTATAAATATATAGTATGATATTTACCACGTGAACCTAAAATGAGAAAGATATGGTATATAATTTTGTTTTTTCGCAGGGGTTCCTCGAGACATGTGATTTATTTTAAGGGTTACGTAAGAATAAAAATGTTGAGAAATGCTGCTCTACAGTAATAATAATAATAATAATAATAAGTGTTGATCTATGAGGAATGGCTCTTATGGCTTCTGACTTTAATTGGTTGAAAGTAGTTTAAAATGTAGATGTTTCATCTTGGTGAAATAAAATAGGCTATAGAAAATAAGCCGTTTTGTACCATCGATATGCTTGTCCGTTACGTGGCCTTCGGCATGTCCCATGTCGCACTGTGCATCTCTATTCATGAGCGGGAGTAGGGAGGGAAGAACGTACAATGATTTTGATTCTCATGAGGTTCTCTAGTATTTATTATGCCCTTCTTTTAAATACAAACACACAAACACACACACACACACACACATACATACATACATACATATATATATATATATATATATATATATATATATATATATATATAAGGGGTTCTAGAAATTTTCAGATTCATTTCCCAAAATCAACTTTTCAGTTATCAAAGCTGAGATGGGTGATTTTGGTAAACTGGTCGAATAGCTTCTAGATCGCGAGTTATGTTTTGATCTCTTATGCTGGTTTCGACACATCGTACAAATATACTATAGGTTAAATAGTATGACATGTAAATGGAAAAATCATTGTTATCCTAAAAAATTGTTAATGCAATATTTACTCGTAAAAAAAAAGAATGATTCTTAAAATCAAAAATAAGTTTCGGCTTTAGAGAAAAGTCAGTCCCCCACACTTCTTGTCTGTGTGTGTGTGTGTGTGTGTGTGTCTTATATATATATATATATATATATATATATAGATAGATAGATATAGATATTTATGCTTGTATGTGTGCGTGTATGCTTTTATTTATGCTTGTGTGTGTGTATGCAGGCATCTATATATGCACACATTTAGGTGTAGGTGATTTACTCTCCAACAGTCTTTCTTTCTGTGTCTGCTTTTGCAGGCTCTTTTCTGCAAACATCAATAAATACACGAACAGAAGGAGAGGTAATACAGATATTGGCTCAGCACTTCCTAAGGGGCTGTTAATTTGTCTGGTGTCGCAGCACAAGATGAAAGCAGCAAATTGACAATGGTCGTCGAATCCCTTCACCGTTTCTCTCATCCACAACACGCTCGCTAACTATTTTCCTTTTCTCCTGCCCGAAACAGTGTGACGTTTGTCATCATAAGTAAACATTAATTAGGGACAAATATGCAAGAAAGTAAGTCATGGAAGGCCCTAGATAGTAAGTAAATATGGTAAGAAGATAATAATGCCATAAAAGTCAAAGAAGGAAAATATGACGGGAAAGAAAAATAGAAAAGAAACGGAAGAAAGCTGAATGAGGCAAGTGAAGAATAAAAGACGAAAACGAAACGATGGCAGAACTTAATGAAGCGTGCATATAACAATGAACGTGTTCGACGAAAAGCAAAAAGAGGCAATGCGAAAAAGAAATTTTACAGAACTATTTTTTAAAGTGCACAAAAAGGAATAACTAAAAGAATAGATCGATCTATGAAAGAAGTTAAGAATAGAAACAAAATTCAGAACGAAAACAACAAACGAAAAAAGCGGTAAGCATGAAGATAGATTGACAAAATATTAAAAAAAAGAAAGCAAGAATAAAAAAGAGATGGGCAAAAGAATTGTCGATAAGTGTGGGCTTCATGGCAGATGGACTCTTTAAAATGTCTCTGGTAAAGAGGGCTTTGAGGCCTGTTAATATAAATATGACGACGCAATATTATGCACAGATGTAGACAGGCAGACAGCCGGACAGATGAATGTCTGGCGGCGATCAAACCAAAATTGCCGCCATCTTGCTCGGTCATCTTGTATTCTGTCGTCGGAAGCAGACGATCATTTTATCATTCTATATTTTTCTTTTTGTGCCTAATACCTTTAGGCTGGTAATCACACTCGCATACACTGTGAGAGTATACATTTGTCTTGGCTTGGTGCCTCGATAAAGCATTGCATATGTCTAAATATTCTTGTATATAAATGACAATGTAAAAAAAAATTCTGAGCGAGTATATATTCTGGATCGTGTCATATTTATGTATGAATGTATGTCATTTAATAGTAAAAGATGTGAATATATATGCATATTCATTTAGTCTATTCAAATATATTTAAACGCTGTATATATATTTTTAATATTAGCATAAAATGGTAATACTGAAATTAAAAACTGCTAGACCAGTTTATCGGCCCTCTCTCATGAAAGCAAAAATCGAGGACAACAAAATGTGCAGAGTGGCTAAAATATATACAACTCCAGATTAATGTTATATTAATATAACATTAAGGGTTAAGTACCCACCAAACATTCATTTTGCTTAGAGAGAGATGGCTGGTAGGACTTAATGTATACGGATTCCCAGACCTTAATGTGATAATCGGTATAAGCTTTATTCAACGCTGAGAACATGTACGGGCTATAAGACCGAGAATACTATTGGTCTTTAATCAAGTGTTCAACTAACGCTGTACCTGATACATTAATGCACTTATGTAAATAGGCCACCTTTCCGCTGTGAATATTGGCTGTCACCTGTTGGCTGATCCGTGCCTCCAACCTTTGACCTGTTCCGGCTACATAGTCAACATCTCACTGGCATATGAATTTGTAAATTACGTAACTAATATGATGGCGAGGAAGAACATCCTTCTGAGTCGGTTTGAACATAGGTTGGGTACCAAAAACAATACGTGGATTAGCGGAAAAAAGAACTTCTTACACCAACTGAAATTTGCTTGGAAAATCACGCACTCATCTCACCAATCTAGGGAAAACGCAAATAGACGGGACATTTCTCAGAACCAAACTCAATCACTGTATCCTTCGATCTCAGACTTCCTCTCTGTATATTGGTAGCACTGCTACCACTATTTCCAGACGGGCAAAGAGAGTATGGAATAAGAGCAAGATGAAAGAACACACCACAGTTCTGGTGTACAAAGCTTTCGTTGTAAGCACCATCTTTGTCAGCTGTATACATTGGACGCTATGTGCTTAACAGAAACGGAAACTCAACACAATCCACATGCGCGGGCTCCGACGCTAAAACTCTCCTGTCAAGACAAAACGCTCCCTTCCCACAACACCGTTATTGAGAGGGCTGGGTTTCTCAGCATTTACAACCTCTTAAAACAAAAATGTTCAGACACATCGTACAAATGGACGGCAGTCAAATACCCTGGGACTCGGAGAGCTGGGTTAGGGAAAGCAGACCCCCAACTACGCTACAAAGATCGCTGTAAAAGTGACTTAAGAAACCTAGCCACCAACCTGGGCATGTGGGAAGCCTCCGAACGTTTATGCGTCAGGCGGGCAGTGCAGAAAATCCTCTTAAGTTTGAAGTGATCTTTATCCCACAGTCGGAGATAAAAAAGGCTAAGAAAGAAATCCCAAAGTGTGACAGACCAGGATCAAACTTCCTCTGTGCAAGTTGTAGGACGGACTATCATTCTTGAAATGCCCTATCAAGATTGTGCACCTGAACCCCCAGCAAGTGCACAACTCTATGATATTCCTAGACCAACGGAGGTCTAATTGAGGATACGATGAATTATATATTATTTCTATACGTCTTTAACTGGTATTGTGTACAATGACGTTTTCTTTGTGCATATATTTATAGCACGAACTTTCTTATACGCTTGATTTAGTTTATACATCTATATATATATCTGATATCTGTGTATATTTCTGAGATTAGGTATTGTAACTATTTACCTTGTTCGAACTGTTGTCCTCATATTTATTATCATATTCACCACGTTTCGGCCACAGCAGCGGTGAACGAAAAATTGGAGAGTTGAGTTACTAAAGTGAAATAACTGAAACTGAGATATCCAGGAGAGGCATGCCACGTGGAACTAGAGCAATCTACCCCGGTGGACAAAATAAAAAAAAATCGGTTCGAAATTCCAAGGTATATCAGCCGAAGAGGGCCGTAGCGTACAACAGCCAAAGCGTCAGGAATATGACAATAAAGATGAGGACAACAGTCGGAACAATGTAAATAGTGTAAATACCTGTATTTGAGTTTGTGAGTACTTTGGTAGAACTGCATATAAGTATTGTTATTTTACTATATATACCTTTGATAGACATTTGTTTAGGAAGTGAAATGAAAATATATGTATAGTACTGAATAAATGATTTGTTTGTTTTTTTTTACAGTTTATCAATATACATAAATATATTTAGATTGTAAGAATATTTTATAATAATGATTTACTGATACAAGTCCTACTATTTAGACCATAGTTTGGGTGAAGACGAGGATTCATACCTTTACTTGGATATTTGCACTTAAATGAATTTGATGAACCTGACTGGAATTTGAACTCGGCTTTCCGATTTCCAATTCTGAGCCATTATCCATTATACTACTCCCATCAAGCACTTAGGTACTTGATATTTCCAAGCGGTCACCGGTCGAAGTACTGACCAGGCACGACGTTTCTTGACTTCGGTGATTTTTGGATTCACTGTCGAATTCACTTCCCAGTGTGATTGTCAAACTCTACCTCCAGCAGAGAGGAACCCAGACGAGATTATGTCGAAGGGCCGTGTCTCTTCTGGGGATTGTAGACAGCTACCCGACTCCGTGTATGCGGGGTCTACGGGGAATTTTTGCCCGAGCCTATGGGCTCGGTTCACTCCCCATTAAATTCGGCCTTGTGCCACATCTGACCACGTGGGAAGGTTAGTGAATATCTTCTTAACTTTGTTTATCGTACGAGAACCGGTGTCTCAACGTGATATGTATGTAAGCTCAAATGCTTAGGAATAACGAGTATGGTTTTCTTTCTTTTTTAAAGAAAATAAAATCTTTTATTCATAAAAATTCATAGCATCATTATTCAGACATCAAATCATTTTCCTTGGTTTACTTTGATATTACATCGCCTTTCTGGTAAATTGTGTTTACTATTACAAAAGAATGATATCAATTTTGATCTAATTAATTTTTGATGGAATTATTGATGAGTTAAATTTGCTGAAATAGTTAACCAGAGTATAATATGTAGATAGAAGGAACAGCCTGAACATGAGAGATGGAAAAAATTTCCTGCGCGTGGAAGATCTTACTACTTCAGCTTCAGCTTGCTGTATCAGATTTACGATGCGGGGAGAAACATTATCATGTAACCAGCAGACATCCTTACCAACACCCAAAAAATCTTTTCTCTCCTCATACATCATTTAAACGAGTTGACAGGTGGATTTCTAATTTTTTGGTAAGTTCATCAAAATAGTTCTTCCAGGTTCTCATTTGGAAGTTCTGCAGTTTTCTAAACTGTTCTTTGACTCAAAAGCTTTTTCAAAGCTCTGCAAAACATTCTTGAATAGTGTTTTTTATCATTTTAATACCGAACATGGTTCGATTGAATAGTTAGCATAACTCATGTTCCTAGATTAAACAGTGGGTACAGAATCGAACGTGTCTCTCTATTCAGCCATGGTTTACCCCAAAATAAAATAAATATGTTTAAACAAATCTTAAATACATGAGCAATGGTAATTGTAATATTAGAATATTAGGCGTTCATTGACGTTAGCTACTCTCATTTGAAATTTATAAAATCTTTCGATTAAAACAATTTTCTGGGAAATTGAAATCTAGTAACTGTTATCGCTCTTTCAGGTATTGATGAGAATAAAGTTCCTAACTTGCTGTTTCAAGTATATATTGGTTATGTCATTATTTTCTCTTCGAGTTACATGTGCTTTTCATTTTAGTTGTTTCTGTTGTTTTTAAGTGACGCCATTTTTTTTATTTGATATGATTTTTTTTTGTGATTCTGTTGCACCAGTGCACAAGTTTCGGAGAAGAATGGTCATCTCTAAAACGAGGCTTCTTTCGCTCAAAACTATTTTTAACCATTGATTTAAGATAACGGTTGTACACAGTTGACATGTTATATATTTCGGAAAGAGTTTGGCGTCATGCATGATATCGATATGAAAGTCTCGTTCTGCTGAGGCTACGTAAGACATAAGGAACTGAATAAGCGTATGTAAGAACATAAGGAATTGAATACGCGCATGTAAGAACACAAGCAACTGAATAAGCGCATGTAAGCACACAAGGGACTGAATAAGAGCATGTAAGAAAATAAGGAATTGAATAAGAGTATGTAAAATCATAAGGAACTGAAGTTTGTGCGAAAGATGCCTGTGGGAATATTTGTGTCATTTTACTATATCTGTGCATTCCTGTGCTTCTTATATATATATATATATATATATATATATATATATATATATATATATATATATATATATATATATATATATATATATATATAAGCTTTTATTATTCGAATTCATTTTGGACTTTTTTCCATGTACTTATTGTCTTGTAAATTTTAATGATTGTGTATTATTATCTTTTGTGTTTGAATGTATTTATTGTACCATGTGTGCGTATTTTCAATTATTTATTATCTATATTATATTTCTACATTATTTTTTTCTTTTGATTTATACAGTGATTTGTTTTGATTTGTTTTTTTTATTCAGAGCCATATTGCATTACGTGTTGATATCTGATTTCACTCGGACATTTCCAGTTTCTTTTTTTACTTCTCTTTCTCCCTAATTTGTTTCCCTGCCATGCGCTGTGCGCTAATAATCTAAGTCTGCGCATGCTGTTAAGATGCATGACTAACACCACTACATTTTTGTTTTCATTTGTTTTTAATTATTTATTCAATTTTTTTTTTTTCAGAGCTCCACCAAGGCTAGCGAGAGCGGCATTGTGGACGACCTCCAGGCGGTCAAAGACGATGACGACGATAATGACGACGATGAAGATGACAAACTGCCTTCTGGTCATGACTACGACACGGAGAGATTGAAAGCCTTTAACGTAAGCAGATGATACACTCAGTCTTATTTTCGAAACCCTCCTGCTTTTTTCTATCCACTTTTGTCCTCTTTAATTGTGGTTTCCGTTCTTTATCACTTTGTTATATTCATTGTTTATTTTTCTCGCATTTAGTCTCTTCTTCTAAACCAACCCCGTGTCTCGCCACAAAGGCTTAAACTTTCGCTTATATTATTCAATTTTTTCTTTCTCTACTATGCTTTCCTTTTTATACCATTTACATTGTTCGAACAGTTGACCTCATCTTTACTGTCACATTCACAACGTTTCAGTCGTTGTTCGCTCGGGCTTTCTTCAGGTGATATTTATTTGAATTTCGAAGGAAACCCTTTATTTAGTAGATTATTCTAATTTAATGTATCCCGACTAAATCTCTGTTTTAGTTAATTCGCCTTGATAACTCACCAAGTTTTTGTTCTCCTTGCTAAGACCATCGATTGAACAGATGTAGCAAGTGTCTCGATATAGTCACTCTAATTCATGTCAGTGGAAAAAGTAACGCCAAGAAGGTGTAGAGTGTTGCTCTCCGGGAGTTCAGGATCAGCCCATCTCTCCTCTGTCCTAGCCCAGGTGGCTCAATGTCGAACGGGCAAGCTTGTAAAATTCAGTATGATCAAAACAAAACTAGTAACGTTCAACCGCTACGGAGTAGATCCTGAATATTTACGTATCATGATGGATGGGTTTTCTCTCATGG
>OZ038476.1:85949411-85956911 GCA_964036315.1 Acanthosepion esculentum
CACGTGTGTGTGTGTGTGTATATATATATATATATATATATATATATATATATATATATATATATATATATATATACATCCATACACACACACACAAAGAAAACTATGTTCATACTCCCCGTTTATCTCTAGAATTATGATAAAATTGTTTTCCTCAGTTGGGATATCTACTGGTTCGTTTAAATTGCAAGTTTTAACAACTATTTTCTCTCTTTACAGATGTTTGTCCGTTTATTCGTGGACGAGAATCTTGATAGAATGGTGCCCATCTCGAAACAGCCCAAGGATAAAATCCAGGCAATATTAGAAGCATGTGACAGACAATTCCCTGAATTTCACGAAAGGTCGCGAAAACGGATCCGGACATATCTAAAGTCTTGCCGTCGGATGAGGAGGTCTAAAGAACAGAACGGCTGGGAACCGGTAAGATATCTATCTATCTATTTATTTTTACTTATAAGAAAAGTTCAAAGGAAAAGCGCTTCACGCACTCTGATGTTAGCTTCTTTGATTTTATGAAATGAAGTTCTGGTGAGTTACTGAACAAAACGGGTGCAGAATTACTCTTTGTATTCAGCAGCCTCTGAAGCACTCAAGGCCGATTATATTTTCTTTAAAAATCCTCATAAAGAATTTATTGACACTATATCAAATGACGATGTCTTATTTAACATGTCAAAGCTCTAGCAGTCGTTGTAATATAAATACGATAGGTAATCAGTACAAAAACCTTTTCTGTAATCATTGAACGCGAACAAATATTAAATAGGTTTCTTTGAAGGATTAAGTATCTGATACGCAAAAATAAAATAAAAATCATTAAGCCTGGATTAGGAGATTTTAAGAATAATGTACTGTCAAGTCGGTTAACTTTTCAGTTAACTTTTAAGTTTTCGGCACTTTCGCTAACTCTTTTAGTCAACAATATATCCTAGGGTCACCGTTTTTGTTTTAATAACTCCTTGCTTGCAACTATATCATAAGTAATAATAACGTCTTTTAATTGCTTATTATTTATTTTTTCCGTTAGCAAAGTCACCCGACATTGCCAGTAACTTTGATAGCAAATTGAATTTCTATTTAAATCAATGTTAAATTGCTTATGGCTAACTTTGATAATATTTTAATATGCCAACACAATTACAGAATTGATTGATTTTTCAAGGCTTATCAACTTCTTGCAGGTTATTTAAATCCAGAAAATATTTTTTGGATTGTAAGAATGGTTTGGCGATAATATTTATTTACTGATTCAATTACTTTTATTTAACCCATAGCTGAGGGAGAGGTGAATTCATATTTTGTGTATTTGCACATGTGAATATAAAAAGCACGACTAGAATTTGAACCCGGTTCTCCAAATTCCAATTCCGTGGTTTTATTTATTATACCACCTTCACACCAATCTTACAGCACTTAGCATTCCCTAGAACTAACCCATCTAAGTACTGACAAGGCTCGACGTCGCTTGACTTCAGCAATTCTACGGAAATTAACTATGTATTAGAAGTATCTTTTATATCAATACCAGAATCTTTTCGTAAAGGAAAATATCATCTACTCAGTGGGAAATATTTTATGTAGAACATAACTAAGCCAGAATGGAAATTTCTGAAATTAAAAAGCATTTTTGATTATTTTTTTTAAACTTCGTAAAATTGCTTTCCTCCTGTGCTGGCAATGAAAATTTTTCTTTTTAAGAAAGTATTTAATTTTACTGACAACGTTAATCTCATTATCAAAGTTATCCGACTTGACAACAGAATACAAATCTATTTACTGAAAAATAAATCCATCTGTTGCTGAAGGCTAAATAATTAGGGTGTTAACGAAGTAAGAATTCAAAATGAAAATCATTTCATTAGGAAATTTTGGTAGAACAGTTATAATCACGAATGAATAAAGATGTTTCTTTGGATTTGGAGAACCATCGCAAAACTTGAGAATAGATCGTTGGCAAATGTAGTAAAGATTTTAAAAACTATGATGGCTAAGATGTTTAGTTTTATTAACGAAGTCAGGGAGCATGTTAAGCTGTAGACTGATTTCGAAACAAAAGTTTTATCTTAGTTTTGCCAATGGTAAAATCTTCCTACAGTTTGATTTCTCTTTTCTTGTGACGCCCTACGTAAGATATTTTGAATTACTAGAAAATAGTGCCAATCATAAGAATGAAAATGAATCCTATGATAAAATGCATTGTATTTGAAATACCATATGATTATTCTATAATTCAGCATAAATTAATACTGAACAATTATTTCACTCACTATTATTTCACTATTTAAATGCGAATATTCTAATGACACAAAAATATCAACTAAAATTTACAACGTTGATATTTTATTAGAAAATTACTTTTTAACTATTTTATTCGTATCATCCAAAAATGATAATACTAAAAGAATTTTGTCATTGCGTTAGATCTCTGTTAAGTAGGGATTTTTTTTATCTAATTCTGTTATCGACTGTAAAAAGAACTCTGCATTTAAAACCGTTAATCGTCAGAACAAAATAAACTTTTAAAAAAATCAATGTATTAGCAGCATGATCTCTCCTACATTCTAATGAGATAATTAGGTTCGTTATTATTATCATCCAAATATTTCGGCTGTTGTGATCTCCGGCCTTTTTCAGGTGTCTGTAATTCTGGATAAACTTCAGTGAATTTCAAACTGAACACTTTATTTAATCTAAGAGAAATAGCGACTGAGAGTCCTAAGATTGACAGCAAGTTTCCGTCAAAGGTGGCAATAAGAACATTAAGTTTAATTGTTGAAAAATTTAGCTTCTGGTTTTTTGCACAGTATGCTAAAGGGTTAAAGCGTTGGTTAGTGAATTTGTTAGCATAGTAATCGTGGCTTCTATACCTGAGACGGGTAGTATGGATCTACTCAGACCCCTCAGTCGGAACATGATTTGCAATAACTGAGCAGTACTAAAAAGGAAAATGAACAAACGTGAGATATCCCAAAATGGAATGACAACATTCTATGTTCATTCGAAGTTCTGTGAAGTTTACCCGAGTCAACAGACACCTCAAGAAAACCGTAGGTTATCACGTTTAAAAGTTCTGATAGTAACCACAAAGAGACCAGAAAGAAATATTTGGATGTTATGTTGTGAATACAAGTTACATCAACGTCTGGTAATACTTCTCATTATTCTGACAGTGGAATAGCTTATTATAACAAATATGGAAGACACGGATGCGTAACCTATACATAAACATATGCATATATATATATATATATATATATATATATATATATAGTCACTTTGTGTTATACAGGGTGATTGAGAGGTAACTCCCTACTTTATGTATGAGTCTCCCGTCTAACTACAATTTTTACAAGATGGAAGAGGCCATCATACATAAAATAGGGAGTTACTTTTCAATCACCCTGTAAAGTAAATTAGAAGAAACTGATAATCTCAAGGACAGCTAAATCCTTTGTTTTGAATTAACATTGGACATTCTGACTACCGAAAAACAAATCTTAAGCTTCTTTCGAGTTTAACTATCGATCTGGCAGAAAGGTGTGACTTTATTCAACAAGGGAGCAGAATTTTAGCCTATTCTTTCTTCAGTTGAAATACAGTTGCTGGTCTAAAGTTTTAAAATATCTTGTTATATATATATATATATATATATATATATATATATATATATATATATACACACATTAAAAATTGATATTATTTGTATGACTTGTAAATATATTATACAACTTATTTACAAAGATAATTTATTTTTAAATACTAACTTTATTTGTGTTTATGTTAAGATTTCTTTTCGATGTATTTCCCTTTTTGTGTAAAATAAAAATCCTTAATGATAATTTCCGCGTGAGTGGGACATAATTCGTTTGATGACAGTTGAAGCATTTTCCTATGTAACTGCAGACTGATCTGTTTGTTCTGTTTTCCCATTTGAATGTTACTGACAATGACTTCGTTTGTAATAAGTATTAAATACCTCACTTCTTGCTGTCTGATCTTCTCTAATACAAAAGAAACAAAGTTAATCCGTAAAAAGAATTCTGAAATGTTTTGTCTTTTACCGAAAAGACAGAAGACTGAAATCAAATAACAAAATTCATTCAATTAAGTATAGGGAAAAAACTGCGCATCGTTTGCAGTTATAATTAATATATATATATATATATATATATATATATATATATATATATATATATATATTTCAAATGTTTCATTAAATAATATAAAAATATTATGCCTATTTATTTTTATAATAATCCTTTCTAGTTCTCTAATCAGGTTCCTGATGTTAAGTTGAAATTCATCACGGAAGGCGCCATAATTTTTGCTTACTCAAGTACATTCGATCTCCTCCGAGATCATCCTCAGGAGTGTCGTTTAAAGACAAAACAAGCGTCCCATTGTAAGGGAGTTAATCGGAAATGGTAGAAAAGCAAAATAACATTAAATGTTGGTCAAATGCACTTCAAAACGTTGCTGCTACACTTGTAATAGATGTTGTTCAGTGTTGGTTGGTTGCTTTTGATCTACAGCGCTTTCCTTGAATGTCAGCTTAACATCAAGAAGCTGATTAGAAAAGATCATTATGAAAATAAGTAGACATAATATGTTTATAATATTTAATAAAACATTTTGAATGAATATATGTTACCTAAATACACACACACAATTATATATATATATATATATATATATATATATATATATATATATATATATATGCCTTCAGCATCTCTACTTCAGAGTTTCGTCGACGGACCCTCCGGAAATCACTCCGTTCACTCGTCAGAGGTACGAAACTCTGGAGTCGGGTTTCTGAAGGTAACATCAATCAGCTAAGTGACACATCTTTTAATTCTATTCATTCTATTAATGCACTTTACTGCAAAGACTACTTGCCTTAAATGTCTAGCTTATATATATATATATATATATATATATATATATATATATATATATATATATATATATATATATACACAACTTTGAGCGAGGTCGATTTGAACATCGGGATCAACTGCGTGCAAATATTAAACAAGTGGGTAGCTTGCTGCTGCTCTCAATAATAGCCCTGTCTGCCACTGTGGCTTTGTCACACGCAGTAAATCAGGCCTTGCTGTCCACTCGCGAAAACACGTGCCAATTCATTCTCAACCATTCGAATGAAATGGGTCAACCACATGTTCAATCTTCACGCCCCTGAGAGATGACTTCGATGTTCACTTTTATAGTGGCATACGCTCTCTTATATTGAGGACTATAACCCATAAATATGACATACCTCAAAATTATATTTTATCACACACACACACACACACACACACACACACATACATATATATCTATATATATAGGGTGTTTCATTAAGACGCATCAAAGTCTGCAGTAAATAAATCAGTGTTATTGGGGAAAATTTATTTATTTCTCTATTGGATCATATTGTTTAAGTGATAGCTATTATGTGTGAAAAATAATATATATATATATATATATATATATATATATATATATATATATATATATTATATATGATCCTTAATTACTATTATTCTTTGCCAGTCATCTACTTGGTGAAACAATTCTAAAGGAAAATGTATTTAAAATAAAACTTTTAAAAAACAAATTACAAGAAACGTCTTACGTTAAAACAAATGTTAGCAAAAGCAAAAGGAGATTTTCTTAAGATGTAAACATTTCTTAAATGAAACATGCTTTATTTAATTTTTCTTCCTTTCATTCTTATGGGCCTTTCTTAATAACTATATCTCATCTTGGAAATTCAAACTAACACTATAAAATTATTTATTAATATGCATAAACATACAATAAAGGGGCAATAATCAAGAATGTATCTATATGACTAAATTTAAATCATCTGCTAGTTAGCGCCTTACAGAGTCGGCACTAAAAGCTATCTTGGTCATTTAAAGACCTCGCTGATACGAGTTCAAATTTCCTCGGAAGCTAATTCTTTGATTTATATTTAGACTGCTTACTTAACGTAGAATGCAAACACAAACGGGGGTTTTCAATAAAAAAGAAACACAATGTGAAATTTTTTTTATATGGCTGCATGGAGCAATGTAGTTTCTTATGTAACATATATAAACAATCTTACACAATATCTTATGTTATTTTGCTTATGTAATTACTAGTATGTAAATTATGTTTAGCTTTTAACTACAGTGATATAACGTTTTTGAGACAAACATGACTTACCGGTAAGAGACGTTCTCAACAATATTAGCCATAACCTACTGACTGGTTTTAATCTCTAGCTTGAAGAGTATTAAAGTGCATCGTTTAAATTACTGCTCATCGAATCATTGCTCATATACAACTTTACAAAGCCTTTCCATTTTTTTTTCATATTGCATTTTCTTGCACAATATTACCCAGCTGAACTGCGCATGCGCTGGTGTTTATTTTTCCTGCTGAAATACATTAATCAACTCGGGCCTAATATGGCCCAAAAAATCTTATGCATCTTTCAGAACCGAAAACTCTGGAAGAATTTCTCGCTCATCAAACGTTCCTCCCTTGGCCAATATGGCACAATATCTGATTAGGATAACCACGTTGTCACTTTGAATCTCGAGCGATCATGGCCCGCCCATCCCTCTGCTGGTGATAAAAACTGGTCTATGTTTGATTAAATGCGTCGTGCCTTGCCTCCTAAATTGTCGGGTGACTAGAGTTGTACACCATTACATACTTTCAGGTCCCTTCGACGCTAGGAATGAGATCGCCTCCTGTCGACAAACATAAAGTCCAAAAGGTATGGCAGAATGAAAAAATGAATTGTTACTTAGAGAAATAGAATTTCTTTTTTTTTTGCTTTCTTTTCAGTTTGACGATTTCAAAACATGTAATTCTTAATGCACACTGGTATCGACTCTGTAGAGAATTTAAGATTTCATTTTTTGTTATCTATAATACTGGCATGACATTTTCTGTAAGATTAACGAAATACGCGACACGTCGCAGAATCACGTGATTAAGTATACGTCGCCAGTGTGCTGATGTAGATTTGGGCAGGAAATAAATGTATAGTTTTGCAATATATATTATAAAGTTTCCAATTTGTATTATAGATTTATTTAATATAGGGTTTTTATAATCCAATACCACTTAATTTTCAGGCTTCACACACACAATTAATACCTATCAAAACTACTTATCATGGGTTACAGTAATCATAGAAAACTTCCTAAATCTTTGTTAGCAAAGCGAATCCATGATCATATATATGTGCATAAATGTATTTTTATACGACAAATAATCCTTATCAAAACTGTCCAAATATGATTATTGTTTTCTGGGATTATTTTACACTAGTCATTATCAGAAAAAAAGTTATTGTTGTCAGTATCACTGAAAAAAGTTTTTATTTGCTTCATCTCTCTCTCTCTCTCTCTCTTTCTTTTTCTCTCTCTCACTTATATATATATATATATATATATATATATATATATATATATATATATATATATATAT
>OZ038476.1:85961911-85964411 GCA_964036315.1 Acanthosepion esculentum
ATATATATATATATATATATATATATATATATATATATATATATATATATATAAGCGTAGCTTAGATATAGCACAGGACCGAAAGTATGGTGCACCACGTATGAGGATCGCTCGCACTATTCAATTGTTATTGATGTTGCGAGACAAGCTTGCTAACCATTGCACCACATCAAAGTATCATATATATATATATATATATATATATATATATATATATATAAAATATTATATATATATATATATATATAAAATATTATATATATATATATATATATAAAATATTATATATATATATATATATATAAAATATTATATATATATATATATATATAAAATATTATATATATATATATATATATAAAATATTATATATATATATATATATATATAAAATATTATATATATATATATATATATATATATATATAAAATATATTATATATATATATATATAAAATATATTATATATATATATATATATAAAATATAATATATATATATATATATATAAAATATTATATATATATATATATATATAAAATATTATATATATATATATATATAAAATATAATATATATATATATAATATATATATATATATATATATAAAATATAATATATATATATATAAAATATAATATATATATATATATATATATAAAATATAATATATATATATAAAATATAATACATATATATATATATATATATATATATATATATATATATATATATATATATAATAAAAATATAAATTTAAGATATGTAATTTTTATAGGTAAAAGTGTTCAGTATCCGGAATAGAGCATATGTAAATATAAAGGTGGACACGGAGGACAACACCGAACAGCGACAGTCTTTTTTTATATAACATTCAGTCGCATTTACATAAAAATTTAAATCATATATGTATATATATCTACCATTAGTGTCTCCTAGTAAAATTCACATTTAGAGCCTTATCATTTGAGACCTCCCTACAGTAGTCTGTATCAGTTAGTCCATGCCAGTTTATCCTTCCATGATCATTACATTCTGTAACAAGCATTCTTCATGATGTGAAGATTGCAGTTAAACGCGAAACAGACAGTCACCACTCGGCGCTGACGTCTGTGTCAACTTATATGCCTCGCGCCCTTAGGATCATCGAATGGTTGCACTGCTCCGATTTTGTGTCCAATGAGGAGCTGTGCTGGAGGACCTGCCAGCTGAGTATTCTCCGCTCCATCGTCCAAGGCTGTATTCGCTGGTACGGCCACGTCCTGCGATAACCTGGTGACCACCCTGCCATTGGCAAACTGGAGATGACCTCGTAGCAGTCTCCGCAGCCGCTGGAAGGATGTCGTCCAGCCAATCAGTCAAATGCAGGAAGATTTTCTGCCAAGACTGCCGGGCTGGAAGGTACAATACGTTGAATCTACATGGCACGATAATTATTATTATTAGTAGTAGTAGAAGTAATAGTTATATACCCAACGTAACTGCAAGATTGCCCATTTGTTAGCCTAAGCTTTGAATCGTCGTATTTTAGAAATGATTAAAGGTATCTTACTGGAATTCTCTGAGGTTTTTATAACACTGTTGGACTCTACTTTGAGCAATAAGAATGTATAATTATTGTCCAAGTTTAACAGAAGAATTGTGATGTCCATCATAATCATCGCTAAGGATTGGAAGCTCATGAAGGATTGAAATATATATATATATATATATATATATATATATATATATATATATATATATATATATATATATATATATATTTTCCAGGATTATTTTCCAGCTTATTCAAGATGATCATCGCCCTCTCTAAATTTCTTTCTGTCTTGGGGTAACAAGGTGCCTCACAGGTTTCACGTACGATTTAATTTTCAAATCTTAAATGTCTTATCAATTGAGTTGGATCTTTTCTAATTGATCTCTTTAGCTCTAAGTTGAAATGATGGTTCCTCTTCCTGTTGTGACCACGTGAGTCAGTTTCCTCCTCTTTACTGTTCCTTCTTTTTAAAACTTATTCAACGCTTCCTGAATGGAGTCGAAGATGGAAGACAGAGTATGAATGCTGGTACCTTAATGAAGGCCTGACTGATATATTTCCTTTCACCTTTGCTCATTTGGGAAGACAGTGTGTCTGACACAACAATTTTAACCTGCTCTCTTTTTTGCTGAATAACTCAAAACGTTTTCCAGAGATTTTTACGAAAAATGGCGCCAACATGGCTAAATGGCTTTCTTATCTGAAAACCAGGAAAAAGGAAACTCAGTTAACTCAGTGTGTTTTTTTTTATATTAAACATTTTGTGGGATGGACAATTTTGCTGCTACATGATTTGGACAATTTTGCTGCTACATGATTTGGACAATTTTGCTGTTACACCTGGTGTATGAAGTTTGGTAAAGGCTAAGGATTTTTTTTATTAATGAGTTTTAATTTATTTTTCTATATTCCGGGTCATTTTCTTGGTTTCCGGTACATATTTGAATATAAATTGTCCAGTT
>OZ038476.1:85969411-86034411 GCA_964036315.1 Acanthosepion esculentum
AGACCTTACTCAAACCACATATGCATACACCATATAGAGAAAAATAACGCTTCTCAATCCTAACCGCTGGAGACGAATTCTAAATTAAAAGTGAAAAAAATACAAAGATTGATAATAAATAAATAAGATATTAGAACGATCAGAGAAAACAAAGACAGAGGCACCGACGCAAGACTGTCGAACAGGATTTAATCTCGTGACAGAAGGGATAGATTTAACTAATTTGCATCCAATGAAATATCCATTGCCTTCCAGCTTTTCTACGTGCATTTGAGTGAGACGTAAGTCAATATGTGTGCTTGTTAATATCAGTGTTTGAACGCATGCAAGTATGCTCGCCTTTGTATATATATGAGATTAAGAGCTGGCATTCTCTGATTCGGCCAGTTCTGGCAATTTCTGTGAAGACTGTACTGCTCCATTTTACGATTGTGATTTTGGCTATACCTTTTTGATTGAATAGCCAGTGGCAATAAATAATATAAAAAAAATAAAAATCACTAAAGAAAAGTAATTATAGCCATTGAGCTTAAACTACTCGGATCAGTGAACTGATCAAATCTCTGTATTTAGCTCAAATAGATGCCATTTGTTATGATGTCCGGGAAGAATTGACTGATTTTAACAAACCCAAAAGAGATATACGTCTATATTCATTGAACTACTAGCGAAGATAGTATTTACACTATTTACATTGTTCGAACCTCTGTGGGATGAGGTTGAAATAATAGAGAACAACACTGAAAAACACGAAAACTTAAGGAAGCGGCACATATGCTAGGCTACAAAAATCTCCTAAGCGGGCTAAGCATAGACATGAATACAATATGGGAAACAGTAATACAAAATGCTGGAGAAAAACAACAGTAACAAAAAATTGTAATATGAGCTCTGGTAAAAAAATGTTTACTGAGACATTAGGTTTATAAGTCCCAAAAATTTCATCACTTATGTCGCAAAGCGGATAAAAGCGTTGGTTGAAGTAACCCAGTGACTTGACCCAAAGAGTTGTGAGTTCAATACCCAACTACAGTAGAGGTGAACAAAAAGTTTGTAAAGTTGAGTTACTAAAGGGAAATAACTGAAAATACAGAAAAGGCCGCGTGGAACTAGAACTGCATAAAGGGTTCCGTTCGAAATTACAATGTATATCACCTGAAGAAGGCTGGAGCGTACAAGAGCCGAAACGTCTTGAATATGACAATGGAGATGAGGGCAAAAGTCTGAACAGTGTAAATATTTCAATGATAACTAGAACAATAAGATTTCCTTACACAACAGTATTACTTAATTATTAATTAATTACTTGGTTAGTTAATACTTAACTATTTGGTAGCATGGCGGCGAAATAGTTAACATCATCATCAGTCCCATGTCAAGGTTTGGTTGCAGACTCGATACACAGCCGATCACCTGACCAGTTCCTTCCACATATTTGGGCTGAAAGCCGGGGATGTATGCATAGCTTGTCTTGGGCAAGTACATCGGACGAAGCCCATCCATATCTAGGTCGAAGACTCGCCTTGGTTACGGACACATACCCGTTTATTCTATCGAAGGAACTCTTCGCTCTGACCAGCGATGCCGTGTCACGACGGCACTGGCTGTATACATAGCTATGGAGCTCATTTTACCCCTTTGACCCATACAAGAAAATTCATCCGCACTTTAACAGGTTTTCTTGTTAATCTCAGTGGGTGTCTAGTTATCCTTCTCACGGAAAAGGCTGTGTAGTGGGGAACCGGTTTAGTTGCCGACGATCCGCCCCTGCAGCATGTAGTCCGTTTTTACCTGATATAAACCAAATAGTTCATTCTTCAGATATATTGCTACATTACAAATCCAGGAAATCGTAATACGTCACGGAGTATATGTGCTATAATAATTCGAGCAATACTGGAAACCGGAAACGAGTCACGTTTTTGCATTTTACTTCTGTGGTTCTAATTTTTTTTATATCATTAATGTAAAATAAATGATGACGTATTATAAGAGAGGTTTGCTGGTGCTGAAAACGACATAAAGTGGTTAAGCGGAAGAAACAGACACGCTACACAAATGCCGAATAAGGTGAGTATTAATGCATATGGACTATCAACTTAGTATGGAAACTGAATGAGAACATTCCATCCTCATGTTTTGAATAAAGTGTCCGGCTTGAATTTCCGTGTACATATTGAATAAAATGTTCGGCTCAAATTACCAAGTACAAATTTCGAGTACGTAGACAAACACCAGAAAACGGCCGGCGAATACAACGGTCGGAATATAACACCTAAGATGAACGTCCTGGACCTGATCGTCAGTTCTAATTTCTGTCTGAAGTTCGCAAATGATAACTACAATAGCAAGAAGCCGGAAGAGTTCCACAGGCAAGAAATGCGAGATAAGAAACCGTTGGCAAATAATTTACGGGTTGCATCTAGCCAATTCAAATGTAAATTGACGAAACTTTGTTGCTAATATTGTACTGCGTTTAGATTCATAAAGTCTAGGTAGCAAATTTCATAAGAACAATTAACATGAAAGTATTTATAGAAAAAGTCACAGGGAAGTTACATTACAGCGGTGGGGTGGGAGTGACTGAAGTGAAGATGCCAGGTTAGGACAAATAACATTGCTAATTATTCTTTGGATTTTATCAAAAATCTCTAAATATATTGCAAAATCACCAGACCATATGTGGCGTAAGTATTCGAAGCATGGGCAAATGGTAGACGTATAAATCAGATTCTGGCGAGAAAATTGTCTGGCAAGACAGAGAACCAACTTTTGTAACAGCTGATCTAGCACTCTGCTAGCCTCGAAACCTACTCTCTAAATGAGGCTGCTTGATTTGAAAGTCTATTGTGTCTCAAGTTCTCTCCAGATCTAAAGCGGAACTCACATATACGACCCCTCGCTAAAGGTGCTGAAAGAGTGATCAGTTCAGGAAGTACCAAATTCCTTCTGTCAAGTTTTATCTTTACAAGAGTCAGATCAGAGAAAAATGAAGTACTGGGCAGGAGTTGCTCAAACCTTTCCAGCCTTGACAGATTTCAAAATAACTTATACTGCCTTGTGGAGGATGGGTTTATTTTCAACCGTACACTTCCTTTCCCATGGATACAATACCGCTCCTCTACTTCCATTGCAAATTTCAAGATAAGCTCCATTAGTACAGCAAGTTCAGACATTTACAACCAAGACCCGCCTTGCTAAGGTCAGAGAGTTCAAACAGCCTCCTTTAAAACGTATTCCCTTGGCAAGAAAAAAATGTTTCATTCAGAAAGCTTTTTCTTAAGAACTGGTACTTTGCAGGACAGACTCCCATGTGGATACTTCCCTGAACATTACAACATTAAATTCGTTAGTGTTAGAGTCAAGCATTATCTATTTTACATAATTTCTCTTTCTATATCCTCCAATTGGCTTCCTATCATTAACATTAATAATCATCTTCCTTGAATGGTGGTTGGACCTTCTATTAGGTGAACATCAATCAAGAAATATTTATAAGATATCGCACATTGAAAGATAGTACTAATAAAATAGTGTTCGATGTAATATAACAGAACTATTAAGTATATATTAGTACATATGCATATTATCCCTCACCGGTAGCACGACTCGGAGTTTCATGGGCAACGCAATCTTCAGATGTTGGATAGAGACTCTTTGCATTGTGCATGAAACTCTGAGTCATGCTATTGATGAGGGATTATATATATATATATATATATTGGTGTATGTGGAGGCGGATCAATAAGTATGTAATTATTAGCTGATGTGATTTATTGATCTGAAATGTGCATTGCATACTGTTTCATCTCGATGATAAATATCCACAATTGATTCATGTACGAGTGATTCTCGAGCATTCATTGAAAATGCGATTGTATTCTCAATAATATACAGAAGAGCGATTAGTATTCCGAATTACAATAATCTCCTATGTCAATTATAATTGATCTCTTTCTTATATTTACTGTTATCAGTAGATTGTTTTAGTAAACAGTCCCGGTGAGAAAGAAAGAACAAAAAAGAAGCAAACACCTCTTTAAAAAAAATGATATCACGAAATAATGACAGAAAAATGTTATGGCCCGTCCATTTCAGCAACGACTAAAATATACAGCAGGCTTTTCTAAAGTGATATATATATATATATATATATATATATATATATATTATATATATGTGTGAAAGAACGAAGTATAAAATTTCAACGCTCAAAATATTAATTTAAAACATAGCTCAATACAAAAGTAGAGTAATAAATATTTATTATTCACTGTTACATTAGAACATGTAAATATCGGCTACAAAACTGTAAACTTTTCTTTCAACGTTACATCAACGTTTCTTAAGGTGGCAAACAATGATGGTACTACCATCCTTGTTTGCCACCCGAAGAAACGTTGATTTAACGTTGAAAGAAAATGTACAATGTTCTAATGTAACAGTGCGTAATATATATATATATATATATATATATATATATATATCCCTGCACTCTTGAGCGTGCATAACTCTTTGGGTGCAAATCTATGGTCTCTCGAGACTGACGGATGCCATATTTTAATGTGCTTAGGAAGACTCACCCCCACTAAAATGACCCCAAACAATAATAAAGTATACAATAAATGTAGGTTTCTTTAAAAGCAAACAAAGTGCTCCACAAGATATATACATATATAACCAACAACTCTCTCTCTCTCTCTCTCTCTCTCTATATCTATATATATATATATATATATATATATATATATATATATATATATATATATATATATATATATATATATATTATAAACAAACATTTTCTGGTCGTTGTATCTTTTGAAATAATTTAATTTCTTACCCCTCTTATCAAAAAATCCCAACGAAATTTCCTTACACACATATTCAGTTTTGATTACAACCTGAAGAAACTAAATGTAACATAAGTCACGTTGGCTAAACGCGTCGTTTAAAAGCTTTTCCAATTTCTGTCGTTATCTCTACTTTCGTTTCGGAAACTTATATTTATATTTCTTACAAACACGCGCATGTATATATATATATATATATATATATATATATATATATATATAAATATATATATATATATATAATTTTCTTAATGATCACAATAACTTTCATTTTCAATAAGCTGCTTTGACTTGGCCTAATAGGCAAACAGAATAATAGGCAGACGTGTGTGAAAACAATCTAAACTCTCTAATTACGTTTATTTAGCAAACAGTTATTTTCCTCAACGAACTCATCAAATGTAAATTTTCTCCATTAATTGCTAATTAGAGCGGGTCACAACCGTTCCAGCTAAAAATATTTTCTAAATCCTCAGCTCTTGTTTCGAGCACATGGTTTACAACTGCTTTTCTCCCTATTGAATAGCTCAAGAGGGTTTTCGGTGTACCTTGCCGAGCTGATTAGCTATTATTGCTGAGTAGCGAGTTCGATCTTCACGAGTTGCCCCATATTTGTGGATTGCTAAAACGTATTTAAGCTCAGCAAATAACTCTCTGCCAGTAATATTAGGGTGGGGTTTGCAAGTCGATATGTCCAACGTCGTCTTTCTTTATCTCCGCATACAGCAGATTGCGCACTAACGGGAGATAGTTCGCACCAAAGACATCGGCTTTGAGTGGCCATATTTATTTCCCTCTGATCGCATGTAACGCACTGATCAGAGACTGCTAAAATTATCTCCAGGTCGTTGGTGTCACATCAAACCCAGGCTTCTCATCCGCTTTACTTTGTCAATTTCATATTAGTTTCAGCCGCCTACTCTTCCGTGGTGACTTGTAGTCATGGCCAAACTGCAACCTGCGGCGCTTAGTGAATGACCTGCCTAATTGAACAAAGTAACTATAAACAAAATGTTTTTTTTTTTTTTTTGCTATCCTCTGAAAGCCGCAATGATGGAGAAAGCATTAACTCGCACCATCGCCAGTGAGACACGCTGCAAGTGCTACTCCGTTTCGTGAGGCTCGTCCCTTAATCGAGAAGCCATCCCGCCAATCCTCCGAAGGAACGCCATTGAACGAGGACCAATAATTCCAGAAGTCTCCACTGTAACGGGAGTAAAAAAAAAAATCTATCAGCAAGAGAAGAATATTTAACTATTTTTTTTTATCTCTGCGTCACTACCACGGTCGAGGCCTATGGGCTCGATTTGGGAAGGGAACCCAGCTGCATCCAGATCTCTTCTGATGATGTCGTTTATTGCTGCATGCCTTGGAAAGCAACCGGCACTACGATGACAGGAGAGAGGATGCAAACCGAACTCATCAATGGAAGCTCCACATGTACATAATTTGAGCCAAAGACGGATCGCGACTCCGACACGAGTGCACTCATCATCTAGAAGGGTACCGGTAGATCAAAAGGTCACTGCGTTGAACCAGGCGCCACAACTCGGTTGTGAAGGAGATAGTAGACAGGCGAGGTAATGCTGATACAGAGAGAGAGAGAGGGGAATTTTTGCCGTGGAAAATTTTGCCGTATAGGATTTTTGCCGTAAGACAATTACGCCACATTTTTTTAATATGCAAATTACCTTGTTATCAAGTATATCTGGCTCACACTATTGTTACTTCGATTTAAACATTTTAATAAGCGAAGTCATTGGATCAAAATCCTACATCATTCATCCTCGTCAGTGAGGAGCGCAAAAATTTCAACTTGACGCCAGAACCTAGGTCATGCAATTTCATATTTCAGACTTAATGTTAAACTTTCTGTTAACATAATATCAGTCTGCCAATAATTCTCACTCAAGCAATATCTATTATTTCAAACAAACTTACTACTTGAATACGCAACCAATTTCATTATAAAATATCTGATCAAAGAGAGATAACCCTTTCAACCTCTCAGTGACTCGTTTGAAATTTGCACAAATTATTTGCAAATATAAACTGTTTTAAATTCACTATAAATGCCTAAATATTGAAAAATACGAAAAAAATGCGGCGAAATTGTTTACGGCAATTGTTAAGATTTGAAGACACGAGAGCTATTCCTAGTGTAGTATCAAATAATAATAATAATAATTATTATTATTATTTTCTTCTTTAATTTCTATTTTATACTCATTTCCTTTTTCATCCAACTGGTGTAATGGTTAGCAAGCTTGTCTTGCTAGATCATTTAAGGCTGAGTAATAAGTTCGATCCTCATTGGGTATCCCCAGGATGGAAACGATAAAATTCAAGCGGAAAGAAAGAAAAGTAAAGGATAAACAAGAATAGAAAAGAATTAAGAGAAATAAATCAAAAGAATAAACAATGGAAAAGCGAAAAGGAAAGGCGAAATGGAAATAAGAAGAAAAAGGAATTGAGAAAGAGAATGGGAGTGAAATCCAAAGAAGTTCGATGAAAAACAAGGAGAAACAGAATAAATGAACGATAAAGAAGAGAAAGACAGGAAAAGAAAGATGAGGAAAGAGAGTGCAATTGAGAAGGAAAAGGGGGATAACATGAGAAGAGAAAGGCAGTGAGAAACAAATACGAAGAAAAAGGGAAGAAAGGCAGAGAATGAGAGTGGGGAGTAAAAACAAAAAAAAACTATTCAGTTTTGGATCCATTGATGCCAGCTTATAATGTTTGAGATCATAGAATTTCGGATGATGATTTTCCGGGAGGACATAGTTTGTGTAGATCGCTTTCCAATTATGATTTCAATGTCCTTGAAACTATTTTCATTAAATCAAAAATCTTCCTTCTACAAACAGAAGTATTAGTTGTTTGTGATTTGTTTAGAAAAATATATCCTTCTCAATATACTATTGATAAAATAATGTAGCGTTTGTTTCTTTAAAGATTTGTTTGAACTTATAACTTAGTTTCGATAAGTCCGTCACAAATATGACAACGTTCGTGGTCAGGATAAAGTTAGCATTTAGTTACTATGTATAATACGCATTCCAAAATGTTTGCTTAAAAATAAGGAAAACGCTTATTATACTAGAATAATTACTATTAGGTGACTAATGTACAGGGTTCTTAATAATTGAAGATGCAGAATTTTTCTCAATAATTATCTTCCTGAAATAAAAGGGGGGTTAATAGAAGGAGTTTAGAAAATAATTTAAAGTCTCAAAAAGTTCGAAATTAATAAACATTGTGGACTTAAGCTTGGGAGGTCGGAAAATGTTCTTAAAAAATAAACGTCTTCATCCCAAGGGCATGATATATTGGACAGAAAAGAGAAATAAAATGTCTTATCGGTAACAAAAATTGGCGCAATACCAGCGGAGAGATCTTATTAGAGGTCCCAGAAAAAAGAAAGAAAACGTAGTGGCAGAGAGAAAGAGAAAGATAAAGAATAAAAATTTCAAAATAGAAATTTTGAGAAAAGGACATACTTAACTTAGAGAACATAAAACACTAAAAATATATAATGATATTGCAAACACCCCAAAATATATTAAAAAGTGAAGCTAGGAAGAGAAAAAAAAAGTTGGTAGCAGGAGACAAAGAGACGCTTTCGTGGGACGCATTTCTATTTGTTTTCATGAGAAATTCTCTGGTTTCGTTTGCGTTCCGAATACAATCAACCACTGTTACGGATTCTGGTTTCCCCCGACTTCAGTTTCCTATTCTTTACCGCAGAGATCCGTGCTTAGTATAACCTATGTTTTCTGATTTTTTTTCCAAGACCTTTCCCACCCCACGATCCATCGTTGACCCCCGACTCTCTCAGTTGTTTCCCTACCCCAACCCAAGCGCTACTCTCAGCGACAACGTCCCAGGTACATTCATCTCTTTCGGCTACCGTTCGTTTTCTTTGCCACGCACACAAACCAACTCCCAACACCGCTCCAATTCGCTTAAAGCTGACGTCTCAATTTTCACTACTTGTTACGGCACCACAATCTCTACTCGTGTCGTTTTACTTTTCAGTTTTTTATTTCATTCCTAATTCTGATATATATATATATATATATATATATATATATATATATATATATATATATATATATATATATATATAGGACTTACGGCCATATCACGACGAAACACCGGTTCTTGTACGAATTTAAGCAACGTACGTAGATGGGTGACCTCTCGGGAATACTTGGTGCTGTCAGCTTTGATGTACAGGTGATATAAAGGATAACGGCTCTAAATTCTAGTTGGGTTCGTTATATTCAGTTACAGGCGAACACACCACCTGTTCTTTGCAGCTATGAGTTAATTATTAGGACTTGCATCAGAAAATTATTATCTTTACAAAATTCTTACAATCTAAAATATATTTTTTAACTTTAAAATGACCTACAAAATTTGATGAGCCTTAAAGAAAAGAAATCAATCAATGTAATATATATATAGAGAGAGAGCGGCTAACCAATCCCTATTACAGACTCTAGCTCAGGCACAATTGTGTTTGCTCAACACTCACGGAGCCCACCTGTGGTTTATACTGCAACTATACTGAGTAGACCTTAGTTACAGTTTCTGGGAGAGAGCGTGTTATCTGGCGTGATCAACAATTTGAACAAGGCCGGCACGCTCAAGCCCTCCGCCACGATGACTTGTGGCTTCGTGCTAGCACAGCTATCGACAGCCCAGAAGCGTTCCGTCTACCCAATTTTACTCACAAAGCTTGGGTCAACCCGTGGTATGGTTTTCAGCCACTTTCCAACGTTGCCGCACGTTGGAGTCGACCTGGATCCAATCCGATATATAGTGTTCCAATAACTTGGACAAATTTTAAGTGTGAATTAAGTTTTTAATCGGCCCATTTTATTGTAACACCCTTAATATATATATATATATATATATATATATATATATATATATATATATATATATATATATATATATTAGGTTGGTGCAAAAATAATGTCGTTTTTTGACGTTCAACTTCATGTGAGAAAACGACATTATTTTTGCACCAACCTAATATATATATATATATATATATATATATATATATATATATATATATATATATATGAATTGGTTTCATTATTAAATGAAGTAGTTGCGTATTACACAAAGGGTTTAAGTGGTTCATTTATGTTCTATTAATAACTAATTTTCAAATAAATGCTAGTACTTCGAAGCACAGGTTTTTTGTTTTATTGCCGTTCACTCAATACAAGGCCCAAGAGCCATTCAAGGTAGAGGGTTACTGTGTGGATTTATATTAGTGAAAGAAAGGGCAACATAACAGGAAATTTAGCTAATTCTAGACTTGAAGTGATCAAGATCTAATTAGTTAGCGAATAAAATTTCATAGTCCAGGCAGAGACGTTAGGAATATACATTTGCAGTAGAAGGAACCGGAAACCAAATCCTAAATAGGAAACAAGGGATGAACCTCTACACTTATTCAAAAGACTGTGGTGGATTGTATACCGGCCGATAGGCAAATCTTCCATTTAGCAACACATGCCATGTTTTGTACCAAACTAAAGAAACGCATTTTTTTTTGTTTCTGTGGAAAAAATAAGTGAAATTCTATGCGTGTATGAGGTTGCAGTGAGACTTGGGAGGTGGAGTGTTTGTCATGGTTTGTTTTTTAAAGCAAGAACACACTGGGCAACTTGTTTTTGTAATCTTTTTACCAGAAGTAGTGGGATGCGCAGTTTTGCCACCTTGTTACTGCCTGCCTTTCCTCTCTTCTCACCATTTCTTTCTGAGAGGGACCTAATGAGAACAGAGTTATTCCCCGCGCTCTCTTCTCGCATTATTAATTGATCCTGGACTGAATTTTGGGTCGCGGGACTAGGCAGTATTTCGCAACACATACTATAACGGACCGGCTTCTGATTTACCCTTTGAGTCGGATGAAATTTTTGACATTTCTTTAAACATTATGAACTACTCAATGGCGAAGGTAGTAGCGTACTCTTTCTACTGAAAGTCGTTGGTGAGTAGTCCAAAATAAAAGCCAGGATTTTGATAAATTCGTATTAGTTTTGTTATATGGCTATTTAGGTTGATTGTACGATGAAGTTCACTTTCGTTGCTCCTGGCTCCTTAGACAGTGCTAAGAAAATGAATCTATTTTGGTCTTCCGGTATATCACCACATTTGTATAATACATTTATCATGTATGTAATCTTGTCAACACTGAAATCATCTAATGCCGTCAGCATCTCTATTACAATTACATCTGGTCCTGCTACTTTGTTTCTGTATAATTTGGGCAGTGCTGATTTCAATTCCGATTTAAATATTTTTGCTCAGTTGATATTTGTTCTCTGTCGTCTTGGAAGAGTTCACCGATGTATTCATTCCATCTCTGAAGTATTTCCGCTTTCTCTAATATCAGTTTCCTGTCTTTGGATCTTATGCATCCTGTTCATGAGTATGTAGTTAGCCCTCTTCGCTTATTTTTTATGCATATCGCCTTTATCTGTAATACATATTCTTTCTATTTTTACACACTTTTCGTTGATTCATACTTAATAATTCATAATTCTTTGTGCAATGTCCTATATTCTGTGCCATACTTTGGTCTCTTTTTCATCATGTCGAGAATTTAATCTGTCATCCATTCCTTTTCTCTTTGTCTAGTTTTCTTTGGGAGGATCTCAGTTGCTGATATTATTAAAGCTTCTCTTATTGCCTCCCATTTCGAATTTACATTCTCATTTTCTTCATCGTACCTGCGTTTAACACAGTCCATATATTTCTCCTTCACATTCGGGCCATTTCGCTGTATTGCAACTTGAGTGCTGCCTTGGGCCTCTTCACTTTCCGTAATTTCACTCTAAGTTTACATTTAGAAAGATGGTCGCTCCTGCAGTTGGCACTTGCGTATATTTTGCAATTCAAATATCCATTCCTGAATCTCTTATTGATAGTTATATAGTCAATGTGGTCTTTTGTTTCCCGTCCTGGGCTTCTCCATGTCTAAATACGTTTTGGATGTTCTTGAAACCTTGCGTTGGTTACTACTCGGTTGTGTGTCATGCCCAATTGAACCCAGATTCCTCCGCGTTCATTACGAATTAGAGGGTTACTGTGTAGTGTTGTATGAGCGTAAAAAAAGACAAGGATTGAAATTTATGTGTCTATTTTTTTAATAAAGATAACCGTTAACCCTAAAGGTCAAGATTGTAGTGATTGGGAAAACATCCTTCCGGGAGCCTGTTTTACAAAGCAGTTGTTTTTGGGAAGAAGCTGTTTGGATGGAACTTATTTTTTACTATTGGAATTTGGAGAGAATGGAGTTGATTCCCATTTGTGTACGGGACATGATGTGTCCCACTTGTAAAGGTCATAGGTGGCGAGCCTAAAGACTTTAGCTCGTCAGAACTCATGTCATCGAAATTACGATAGATCAACGGGGGGATCGCGATATTTCGCAAGGGGGAAAGGGGTTGTAGGGTATTGATTCCATGCTATAAATAGTATGTGAACGAAATGACATTGTCAAATTAATAGTTGATGAAAAAAGAAAATCTTTATCGTCTTGCGGAAAGATTTTGAAAGACTGGTAATCTACCATGCGGATTAATTAATCAATCCGTTCAAATCTTTGAAATGTTCGGTAGTACTTCGTTCATATACTGCTTGTCACATCATTAACGATTTAAAAAAATTTCAAATGTTGAGAAAACTAATTAAAAGATTCACATTCTGAGCCCATCCAACTACTGGAAAAAAAAACGGATAGTATATATTTCAAATATATATTTACCTGGTTGGCTTAAAATGACCCATCACCGTTAAGCAAAAGTTAACCAAACCTAAAGAATTCTCAGAAATATAAGCGGGATATTTTGCATAAGTATAAATTATTATAAGAGGACATGCCACTCTTACGATATAGCAACATTTTTTTATGAACTGTGCCAGATTTTAAATTTCACATTATTAGACAGATGACTGAAACTTCAAGACACAGTCTGTACATATTTCTGGGGTGAGGTATTGTAGCTATTTATAATGTTCGGATTGTGTCTTCATCTTTACTGTCACATTCACGACATTTTGGCCGTTGTACTCTCTGGCCATTTTCGGGTTAAATTGGTTGGATTTTCGAACCGAAACCTTTATTTAGTCCACGATGGTAGATAGTTCTAATTCCACCTATCATGCCTTTGAATATCCCCAAGGACATATGGCCCAGTGGATAAAAGCGTTTGTTAATTGATCCAAAAAGTGGTTTGACTCAAAAAGTTGTGAGTTCAACAAAAATTTTGGAGAGATATCCAAATGAATAGATCTACCGTGGACTAAATAAAGGGTTCGATGCGAAATTCCAAATAGTATCAACTGAAGAAGGCCGCAGCGTACAACGGCAGAAACCTCTTGAATGTGACGCTAAAGATGAGGACAACAACCCGAATTCTTTAAATAGTGTAAACATTATATGGTAATTAAAACTATAATTACAGAAGGTGGGCAATGCTGCAAAGACAAGATTAATATGAAATATATGCACCTTCTTCTGAAACGAGTTTGGAAGAGCCGAAAAAGGTGCATACCTGTCATCGTCTTTCCGGAAACATTTGCCGTCTTCTTGAACCGTAGTGCCACGTGTGTTTGCAAAAAGCAATCACTGTGTGTCTGAACTTTCAGCTACCCTTGGAACTTGCTATGGGCCTACCACATTATTAATGTTTAAGAAAGGATTGTTTTTCGCAACACCTGCTTCTTCAACGATTTTCTTACTGATCGACCTAGTTTTCTCGGTTATTACGTTTGAGAATTTTTCAAATTGCTTTTTGTGTCATTTTTATGGTCAGTTATTTTTATTATTTATGCAAAGTAATGCTCCTTGATATTCTACGAAGCTGATTCTAGCTATCTACCCAAGAGGTTTCAAAAACACACCAGATTAATAGAATGACCCCTAAATTCTTCAGAAAGAATTGACCAATCATTAAAGTAGATGCATAGTAGATAATATTCACTAAAGTGAAGTGAGAAATAATAAAAACTGTTGCAAGTAATATTAAATGCGAATCAGCAAATAAGCTTACAAAATCAGTGTTTGAAAGCCTGATGAAGGTTATATACATACATACATACATATATATATATAACTTCCATATATATATGTATATATATATACAGTGCAACCTCAGTTCTCGAACGTATCCCATGTCGAATAAATCGGTTTTCGAAAAGAAAATCCTAGATGAAAATGCGTCGGTTATCTGTTAACCCGAGCGGAATAATTTCTGAGTCGATCGCCGTGTTGTATTCATTCGTGTGTTGTGTCGTGCTTTCTTTACCCAATTTTATTGTACTGTGACTTTTTGTTCTCGACTTTGATTCCTATTGAAAAAATACTTTCGGCCTTCAGGAACGAATTAAATTCGTGAACCCAGGGTCCACTGTATATTAATGTTATATATATATATATATATATATATATATATATATATATATATATACATATATATATATATATATACATATATATATATATATATATATACATATATATATATATATATATATATATATATATATATATATATATATATATCACTTCAATATATATATATATATATATATATCACTTCAATATATATATATATATAGATATATATATCACTTCAATATATATATATATATAGATATATATATCACTTCAATATATATATATATATAGATATATATATCACTTCAATATATATATATATATAGATATATATATCACTTCAATATATATATATATATAGATATATATATCACTTCAATATATATATATATAGATATATATATCACTTCAATATATATATATATATATATCACTTCACTTCAATATATATATATATATGTATATATCACTTCAATATATATATATATATGTATATATCACTTCAATATATATATATATATGTATATATCACTTCAATATATATATATATATATATATCACTTCAATATGTATATATATATATATATCACTTCAATATGTATATATATATATATATCAATTCAATATGTATATATATATATCACTTCAATATGTATGTATATATATATATATATCACTTCAATATATATATATATAGAGAGAGAGAGAGAGATGCTTATGACTCCATTCATCTTCCCACAAGGCCCCAGTCTCAACACAGAGACCTACATCAAGTGCCTTGAGGAGGTAGTGCTGCTTTGGGTCAAGTCGATGGTTGCTGGAAAACCCTATGTCTGGCAGCAGACGCTGTACCATGCTACACAAGCAGGAGAACACTGGCATGGCTGTCAGACAATTTTTGTGACCACATCACCCCTTACATCTGGCCACCTAACTTCCCAGACCTCCTTGATTATTATGTGCAGTTGAGCCAGAGACCAGCAAAACTCCTTCTTGCAGAAAAGCACGCATTATGGCAGTATTCGCCAACCTAAACAAGGAGACCGTTCAGGAATGATGCAAGAGATTCCGAAGTCGATTTTATTGGATAAATTTAGTCTTTAGTATTTGAAGATATTTTTGTGTAACTTCGGTAAATATATCAGTATTATTTTCATTTTTGCGATGACAATTTATCCATCGTACCCAATATATATATATATATATATATATATATATATATATATATATATATATATATATATATATAACAATTATTACTACTAATATGTTTTGGGAATTTAGTCAGTGGACATTGATGAGTATATCGACAATTCTTTAGCTTTTGTAACAAAAGTGACCTGGTATTCAAAGTGCAGGAAAAAAAACTATGAGAAGTATTTTTTTTTAGGAAATAATTGTTTTTTGCGGTGAAATAAGCTGAAATTTTGTGTAGCACCCCCTGATGTGTGTGTATATATATATATATATGTGTGTGTGTGTGTGTGTGTGTGTGTGTGTGTGTGTGAGCGTGTGTGTGTGTGTACTGTCAGAAAATTCCATGTCGTGTCTTGCATGGTTGCTTTTGACTTTTCAGCTACAGTTCGTCTCGTCTTGTAGTTGTGAAATGTTGCATGAACGTAGACAATGAAAAAAGAAATAGATGCAAGCACGTAGTAATCTGTATTGAGATGCGAAGAAACATTTGCGTAAATGATAGACGTTTTCAGAATCACAAGTTTCTACAGGAAGATGATATTAAAAAAAAGGGCAGTCGTACCTACGGCTGTGCGGGTAACTATTCGCATCTACACGCATTTCCAAATCAGATGTGCACGCAGCAAAGTACACATCTAGAGAGTAGAGCGTGTTTTCTCATTCACCAATGCCCGCGTATCAGTTTTATTGCAAGCTTATATAACTTACTTTCCAATGCTGAACGCCACCACTGAAGGTAAGCACAGAAGCCATAAACATCGAGATTCAAAACAAAATGCCAAAAAGGAACACTATTTTTTTTTTTTAAATATTCGAAAAAAAAAAATCCAAGCATAAATATGAACGTGTAATTTTATTGATTATTTATATATATATATATATATATATATATATATATATATATATATATATATATATATATATATGTATTTATTTATTGTTAATTTCTTTTCAGCTTCGCCCCACACCTCCCCACCTGACGTCAGCAGCCGCGGAAGGTATCCTAGCAACGGCATGTGAGAATGAGAGCAACAATGCTAAGCGGATGCGAATGGGGTTGGAACCGCTGCCCGTAAGTGCAAATTATATTACAATAAACGGACCTCCCACTCCTACACTTTCGCCACCTCCTACTTCGACATTGAACCTTACATTTCATTAACCTGCCTCTCTTTCACACCTTCTCACTAGTTTTGTTTATTTTATTTTTCTCCTTCATCTCTTGCTTTTCATTTCATAAGCGTCGTTTCTACTCTTCTCTTTTCTCTTACGATAATTTCCCCGACTCCTCAGCACTATTCTTTCTCATGTTCTCCCTCCCTCCCTCATCTTCCTCTTTCTTCGTTCTTCACTTTTCACCATAACTTCGATCTCCTCTTCTTCAACACTTTCGCAGCCATTTAGAAAGCTCAGCGTAAAGTGGCACAAGGTCTCTGTATCGAGACACACACGGTGACCGAACGCATAACATAAAGAGCAAATTTGATTCCAGTTAAGCTATTGTATTATGGCAGGCTCATATATTAAATTGTTCGGAAAATAATGTCAGATTTTAGAATAAACATTTTAATTGTGCTCTAATATATTAGGTTGTTCGGAAATAATGTCCTATTTTAGAATAAACCTTTTATGTTCTAATATATTAGGTTGTTCAGAAAATAATGATCAGTTTTTGAATAAACTTTTTATGTTATATTAGGTTGTTCGGAAAATAATGTCCGATTTCAGAATAAACATTTAAATTATCATGTAATATATTAGGTTGTTCGGAAAATAATGTCCGATTTCAGAATAAACATTTAAATTATCTTGTAATATATTAGGTTGTTCGGAAAATAATGTCCGATTTCAGAATAAACATTTAAATTATCTTGTAATATATTAGGTTGTTCGGAAAATAATGTCCGATTTCAGAATAAACATTTAAATTATCTTGTAATATATTAGGTTGTTCGGAAAATAATGTCCGATTTCAGAATAAACATTTAAATTATCATGTAATATATTAGGTTGTTCGGAAAATAATGTCCGATTTCAGAATAAACATTTAAATTATCTTGTAATATATTAGGTTGTTCGGAAAATAATGTCCGATTTCAGAATAAACATTTAAATTATCTTGTAATATATTAGGTTGTTCGGAAAATAATGTCCGATTTCAGAATAAACATTTAAATTATCTTGTAATATATTAGGTTGTTCGGAAAATAATGTCCGATTTCAGAATAAACATTTAAATTATCTTGTAATATATTAGGTTGTTCGGAAAATAATGTCCGATTTCAGAATAAACATTTAAATTATCTTGTAATATATTAGGTTGTTCGGAAAATAATGTCCGATTTCAGAATAAACATTTAAATTATCTTGTAATATATTAGGTTGTTCACGATTAAAGTGTCCTTCTTGTTAATTTTATATGAATCTTTTTCAGAATTTAACTTAAAATATTATATACCCGAACAGAAAAACAAGGAGAGATGCGTTTACTTTTCTGCATGAGTTCAAGCTCGGTCAGTGCTTCTCAAACTGCTGTTAGCATTAGCATAGTATGTGATGAAGGACCAACTGGCATTGGTTTCCGAAGTTCCTCAGTGGGGATACGAGTCTTGAAGATCAGGTTGGTAGAAGACGTTCATCTGCACTTGAAAATCAACATCTGAAAGCACTAGTCGAACAAAACCCATGCAACATAGAAATGCTACAGATAATGGGTATCAGAATTTTAACAATATCGGGCCACCTCAAGAAAATTGGCAAGGTAAAATAAATGGAAGTCAAAAGGTTCTATATTTTGAAGTGTGTTCGATGATGTATCTGTGGCATTCGATTGGTCCATTTTTGATTGATTAATGGACCCTTTCTGAAAAACGTAAATGTCTTAATTTTTCACCAACAACACCCAAAGTACACAAAAACCTTTCAAAACGGAAATTGCACCAACAGATCTTGATGCCTGTTTGGTGGCCAACGCTGGCCTTATTCATGACAGCTACCTGAAATCTAACCAGAGCCTCACTATTGAAGCTTACTGCCAACAAATGGATGAAATGCATATTTATTTATGCAAAATGTCACCAGCACTATGAATCGACGAGGTTCAATTCTCCTTCCTGATATTGCTCGGCCACATGTCGCCAAGATGAAACTGCAGAAGATCGCTACTTGGGACACGGGACTTTGCCACACCCACCATATTCTCCTGATCTTTGACCCACTGACTACCAATTTCTCAAGTATCTTGACAATTTTTTTTATGTATAAAAGCACAAATAATCTCGTAACTTGATGACAGAATTGTATCAGGGTTCCTATTTTGACTGATTTAAACACTATTTAATTACATTAATTCAGGAATAAAAGTTGATTCTAAAATCGGACATCATTTTCCGAACATCCTAAGAGATCAACACATTTCAAATCTAAATTGTTTGTCAATTTAAGATAATATGGTTATTAGAAAATAAACATATTTAATATACACAGACAAAGACATAAAGCTGACTTCCGAGGGCCTCATATGTCGACTTCTATTCTTTTCCTGTTATCTAGGGTTGTTACCAGACAGGGAAAATAACTTTCGCGACGCAGATGTGCATGTCAATTACATCCAAATTGTGTATGTACTTTTGCTTGTGTAACTGATCAGGTGTATTCAGAAGGGATTATATGTAGACATACTCGGAAACAGGCAATGAAACTGAATTGTTGTCCGATGTTTCGAGTGTACTGGTCTTCATCAACTAATTATCAACCCATATGATGCACTCTCTTCCAGAAATTGTATCTACGGTTAACTCAGCTCAGCGTCGTTGTAATATAAACTACAGATTGGCTCTGTGGGTGTTTACCATCCTGTACACACACACACAGATATATATATATATATATATATATATATATATATATATATATATATATATATATATATATATATATATATATATATTGGGAAAATATATGAGTGGAAAAATGTTTACTTGTGACGAATTTCATCCTTCAGAACTTCATCGGACTATTGTCATGTTGGTGCGACTGCACATGCGCACAAACGATTGGGGCTGAGGATTTTAGAATATTCAGAATTTGTTTGTATCTTTTTTCACATTCACTCAATATTTCTTGTGATAGGTAAAACTAATAATTAAGTACGGTGTTTATATATATATATATATATATATATATATATATATATATATATATATATATATATATATAGCCGAATTCACAAAAAATACACAGGAGAAACCTCAAGGAATCTAAAGATTCCGCCTGTATATCCGCCCTTGTATACTCTCAAGACTGACGGATCCATACATTGTGCTCTGCCTGTGCAAATATCCACCAACACATATGTAACTATCGTGTAACATATATCCCATTGTAACTAGTAACTATATTGTTATAACGAATAATATTAGTTTTGTTAGGTATGGAAAAATATTGTATGATTCTGGCGTACATAGCTCAAAAGAAACTTCTTTTAAATGTAATACCGAAACACCATGACAACATTCTAAAATCAAAAATGCTGTGAAATGTGAATTATGACAATTTATCAGTTAAAATATATTCCTTCCCTATTGGTATGTCGAATCAAATTCTTTTATTTGTTTTAATTTTATATGTCCTATTTTCCAACGAACGTTAATGAAGTGAGACTTTTTGGTGAAGAATTACCTTGTCTCGTGTGTGCTGTTTCATTAATGACGTACAAGACCAAAAACGCATTTTCGATAAATTTCAGTAATGATGCCAATCAACTCTTTGCCACCAACATGTTATCCTCTGTTAAAAATTTAAACTGATTTAATTCGCTTTAAAACACACAAAATATAAATAATACACTAGACATTCTTTAAGACAAGCATGTGAATGGTAAAAGGCCTTCATTTCTTTATTTTATACAAGTTGATTAATTCATAAAGAACATCCAATCCCAAAATTATTTTTATTTATATTTTTCCTGAAAGAGAAGAAATCAGAGATCGTTATGTGTTTCTGACAGTCTCTGTTTTCTTTGTTTCCAATTTTGATTTATTTTAATTTTTTATAATTTAATGTTTTCATAAATTTTGAGAGCACAATTTTAGCAATGACTAAATATTTAAAAGTTTCTTCGAGGTCCACTGAAGTTCAATCAATCTCTTTTGGACTTTTTCTTCTTTTAATAATGATTCATCTATCTCAATCTGTTTCCATTTATCGATAGTATTATACAAGGTGGTCGAAAAGACCTGCCGCCGCCTACAAAACAAGTAATGATAACAATAGAAGAAATAATGCAAAACACATGTACTGGATTCACTTTATTCAGGCCGCCACACATCGAAAAGTTCTGTATGAACACCATTTTCGTGTAGGAGCTCGTGTCAGCCATCTGAAATAGAAAATTATGTTACATACATATATATTGGGGAAATGTATGGCAAAGTGGAAAACGTTTACTTGGTACGACTGCACATGCGCAAAAAAAGAGGGGTGCTGGGGATTTTCAGAATTTTTCTCGCCGAATTCACAAAAAAAAAAATATAGGTGAAACTTCAAGGAATCTAAATAAAATATTATATGAACACAAAAGGGATATTTTACAAAACAACACATCAAATCCGTTGGTGGCCCACTGTAACGAGATTGACCACAATTTTGACATAAAAATACTACTCTGATCAATGGAGTAAAAGAATTTACTAAGACGTAATGTCTAGAGTGTCTTGATACAGTAAATTTGTGCATTGGCTCTTACAAAATTTCACCATTCCTGGTAGATCCTCAGTGTGGGATACCTACTAACAAAAGTGATGAGAAGAAAAAGATTCTAAATTAATTCGCTTAGATATTTAAAAAAAAATAAAATAAAAAATATTATTATCTTCTAAAATTCCCAGCACCCCTCGTTCGTGCGCATGTGTAGTCGTACCAACATAACAAATTTAGTCCGATGAAGTTCTGAAAGACGAAACATGCCACAAATAAATATATCCACAATATTTTTCTTGATATATAAAAATATATATCATCATCATCTATCTCTCTCTCTCTATATATATATATATACTTTCTTGGGATTATATATCCTAATTTTAAAACACACACACACACATATATATATATATATATATATATATATATATATATATATATATATATATATATATATGTCAAACTTTAAAATCAGTACACTATGAAATTAAATCATAGGGCTGTGTATGTTAGCACATATGTTGTCAATCGTTTTTATGAGTAAATTTTATAGAAGTCATACACTCTCTATATATCAGACTGGTGAATAATTGAATGACAAACTAAGAAAATCCTGTTACAAATTTCATCATTCGAAAGGACTTCTTCAGGCTAATAACTTTTTTTTATCGATAGTATCATATATATGTTGTGGGTGGCAACATAATACAATAAACATTATTTATAATTCTAAATCGAGAAACGTTGAATAGTAACTATATTGCTAAAATAATAATTTTAGTTTTGTTAGGAATGGAGAAATATGATCGTGGTCGTATTTACCCAAATACATTGTATGATGTTGCCGGCATATTTATCTATATAATTCTGGACGTATATTTACCGAGATACATGATTCTGGACGTATAAATGATATTTCACTTAGTCGGTACTTTATCTTTCCCTATATATATATATATGTATGTATGTATGTATAATTTTTGTATTTTTAGGTGTTTTTTCAATTAGTTAATAACTCTAGCCTCGTTGAAGGAAAATAAGAAAGATTGTATCGCGACAATTATCCAAGTTGGAAAATTCAGCTTCTGAAATTCTGGCTTTTACCTCGGATTGAAACATATAAACTTTCAGCAAGGCCAGCCTGTGTGTTTAAGTTTTTCATAGTCTTGATCATATATCAACACCGTATTTAATTATTAGTTTTGCTTATCACAAGAAATACTTAGTTAGGTAGCTTGCAAAGCCACTGTGAGGGAATTAAAACGAACTTTTCACTTTTTACACAGGTTTACAAGTCAGACGTTTTGTGTTTGTTTCTGGGCATGCTTTTTGCTAAGAGTATATTATATTTGACGTATGTGTTTCATACTTATCATATCAAATTTGCATTGGTAGTTAAAGTAGTTCTCCTTATCGGGGCTGTTTTTATATTCTTAATTTTCGTTTCTGTGATACGTTTCCCTTTTCCTGATTCTTCTTTCAATGTTCCCAATTTGCCTCTAACTTCTATCGTACGACGTTCCTGCATTTTCTTTCAGTGTTGCCAATTTGCCTTTACCTTATGTCGTGCGATATTCCTGTTATTTCGTTCAGTATACCTACCTTTTCTATTCTTTCTGTCATACTATGTTCCTTTTTCATTATTTTAATTTGTTTCGCTTGTCATACGATATTCGTTTTTCTTGCAGTATTCAGTTTTTCTTTCCTTTCTGTCCTGTTACTTCTTTCAGTATTGCCAATTTTTCCTCCTCCTTTCTTATAATTTCAATCATTTTTTCCTCTGCATACCTCGTCGTTCACTGCCGCCATATCTTTCTCTTTCACCCTTGCATTCACATTATTCTGTCTCATTGTTTTATTCCTTTCGTCTATGTCCTGGCTCTCACTTCAGTTTTATTTTCTCTTATTTTAAATCCTCCGTATTTTTGTTCTTAATGTTTGTCACACTAGCCTTCTCACAATATCAGTTATCCATTTTTAACCTATTATTTTACGACTATCGTTACTCCTACACAATGAGACACTACTATAAATGATAAAATATGATGCTTAGAAAGTACATCCAACTGAATTATACTGACTTTAATATTGCGATAAAAGTTCGGAGAAAAATTGTTTTAAACATATACAAACAATCGCAAACAAAAGTGAAATATATTCACCAATACGATGCAAAGTAATGACACTAAGCCGCCATATTCCAGGCAGACAAAACCAAGCGAAATAAAATAGGTTAAGGCACGTGGATCCTTTATCTATCGATTAATCAGTCCTACCGGGGCGACAGTATATTGGGCTTTTGGTTACCAAGGTAGCCGTACTCCAGCACAATGGAGGAGATTGCAGTGGTGAGAACTGCCCGGATGACTGGCATCAGAACTACAAGTGTTTTGTGCATTCTGAAGACAGTGACAGGGAGACTACCGAGATACAGAAAGCCACTAAAATAAAAAATAAAAATAAAAACAATAACTAAGCTGGGGATGGAATTAGAGTAGGAAGAAGCTTGCCACTGGAATAGTAGAAAGAATCAAGAAAGTGACAGCAGCCCAAACTATTGAAAATGGTGAACTTATTCCCGATTAGAAAGAATCCAGAAATTGAAAGAGCAGATAATCGAAGAATGAAACTAAGAAAGAAACACATGCAAATTTCAGTGTTTGAACCTCAGTTCTTTACGAGTAGAAAGAATCGAGAAAATGATAGATAGATTGGCTTAAAAGATAGAATGAAAGTCGAGATTCATATCTCGAGAGAAATAGGCCAAATAAAATTATGCATCTGGGAAACGGGCTGACAGAATTTGAAAGATTTCACGAAGTAAAGAAATAACAGGGGGAAAAAAAAAAGAACCAACTAGTTGAATGGAAAAATAATCAGCAGGATTTTGTTTAAAAAATCGGATTTATTAAAAGATTTCAGAGATGTGATGAGGTCAAGTTAAGAAAGATTGAAAACGTGATTAGCAATTGGTCCGCGGATGAAGTCAACGAGCTTGGAATATGAACACAGCAAGAATGGAAGAAAACCCAAGTGAGGATTAATAAACTGGAGGCAAAGAAAACAAATACAGAAAAAGGATAAAAACCAAGAGAATATTCAATTGTTTTTGCACAATGCCAACATCGGAACAGCTATGTGCCATTTCGCTAGTGAACCCATTACTCTCAACACCCTTTCATTAATCTAAACTATATTTTGGGAACCCACCCCATCTTTTCCTGATCCGTTTCACGCGTCCATACGCGTAATAATAAACGAAGTTCTCCCGGGAAACGTCGAGTAGCCATACTATTATTAGTAGTAGTATCATTATCGTTGCTAGCTTCTATCTACTCCTCATCTTTTCTATTGAAAACAAAAAACATAAAACCCTATGCATGCGATAAAGAGTCGCAGACCCTTGTCTACTCTGTTATACGAAAGTTGTCGAATCATCAGCAGATGTCTGACCTTTTTTGCATTGGGTCATTGAAGTTCACTACTACTATCTATCTAATCACCCCGTTCCACTTTTTACGTCGGTTTAATCATATACATAAAATAGCCATATTCTGTCAGTCACACACGCAATAACTATTTATGACTAACAATAGTTCTTTTCTCTTTTATTGTTCCCAATAGACAACATGCAGGAAGAATATCAAACTTTTCTATAATAAATTTCAGTTTAAACCAATTACGAATTCCAGTGCTGGAAACCCATTTGTTTTCTCTTGGCACTGCTCTAGAAGCACTAACAGTAGAAATCTGTTTGTCTCGCAAGATAAATGTAGCGCCCGGTTTAGTTAAAATTCAGTACATTGGCAGTGACTCCTCCAATGTGACCACTCCTGGGGGATGGCATATGGAGGCCGTGCGTGCTGCCCAGAAATCATGGCCCCGTCTCGGCCGTACTGACAACATCCAAAGGAATACAGGGCATTATATTTGGGGCCGGCTTCGAAAGGTTGTCGGTGTTGACAGACAACTGCATTTGCGGCGCCACTCGTTTCTCTATCTAGATTTACTTCCATAGCCTTTTCCGTATTTGGATATGAACAGAAGTCAGAGGAAGTTTAAAATCAAGGTTTTACTTCCCTAAGATGGTCTGACTTTGCCGCCAGTTGTCACAGGCTATTTGAGATGTAAGCCATAGCATTTTATAGAGAGTCAAGTCATAGATAGTACTAAAATATAACAAAGATTTTTTTTCATTTATCTCTTTCCCACAGCATTTGCCATATACAAAGATGGAAGAGTTATTCTTATATTATATTCTTATAATTTCCGCCTACTCTAAACATTATTTTGTGGATAGCCATGTTTAAGTACACGTTGTGTTTTGTTAAACAGTGTGAATTATATCTACACTATATATATATATATATATATATATATATATATATGATTCTATTTTGGTTTTCGCTGAAAATCCTTGGAAATCTCGTTTCTACCATCATCGAATGACTTTAGGGAATATAAAATACATAAACAGCACTGCTCTCTCTAATAAGTATGGCAATTAAAGAGTGGTGGTAATACACCTATTATCACGTGGGATATTGTGACAAGAGCCAAATTTTACAAAGGCAATAGATGTAATTTATGTCCCGTTGAAAAATTTGTAATCTTAAAACACTTAAATAACCCTATCTTATTCAACAAAAGAAATCAGTTGATGGCTACATGTAGACATAAAAAAACATCTGCTCAAATACGATGATCCATACGAATTTTTAGTGTAAATTATTAGTAGCTTTTTAAAAAAAAAATGAAATGTTCCCTTATGCTTAATATAAAAAATCAATATTCACAACTCTAAAATAATTTTTGACATTATATATATATATAAATCTCATTTATTTTGAATGCCTAATATATTTAAAAACTGTATCTCAGTATAATATATAATTGTACCAACGTTACAATAACAAGATATTTTTATAAAAAATTTAAATTACCTGTCAGTCTAACTCAGCAGAATAGTGATTACGTTGTGGCTGAAACTATCGGCGAGAGATAATATATATATATATATATATATATATATATATATATATATATATATATATAAGTTTATCTGTTACAAAGACAAATATTTGCATATTTACTAAGCTTGTCTTAGATTGACTTAACGGCAGACGAACAAAGAATATTAGGAAGACTGTGCTACGGTACGTTAATGTTTGAACGCACTCAACATTCAAAATGGATTCAAATGCTCTGTCTGCTTTGGTCCATTGGTGTGTCTTTGATCCGACCATTTTCTCTCAATCGGCAATTTACATTGTACACCTCACTCTTTTTTTCCATTAAGATGCATCCTTCTTCTTTTTGTACTCAAAATAAAGGGGACAAGAATTGGCGGGCACCAACCGGAATCAAGTCAGGCTAACCTAATCGTTAATATTACGAGAGCTATAAACAAGGTGTCGGGTAAACAGGTTACACGATACAACTTGACCGAATTTTTTTACGGTCAGGACAGAGCCGTGCAGATGTAAACAAGAGGCTGTGTGCAACATAACATTCGAACAGAAAGCCAATAGAGAAAACGATAAACAGGGGAATCATTTTTCTTAACTAAAGAAATCAGAAGAAAATGGTGTTGACAAGTCTTTTTGGATTTTAATATGAAATAATCTGGTAGGGGTAATTATACCTCCCACTCCACACAAAATAATGAGATAATATGAGAGACTGTCTATTTTGATCATATTTACAATATGGAAATTAGCTTTTTTGTTTCACACACACGAGACGGCGGCTGCGACTCGATTTCAAGCGATATAATCTCTTGATCCATCTGCAAATATGGGAAGCGCGGATCTGGTCTTTTAGTATTGCTAGGGTCTTACACTGTCTTGCGCAGATGTGGTAATGTTGGGCGGCATTTACCATAGTTAACCATGTCACATAACGTGGAATGAACGACTTCTTTGTGTATGTGACGTCTTTGATTATACATATACACAAATACATAAATACATGCATAGACTCTCCTGTCGAATCAAATTATATATATATATATATATATATATATATATATATATATATATATATATATATATGTCCCGTTGAAAAATTAGTAATCTTAAAACACTTAAATAACCCTATCTTATTCAACAAAAGAAATCAGTTGATGGCTACATGTAGACATAAAAAAACATCTGCTCAAATACGATGATCCATACGAATTCTTAGTGTAAATTATTAGTAGCTTTTAAAAAAAAAAAAATGAAATGTTCCCTTATACTTAATATAAAAAATCATTATTCACAACTCTAAAATAATTTTTGACATTATATATATATGAATCCCATTTATATATATAATATGGAGAAAACAATTGAAAAGTTGCAAATTAAAAGAAAAAAAAATTGAATGTTTTTCTTGTGAAAGTATTTATTTATATTTTTATATATATATATATATATTTGATATTTCAGATCGCCCCGATCTTTCGTCAAATATATATATATATAAAAAAAATATAAATATATATTTTCACAGAAAAACATTCAATTCTTTTTTCTTTTAATTTGCAACTTTTCAGTTGTTTTCTCCATATTATATACATATCAAGAAAGTATACGTGGCTTCTCATTATGCTATATATATATATATATATATATATATATATATATATATATATATATATATATGTATATGTGTGTGTGTGTGTGTGTGTGTGTGTAAATTGATTATACGGGTGCGGTTTTTGTAGAATCAGACACACTTTTCGGAAAAATTGATAAGCAAAATATTATGTATAATGTGCCACGAAGTCTCCAGACTTTGTTAATCATTTACTAGGGTTTGGATTCAAAGGTTTCCTTCTCCTAATTTGCTAGTCTGTAAAAACTGTCTAACTTATATATATCCGATCGCTTTCTAATATTCTACTAGCCATTTTCAATGATGCTTTTTGTATTTTAATTTTTAACTGAATGTTTAGAAACATTTTTACACATCGTTGCTCACGTGTGTAAAAAATAAAGACGTGGAGAAATAAAGTATGACAAAAAGCGGAGAATTGTCAATTGTCTAAACCTGACGCTAAGTGTCATTTTTGTTGACATTGTCTCTAGAACTTCCTCCTTGCTCATATGTTCCGTATTCTCGTGGTATTTTCAGCATCCTTCTGTACCACCTTTCTATTTCTCCAATCTCTTCTTCATCTGTGAGGAAATTGTCTAGCATTCACTGCTACACAGTTCAGTACTCTTTTCTTTGTTCCTAGCAATATTTTCAATGTTTCTCCAAATTGCTGATGTTATTTATTTCGTATAAAAAAATTTCTAACATAGTGAAATTTTCACTTTGCAAACCTCTTCGTCTCCCAGTTATAGGCTAATTAATAAGACATGTATCATTAAAATCATTATTACCGCCAAAGAAATCATAGAACTGCTTACAAAATATTTAGATTTCAGCATTAAATAAACCATAGACGTTGATATGCCGCTAAAAAATACAACCACCCCATCACTTTCCAAAATTACTGCTTATAATCATAGTTTAATATATGAAAAAAAATGGCGTCAGTCTAAACTGACACTAACGAGATATGCATTCCCTGTGTCTGCTGATTATAGAAGAATGCATTTATCTCTATAACTAAAAAAACAAAAACAAAGCGACGGAAGTATATTTATATTAACATTCAAAAATCTCTTTTTATTTAATTAAAAATATTAGCTCCAATAAATTAGGGAATTAATGATTAAAACTTTGCATAGTTAATCTAAATTAACAGCTTTTTGGACTTATGTATACGTTTCTTGCTTCATCTTGTTTCCATGTCAAACAAATCAGAAAATAATTTTTGACCCTCTCTGTGCAGGTATTTACATAACTAACCTTAGCACGCTTACGAAAATATCAATTTATCTCGAGTCCAGAAAAAAATGGCTCTAGAGACAATGGCAACAAAAAGGACATTTAGCATCAGCTAAAGACAGTTGACAATTCTACGCTTTTTGTCATACTTGTTCCCGTCTTTATTTTTTACACATGTGAGCAACGATGTGTAAAAATGTTTCTAAACATTCAGTTAAAAATTAAAGTACAAAATTTTAATTTTTTTCCAACCTGAATCTGTCTATATTTTTGAGATGAGGTATTATGTGCACTATTTACATTGCTCGGACTATCATCCTCATCTTTGTTGCCATATTTATCACAACGCTCCGGCATTCTTCATGGAATGATGGTTGGAATGTCGAACTGAATCTTTTACCGAGTAGACTGTTCTAGTTACACGTGCCATATCAGTTATCTCCTGTTAATTCCCCTCTTAATTCCCCGCCTTAACCAGGTATTGAACTCACACACTTTGGGACCTGTCACTGGATTTAACGCCTTTATCCACTGTGCGATGTGTCCTTGAGGACATCCGTATATGAAGTTCTGGGTATTATAAACCTACCTAATGTCTTCAGCAACCATTTTTACCAGTGCTTATATTGCAATTGTTGCTGTTATCATTGCATGTTTTTTTTTACCAGAGCTCATATTGCAATTTTCGTTGTTATTATTGCTTCTCTCTGGCACTCTTTATTATTGGTTCCCATATTTTATTCATTTCTATGCTTGGTCGGCTCAGGAGACTTTTGTGGCCAACCTACCCATTTTTGTTACAGATCCCAACGTTTATTCTATTTTCCATTTTTCCCAACCTGCCTGTTTATTCCAATATTCTCTCCTCCCTTTTGTGTTGCGAAAACAAATGATTTTTGAATAAATTTTCCAACTTACCCTTTTATTGAAACCTGCTTTTCTATTCCTGACTTAAGAGTACGTATGAAACGCATCCTAGGCACACACTGATGCTGACATGTGTGAGTGTGCGTATCGAATCTGCTAACAGCGTTTCTATTCACATATCTAAGCAGCCGAGATACACTTTAACGAAAACAAAACGTGATTTAGAAAAGAAAAAAAAGAACAACAAAATATTAAATTGTAATAAATAAATGTAATAAAAAAGGAAAAACCAAATAACAAAAATTATCCTTATTAGGATATGTACAATCGTCTTCATAAGACGTCAATATTAAAAATTAAAAAAAAACATATTCTACCGAGGGGGAATGTTCATCTTCATATTAAAAAAAGATAACGAATAAAGGTTCGTTCTTTGGGTGATAGGGAAAATAACGAATCAAAGAGGGAAGAAGGGGAGTAGCTGCAGCAAAAACTTGAGTGTGAGAAGGAAAAAAAAGGTAAATTAAACAGTTAACAGTGTTGGAATGATATGCATTTGGAAAGAGGAAGAAGTAACTTTTTTTTTTAAATTATGAATACGACGAACGGTAGGGAAGAAGGTGGAAATGACTTACGCTTTGTTTTTTTAATGGAACACTTTTTAAAACATTTCTTTCAATCTTCAAGTGTTAACGTTGTTTGAAATATTGTCAAACGAGAAAAAGCGAGACGTGAGTGAAGTTAGGAATCTAGTCGTCGGGAATTTCTTTTATTGAAATAGATGCGTAGGTTCCGCTATCAGAGTTCAGAGCACAGGGATTACGCACGTGTTTATGTAGGAATCAGATTTTATGCTCGCATTGTGTGTAGCGGAGAGGGCCCGTAAGCATGTTGACATGTAAATATGAGTGTTCGTAAAAACAACCTACGTGAAGGTGTATTAGGATAAAATACGAAGAACGCCCTAGACTCATATTGCAAGAAACGGAGATGGTAATCCTTTGATGTAGCAATAGCCTTCTGGATTTAAAGGTACTTTATATGGATGGCTTTTCTTTCTACAAGACAGCTTAAGTCAATTTAAAACTTGAGAGCTATAATGGATAAGTGAACGCTGAATAAATAAGCTGTATGTGAATAAAGCAAAGCTTTGCTGAAAAGACAAGATATATTTTCCATGTGTGATTGTACCTCAGCAACCGATTAAAATGTCACTAGAATTTAAATTCCTATTTTTTTTATGTGCCTTCAGGACGTGGATGAATATAGCTCTCCACAACGTCCTGTCTTTTGTTGCTCTACTTATCTACTCACAAGAAACCCAATGCTAAGAGAGATTGCACAAACATATTGCAAATATAAAAGTTGAATCTTTGTCAGTCGTTTACTATGTTTTGTTAGAACAAAATTATGTTCTGTATTTTCTATAGGGAAATAATTAATGCATTAACATTATACATATAATAGCCATTTTGATGTCTGTGATTTTAGGTAAAAATAACAGAATTCGATGTTTTATCATGAAGTCATTTCTCTACCATCAAAAATAGTTTGTTAACACAGAAACTGGCTAAATGTAAACTATGGAAAAATTGCAATATAAACAGGTAAAACTAAGAAAAAACTATGATGCCAACTTATAACGACTCAAATGTTTTCGGTATTCAATTATAACTGTTCTTATAATCATATTTTCGGTAAAACCAACCTTTAACGTGCTCCTAAAATAAGGGATTTTATTGAATGTTTCGATAGATTTATTTAATAATTCTTATCCAAAGCAACTTATTCTTCTTTGATGCACCGTTTTTCTTCAGTAGACTTGACTCTCCACAACTTCTTGTCTTATTTATTTATACTTTATCACCCATTCATGCAAGCTCCCTATTCCCTCTGTTTATCTTGCATTGAGTATGTCATGTGAATATTTAATTACTCCGGGCTTTCTTTCTTCATTTAGTGTCCCAACTGTTTTTTTTTTTGATTGTAAATATAAGAGTGCTTTTAGTTCCTGTTTTCCATAAAACTTCCTCGTAGATCACATGTCCTGTCCATGGCATTGTCAGGATTAGTTTGTAGAACCATATTTCTGTCACTTCAAGTCTCTTCTCTACCTGTGAGTAAATTGTCCAGAATTCACTGCCAAATAGTAGATTATACCTCGGCTTACATAAATAGCAAGTATTTTAAGTAAATAAATAAAACTGGCGAAACCAATTTGGCTGTTGCAAACCTGTCATCAGTATAATTCTCTGAAAATGTAACTTATAAATTATAGGGACGGTACAGCACTTAGAAGAACCAGTAATTGGATGCCCTTGGCCAAAAAAGACGAATAATTACAATTTATTTTATTAAGTTGATTTTTATTTACTTGCAGGCAAGCGCAGTTCAGCAGATGAACAACAACACTAGCGGAAGCGGCGGCGGTGGCGGTGGTGGCGGCGGCGGCAGCAGCGTCGGAGTTGGTGGCGGCAACAACAGCAGCAGCAACAACAACAGTAGCAACAATAGCAGCAGCAACAACGCCAACAATGGTGGTAGCGTTAACCTTAGCAGCAGCGGTGGAGGTGGCGGTGGCGGCGGCGGTAATGTGACCCCGTCCTGCCAGACCCCAACGGGCCAGAACCAAGCCCACGCGCTCACCCAGTCAAGCCAGCCGCAATCCCAAACGGCCAGCATCGACCGATCGGCGCCGCCCACGGGAAACGATTTTATCCGGCATCAGCCGCCAACGTTTCGACCACCACCGGAGTTTCACCCTCCGTTTTTCACCAACAGTAATGGTATCTTTCGACCGGGTTTCACGACAAGCTACCAGCATCCCGCACACCATCATCCGCCAGTAATTCAACACACCCCACTCCAACACAATTCAGTACAAAACGGTAAGTAGAAAATGAAAAATTTCTTCAAATTTTATAATTATTTGTTCCCTTATAAGAAAATATTCGGCATTCATTTACCAAACCAGACTGTCGGTTGAAATTTATGAAATATTTCTATTAAAATAGTCTTTCAGGAAAATAGACTTCTCTAGTCCACTAACTGTTATTGCTCTTTCTAATATTGATGTGAGTATATCTAGCATACATGTGGAAAGTCAATATCTTGATTATGTCATTATTTCATCTTCGAGTTAAATTTGTCATCCATTTTATTTATTGCTGCCGTTAAAAGTGATGTGGTTTCCCGTATTTGGTAAAGTTATGAAGCCTTTGCGATATCCTGTCTATGAATTGTGAATAATTCACTATGCAGCACAGAGCTATGTTAATCTATGCATCAATATAACTTGAACTAGAATTATAAGACATAAGATAAGCGAAAACTCGTTTACATGCTAAAGATAAAGTGCGTATGTGTTAAACCTTTCGTGTTGTTGACTTATCGCACGGATTCTTGTTTGTGATTCTGTTGCGCAAGTCTGCGAGATCCAAAGAAGGACAGCGCTCTTTAAGTCCCACAGGTTTCTTTCGCTTGAATCCATTTTAATCATTGTTCTGAGGAAACTTGTATACAACTGATAGATTATATATTTCAGAATGTTTTTGACGCCATGGATGACATCATATGAGAAGCTAGATCTGACAAGTCTATTCAAGAATATGACTCGAGTTCTTAGGTTTAAAAATTTGTTATATATGCTTTCATCTTTACGATAGTTTGTTTTCGTCTTTGCATCTGTCTTAAATGCGCGATAGGTTTTTCCTCCTCATATTTCCCGTAAACTAACTTAGTTTTCTTCCTTTTATCCAGTTATAACCTACTTCGGTTCCTTGCTTGTCTCTTCTTTTTTATACTAATGTTCACCTAATACAAGTCCCAAGAGCCACTCAATGTAGAGGATTACTGTGGAGTGTCGTATCAGCGTAAGAACAGGCAGGAAATGCAGTGCACAAGGTTATGTATGAAAGATAACAGTTAACCCTACACATAAAAAGGTGAAGATTGTAATGATTGGGAAAACATACTGCCGTGCGTCTGTTACGCAAAGCAGCAGTCTTTAGAAAGAAGTTGTTCGATTGGATCTTCCTTCTTAATTATGAAATACGAAGGGAATGAGGATGATTCACTATTGTGTACATGGCATGCCGGGTACCAATTGCAAAGGTCAGAGCTGGTGGAACTATGGTTAAATGTCAAAATCCTTTGAAATCTTAACTTACCTGGACTTATTGATTGATTTGTGGGTAGAGGATGGATTCATACCTTTCCCAAACGTATAAGTGAATGGATACACTCATCGACACAGTTTTAATTTACCATTATTTGTTTATTTTTAAAACCGATGGCAAAATTATCATTTAGAATCAATATGGCCAAAGATTATCATTTGGAATCAATATGGCCAAAGATTATCATTTGGAATCAAACTGGAGAAAGATTATATGGGATTTTGGTCTCAATACGAAAACTTTCCGACAAAATCAGCATCGGAAATACTCTATTTAGATTATTCGATTATTGTACTCATCTTTGTTGCCATATTTATAACAACGTTTCTGCCATTGTACGCTCCGGTCTTCTTCAGGTGGTTGGGATGTCGAACTGAACCCTTTATTTCGCTTGCTGGGGTAAACTGTTCTAGTTCCACGTGCCATATCTAATGGATATCAGTTATCTCCTGTTAATGTACCTCTCCAAGTTCTCCACTGCCTTAACTAGGGATTGAACTCACAACTCTTTGAGTCCTGTCACTGGATCGAATCAATGCCTTTATCCACTGTGCCCATACCTGGTTAAGGCAGTGAAAATTTTAAACAATATTTTAAAAAATACATGAATTTTAAAGAAAATGGACTCTCGAATTTTAAAGAAAATTTAAAGGAAACCTATTTCACGTTATACAAAAGAGTGCTGCTAATACCATAGACGGAATATACGAGCAAAGTGGAAGATTTAACGAAAAGGAGACTTAAGTAGAATCAGAAAGAATAAGAATTTATGGAACAGATAATGAGGAAAGCGGGCTTGATACTCACAGTACATTTTAAAAGCAAGGGAGACGGAAGAAAAAAGATAAAAGAGATAGTTAAAAGACAAATATTACTAAGACCTACAAAGGATAGGAAGTTGTGGAGAGCCGTGATCGCATTCGTCCTGAAGGGTCTCGGCACTTAGAAGACGACGACTAGATTTATAAGTTCATTGAGAACACGCGTACATTTCGGTGTTTCAATGTAAGAGAGAGTAGCAGACAAGTGCGTATTAAGACCAGAAACAATACAGTTTGGACTTAAACAAAAACCGGTAGGCATTGAAAAGTAACGTGAGAGGAAGGCGGTCTCAAAACAATGAGTCAAGTGCAGTGGAGAGTAAGGTGTGAAGTGCCAAGCGCACGAGGAAATCGCGGGCACTGGAGGTAAAACTGGGTCAGCTTCTAAGATCTAGACACTTTAAAAACATAGACAAACAAAAAAAGAGGCTTTCTTCTATTTTTTTTTTTTTTTTCATTGTACTCCGGATATTATACCCACAAAATCTGGTAGACAATAAGTAAGGAAAATGTCAGGGGAAAAATGTCTCTTTTAGTTGACTGTGAAAGTAGTATGTCCACATTACACTGCACCGGAAGTTAAGCTGGTGGTGGCGCCACAAGTTTCGTTCCTTTTTTTTCGCACTGTCTGCGAGGTAGGCGAGAAATGCTGAAATGCAAATATATATATATATACACAAACTCGAAATGCATTTGTGTGCGAGGGTTTATATTAAATATAGGGTATAAATACAGGGAATGACCATACACGGAAAGAGAGGTAGAAGGAGAAAGATATATAGACTTATTTGTTTTATATAAATATATGCAGTTGTATATTTCTTGCTCAACTGTATCTGAGTGCAAATGTACCTACAGATATAGGTTAAATAGTTTGTATCGGGGGGGGGGAATCATTATTATTCTAAAAACAAATATTGAGGTTAATGCAATATTCACTCACTAAAAATAACTGTTCTTACAATTCAAAATGTTCGACTTTAAATAAGACACAACGGGTTGATAGCCCGTAAAAATCATTCAAACTTCTTTCTTATTCTAACTCAATCCACGAGCTAAAAAGAAGGTACGTGATAAGATAACTCCTCGATCCTCTCATAGGTAGAAAATCCTCAAGGACACATGGCCCAGTGGATAAAATCGTTGGTAGAATCCAGTGACTTAACACAAAGAGTTGTGAATTCAATACCTGCTGAGGCGAACAAAAACTTGGAGAATTGAGTTAAAAAAAGAGATATACTGATACACACGGAAGAGGCATGACACGTGAAACTAGAACAATCTACTCCGGTGGTCGAAATAAAGGCTTCAGTTCGAAATTCATATCACCTGAAGAAGGCCAGAGCGTACAACGGCCGAAACGCCGTGAATATGGCAACGAAGATGAGGACAACAGTCCGAACAATATAAATAGTGTAAATAATTACAATACCTCATCTCAGAAACATAGGCATATAATTACCTAATATACCAAGATGTTTGGTGAAATAACATCAAGTTAAAATGTGTATATTCGATCTGATAGGTTTCCTTTTGAAAAAAAAAGTATCTAAAATGGAGAGAGGAAAGCTGCGAATAACCTACATAACGATCTCGTTGGCCGAACAAGGTATAGGAGCGATAGCAAAAGTGAAACCTTACAAAAACAGGAAGTTGACGGAGTCACAGTCGCCCATGTCTTGAAGTATCAGGGCACATAGAAGAAGGTTAATCTGATGTAGTTATAAATGATGACCGGTCCGATGAGGATTGAAATCACTACAATAATAATAACTAACTTACTAAACAATGTACTAAGGTGAGTTCTTTTGTAAGTATATTACTTAATGCTTCGCTGTAGTGAGACATATTTAGTGAGACTAAACTACATTTCTCTAATCTCCACGAGGCGCCCATATATTTAGCAAACGCGTTATCGAAGCTAGGCCATAATAGCAATGGTTCTCAATGTTACTTTGATCTAATATATATGGCCCTTTTCAGCGATGGCGACGGTCGGTAGCAGAAAATATGTTGTCTTAAAACAGCGCCACTCATGGCTAAAACAACCAATTCGCGATCGGCGCGGTTTTTGACAACGATCACACTAGTAGAATACTGTGAAGTCATCCAGCGTGGGTCATTTTCATATTTGTCTGGCTTTTGCGGCGCGCTGGACTCTATTCTCTTCATAAAACTTTGTTCCCGCGAAAACAGCAGCTCTCCGCCCTACTCGATCCAATTCGTAACATTGATAGAAAATTCAATCATGGACGTTTTACACTGGTCCTTCAAAAGAAGATTGGGTCGTCCATTGTTACACGTGCCCTCAGATAGTGCCCCATACAGTATCTGTTTGGGTATTCTGGAGTTATCCATGCGCGCAACGTGCCCAAGCGACCTGAGACGCCGAGATCGCAGGATGGGATATAGTGACTGAATGACAGCTCTTTTGAGCACTTCTATATCCGGGACCCTATCTTGCCATTTAATTTTAAAGATATTTCTTAAACATCTTATGTGAAAACTATTTAACCTCCTCTCCTGATCAGCATACAAGGTCCACGTCTCACTCCCATAAAGGAGTGCTGAGAGGACGCATGTTTGATAAATTAGTGTCTTGGTTTTTATCCTAAGTTTATCACTTTCCCCTGATCTTTTCATAAGTTTCTTGAATGCAGCTGTGGCCTTTCCTATTCTGCTTGTCAATTCTTCATCTGTATATAGGATCGATGTTAGCGTAGATCCCAAGTAAACAAACTTATCTATTGTTTTACCATGAACTGCAATTTCCCACCTTTTAGTCTGTTATTTCGTTGAATATAACATAATGGACAAAGTTTAAAATTGTCTCTGTTTCTTTACCTCAACGAAGAGTTGGAAAATCGTTTTCTTTTTGTTTTGTTTTTAAGAAAAGAAAATGATAACACCGCCCTGTTACATTATCGGTCAGTCTAGTAACTGTACACTCACCAGATCTACAGACTTATAAATATCAACACGTTCTCTTTCCCCGCCGCCATCGTCTTCTCTATTTTCTTCTCTTCAACCGTCAATTCACAATGACATCGCAATGGACGATACGGGAATATGTCGGAAATATAAAAGGCCCTCCCGTCTGAAATGCGAAGCGGAGTAATGGAGACCTGTCGGCATGGAATATTAACCCAAGCAACATGGCTCCGAGATTCAAAATAGACCCGTCATTTCAGCTCCATATCCTAAATACAGACCAATAAAGAGAACGGCAAAATAACACAAAACTGACGGACAAATATAAAGAAAGACATGCGCATAGGGAGGGGTGTAATAGTAGTAGTTGTTGTTGTAGTAATATCATGATCATAATTAGTAATATTCTGCTCAAATGGATGAAGTATTCGTAAGAGTTTGTGAATAATGTAGAAGTGAATTATGGGTAATAAGTATAATAATACATTATTTTATGATGCAAGTTTGTTTTGCCTTTTATTATGTGAAGGAGACTAGATAAGGTATAGGGGAAGTGAGAAAGAGTGTAACGTTGGATTGTTTAAAAATTATTTTGGGCTGAGACTTCGTCGATATATTTCTAAGAGTTCTATAATGTTTTTCCTTTTCTGTTTTTGTCTCTTCCACAGTAATGCATATTTCCAGTAATTTCTTCTTTTTTAATTTATTCAATTTTTTTTCAAATTTTTCTTATCACCCACTCATTCTTTTCCACATTCCAGGCTTTCCTTTTCCATATTGTCCTCTTTATTCATTTCTATTTTTCCATATTATCGGCTTCACTTTTTTTCCATATTATTGACTATTTTTTTTCCCATATTACCAACTTTTCTCCTTCGGTTTTTCTTCTCTTCCATATTCCTTTTTCTTTCTTCATGTTCCTCCTTTTCCATATTTCCTAAAAAATGAAGAAAAAAAGAAAGAAATATGGAAGAAGGAAAAATGAAGAATTTTTATTTTTCGATATTTTTTCTTTCTTTTTCCATATTTCTTTATCTTTCTTCATTTTTCACTTTTTTTCTTATTTCCTTTTCTTCAGTTTTCCATTTTTTCCTTATTTTTTCTTCTTCATTTTGTCTGTCTATATTACTGCTCTTCGTGTTTCTTTTTGTATTTCCATTTCAATGTCTTTCTTCATTTTTCCTTCTTTGTTTTTCCATATTATTGGCTTTTTTTCTTTTTTCTTACTGCCTTTCTTTATTTTTCCTCCTTTTTCTATATTGTTTCCTTTGTTCTTTTTTCATATATTACTTTTTCTCTCATTTTTCTTTTTTGTACATCGCTATTACTCTTTTCTTCATTTTCTTTCATTTCTTTCTTATTGCTTTTTTTTTCTTCCATCATGTGATTATTTTTTAAAATATATTTTACAGCCAGTTATCCTATCCATTATCCCATCTTCTACCTTTTAATTTTTATCTCGGTTTTTTTTAAAGAGAACTTTTCTTTTCACTTATGCCTCTTTTTATCTTCATTTTTTCTCACGTTCGCTTTCTTCATCATTTTTCTGTCTTCTTTGTGTTTTTCCTTTTTAAATCACTTCCTTCTCCTTGAATTGTGGTACCCACGAATGCTTACGACCATATATTTATAGTATCTTTGTCGTGGCAACTTTTCCACAATCAATGTCGACGTTTAGAGCAGAAAATATCTAAAAAAATTTATCTGTCCACTTTGTTTTTATTTTTAACTTGCTTGTTTTTGTTTGTCCAATGGGCTATTTTTATTTAAATTGCCCTATTCACGAACATTCACCAATAAAGTTTTATTTTCTCAAATTAAAAAAAAAGTTCTTTAAAGAATGTTAAGAAAAAAACGGTTGTTGCTACGAAGTTTATTGTTGTCCGCACATTAAAGCAAAATAAATAATTGAATAGGGGAAAGGCGGGCAAAATGTTAAGTAAAATAACGTGGGCGAAGAACAGGAGGTGGAAGAAGACACGGAATCAAATGTAACAAAATGCCCGACAAACAAAAAGAGGTGACGAAAGTAAGAGAAAAAAACAAAGACTAACAACGAAACAGCAAGATGGATGACACGAACGATGATCTGGGTAGAAAGTTAAAAAAAAAATAAAGATGACAGGCCTGTTATGTGAATGCAAAATCCAGAGCAGTCAAGAAATAATATTCATTTGGCAAGACTTACACGCCTCGAGCCAGGATAAAAGAAATCTAAATCAATAAAATAAAACTCTTAAAAGTCTCAACTGCGCCAGCTATTTTATTTGGAGACTGCTCGTCTACAGATAAACCTAGAAATGGGCCAAGAGGCAAAGTGGAAAAATACGAAACGAAAAAATAAAGCGGGTAGAATTTAGTAAAAAGTACGAAACTATCTTCCATTTACTTTTTTTACCAGCTCAAATGGACATTTACAAAAAATATGACGACACATTATGTAGTTTCTTTTAAAGCAGCAAAAACAGACGAAAGTATCTTTATGCAAAATCTATAATCATACACGCGATCATTACTACATATAATCCGAGAGAGATGCATACATATGGTTTAGATGTATGAAATGCACGAACGTATTCACATTTTTTTACACGCATATTAATATCTACATGAGTGCGCGGTACGTGATTTCATTTGAGGTCCTGCGTATCAATAGGTAGAAATCTTTCAAGGCAATAGAGATAATGTTTTTAAATATTAAAAATAAAAGTGTGAAAACAGTGTCGAAAGATATATATATATATATATATATATATATATATATATATGCTTATTTTTGAAAATGTAAAACCGGTGAATCATCGATCTAAACCTGTCACAAAATAAAATCAGAACGAAGTGAAGCAAAATGTAAATTGGAAGGTACAAAAAGTAAAAGAAAGATACGAACAAGATAAGGAACATATCAATCGACGTTTTGATGTAAAGGGAGATAATCCAAAGAGGGCGTTAGTGAAAGAATGAAAGAGGGGGGGGAATTATTTACAAAAAGATGGAATAATAAAAAAAAAATATATATTTGGAAGGAAAAAATATCCGGGAAAATGGTGCAAGCGTCGATGGTGAGAGAAGGAGAAAGAAACAAAAAGTTGTGAGAAAATCGAATATATTAGAGAAATAGAATTTGAAAGTCGCATATAAAAATGGAACGGTTAAGCGAATAAAGCAGAAAGAAAAATCAAAAGAAAATCTATTTCGGAAAGAAGGCGCACAAAAAAGTGGAGAGCTAAAAATGCAGAAAGAGAAGAGTAAGGCAAATTAACATCTAATAAAAGGAAATGGAAGAGATCTCACAAACAGTTAAAGAACGGAGTGTAAAAACAGCGTAAAGATGTCTGAATGTCAAAATTAAAGCAATAAACATAGAAAAATATTGCGAATTACTTCGGTGACTATTACTCACCGCCATTACTATAGTGCAGTGCGTATGATCCTCATCAATTCCCGCAAACTTGTCAACGAGTGTCAGATAGGACCTACCTAAATGCCTACCGAACGCGGTGTTTAGTAAGGGTATAGGCAGATCAGTTCACTAATATTGCAGTTTTTATTAAGTTTTCACCCCAAGCAAGGCAATAAAGTCACTAATACGCAAAGAGTTACTGAGTACGAAAGAATAATCGAAAGGAAAAAGAAAACATTATTAAGGAGTGAGAACAATAAAAGAAGAGGAAATAAGAAGATAAAAGTTTGTCATTCCATTTAAATTTTTGAAGATCAAAATTGACTAGAAAGCAAGAGGCTGGAAGAGAGTTCCACAAGCGAGAAGTGCGAGAGAAGAAACTCTTATTTACATTATTATGACAATAAAGATGAGGACAACTGTCCGAACAATGCAAATAATGTAAAAAATTAAAATACCTCATCTCAGAAATATAGACAGATAAGAAACTCTTAGCATATAACTTACGGTATCATCCAATCCTTTCAAGTGTAAAATTATGAGACCTAACTGCAAATCTAGTACTGCGCTTCGTAAATTTGTAAAGTCGATGTACCAAAGATGAAAGCTCATACCATGAAATTATTTATAGAAAAAGCTACGTGATGGCAGTGATAAAGCGAATGAAGCCGACTTGCCAGGTCTGGACAGATAACATTGCAGATTCTTCATTTGATTTTATCAAGAATCTCTTAATATATAGAAGAGGCAGAAGACCAGATATAACAACAATGTTCTGAGGAGCTACGTTAATTAGTCCCACCAGTTCAGTCCTTTAAAGATAAATCCCTCCATGCCACGTACTCTTGGGCGAATCATTCACATTCCTTTCGTATTTCATTAGTAAGAAAGAAATTCCATTTAACAGCTTAAGAACCGTTACTTTTGGGGTTCTGGGAGCACGTCTCCGTTCGTTACAATCTTAACTTCTTAAAGTTATCATTCTTACATGTCCTCATAATCAGCACTTCTTACTGCCCGTTTCATGTTCATACAACATCATTAAATAACATTGTACCTCGAGTGGCACTTGGGTTTGTAGGGAGTGAACTTTTAGCAAAAAAGAAAAAAAATAACTCAAGCAGAAATGGATTATCAAGGGTCATGAATTAATATGCATAGTTGAATACTGTATTCATGAAATTACACATATTGAGAAAAAAAATTTCAAGTTAGAATTCTCAATATATAAAACAGGATCCTTTTTCCGTCGGCCATTGAAATATGACTCTTTTATAAATATGAAGAGATATTTCTACAGAGAAAATGTTTTCACCCTGACCACGTGTCCAAAAATATTCAGTCAAAAACCAAAAAAAAAAAGACGAAATTGGCATGTTTCTAATAACATATCCAACATTTTTTACTAAAATTACACATAAATTGTCAAGTAGTTTCTCAATGATTTCTGCGAAGCATACAAAAATAGAAAATATGTGCGCATGCGTGTACACGTTTCCGCTAAAAATAGCGTGCTCAAATTTTATGCAAATTTGAAATTAGTTGTTAAAAAAGTATCTGAGAAAGACCACTTTATGTGCTAAATTTTCAACAAAGAGAATCCACAAAAATGTGTTCCTCTGGGAAAATGAGTCTCGAATTTTGCGAAATCTTCAGAAATGTGTTCCTTATATATGTGAGCATGTGTGAGTAAGAGAGAGAAATGCGTGCGACTGAAAAGATGCCAAAAATACCAGAAACAGGAAAGAAAAAGACATACAAAAGGGATAATATTATTTATTTTATAATCCTTTCTTTCGACTTTGGTATTTTATAAATCTTCTCATCTCTTGCGATTTAATCTATTTTCAAATCCCTCTTCATTTTCCCTTAACTTTGTTTTTTTTTTCTCTTTCTTTTATCATTATTATTATTATTACTATCATCGCTTTTCCTTTGAAATAATTTATCCCCCTTTCCTATCTAATTCTCCCCGTTTTCATTTCGCCCCCCTATCACTAGAGGATATTTCAATTTTTCTCTACTCGATCAAAACTATGTTCGTCATCAATCTTGCCTATATCGATATTTATAGGCGCTACAATTAAGTCTCGCCCAACTCTTCATTTCTTTTCTCTTCTCTCAAGATAGGGGAGCTATTATCTACTTATCTATAACTTGTCTCCCACAATTTATTAATTTCTTCACACCTATCTCATTTCCAAGATTTCGTCGACTCCTATTTTGTCGGTTTATTTTTATCAAAATCTAATCAAATATTTTATCTTTATCTATCTTTTTCGTTTCTCTCTAAAACCCCTTTCCTCCATTCTCATTTTTCTCTATAGAGAAAATTGTTTTCTAACCAACGTATGTTATATTCTAATATGAAAGCTTCATTTAAGACGACTGAGAAGGCATTGCGATTAAGTTTTTTTTTTATTAAATTTTTCTTGCATTTGTATAAGTGTTTTCTTTTCTCCAGAAAGTGTTTGAAAACTATCCAAATGTTCTATGCATCTGAGCACTTTCGGCTATTCTATTAGCCATTATCAAGGAATTTTGTTATTTTTAACTGAATATGTATATATTTTTTATATATGTATATCTGTAGTGATGAGAATATTTTGCTTTAATTTTCCAAACGCGTTCAGCTCGTTTTGACCGTGTTCATAGTTGATATTAGTGAGTGTTGGCCTTTTCTTTTTTTTTATTATTAATGATTCCCTTATTTTTCGCCTTTTTTTTTATATGTGAAGGAGGCTATTATAGTCGTATCCTCTACGGGTGTGTTGCGAACGGAGTTTGGTAGGTTTCCTTGTGAGTTTAAATGGGTCCTAATTCAGCTCTGGTCTGAGAGATTTTAAAAATCGGCTACAAATAAAAGTGAATGCTGCCCAAATACATAATTATATTCTAATATGATATAACAAAAATCTGAACATCTAGAGCTCTTCTTTTTTCAGTACAGAATATAGAAATACAGATGTCTACAGTTGTGAATTCGCGTTTTATTCGGAATTTTGGAGAGTGAATAGAAATTCGAACAAGAGATGAAGTTATTTCAAAATGCTCTAATTACTCTTGACAACACTGAAAGTTAGATCAGAAGGATCCAAACGGAGCCTTGCTCTTTGAATGCTTGAAGATCGCTCTTTCATCCACATTCTTTGTTCAAAGCGACATAATTCATGACGCGTACTTACGCGACGCGTATTGTTTTCATTCAATGACATTGCATGTCTTGGGCACGTAACCAAAGCCTTCTTTAGGCAAGCAACATTGCCGAATACAAGACAATAGCTTCAAATTTGCCAAATATTTTTGTTACAAAGCATCTTTTCTCTCACTCTGTTCATATTAAAAAAACATTCCACAAAGCATAGTTAAATCATTTACCTAGCCACAAGTACTCTCCCCAACTTCCTGTCTTATAGCAATATGTTTTTTTTTTAACTTTTCTTCCCACTCACTGTTCTATCATCCATTTGCACAAGGTATGTTATGCGTTGTATCATATCTGTCCCTATTCTACTGTGTCAAATTTTCCAAACCCTTGTGCCCAAAAAGTTTTTGTTTGTATTTTACTTGGAACGTTCTCATTCCTCACATGCTATTCCCAGCATCCTTCAGTAGAACAATATCTCTGTTGTATTAAGTCTCTGCTCCATCTTCAAGGAAATTGTTCAGAATTCAATGCCATTTAGAAGTATTGGTATTACATCGTAGATCAGAACTCTTTTGTGTTCAATAAAATTTTTCTTTTTTAAAAACACTTTAGCTAACTTTGTGGAAAGCATCTTTTTCTATTCCAATACTCCTTCGGATTTCGGTGTCACATTTTCCGTCTTCCTAGATAGTTGCATATCTGCGCTTGCTTGATTTGTAGCTTGTAGTGAGTGAGTTAACCGCCGAGGATGATGCTTTTTGTTTTGTTTGCCTCATTCAGTTGGGATTGTGAACTCTGAGATAGTTAATGAGACCGATTTTTGCTTGAAAGGTCCTTCGACATTGAGGCCAGTTTTTTCCAGACGGTGGATTAGGCCACGATTGTTTTTGCTGTCTTTCTTTTCGACGTTTTTTGCTGCGAATCGTTTGTATTCGAAGATTATTGTTCCGTTTCTAACAATAGATCTCAAGCGATGCCTGACTATTGCACTGTTGATGTCGATGTTACATTTCTTTATGTTTTGTTTTAGAACAGGTTATATGGTGTTTACTCATCAGGGTGTTTCATAGAAAAGGTTATTATCAAACTCCGCTTAACAAAGATTAGCGAATATCTGTATATACGCACTAGTGGCGTATTTTTTTTTTTTTTTTGCGCCGACCACAAAGTCCTTCGCATTCTTTTGCTGGTAAAGTGCAACATAGTCTTTGTAACCATTAATTGGACTTGTGATGAACTAATGCTTGTATTATGAATACTATCACACTACTACACACACTGTCCAACTTATACTGCTTTTTTGCCTGATTCTTTCTATCTGTCGAATTATCATTCCATTTCTCGTTGCCTCCACAATGTAAAACATCCCACGCGCATTTTTTTATTGTATTTCTCCTAATTCCACCATCTCAGACAATAACTGTCTCTTTATCAATTTTCTTCCTTGCCTATTAGCATCAAATATTTACCGACGGAGACAAGATATCATTTTCCGCTCTTCGCCCATCTATCTTCTTTTTCGATCCTCTTTATTCACTATTGCTTTGCTTACATATCATCATATTGATCTGCATGTACTTCTCTTCATGTCTGTCCATTTGCCTTCCTATGGGCCCATGCATTCTATACACCCTGTCCACCTCACGTTAGTTTATCTCCTATATGAATGCATGTATACAAACGCATGCAAACATATACATATTCCTGCTGCTACCATCTCCCTGAAGCTAAACAAGCCAATCACTCATTCCTCTTTACTTTCTTTCCTCTAATCCGATTTTAGAATGACATTTTTTTAGTTAATCCGAATTAAATATGAATTAGGAATACAATTAACAACACTGATCTTTTTTTCTTTCTTTTTTCTTTTTTTGGTGGTGATGGTGGGTGCTTCTGGAAAATTTTCCACCTTGCCTCGTGCATACCTACATTGTTTTAGGAACGAAAACAGTTCTAGAAAATATACTATCTTGAATAACTGAAGTGTCATATTTATCTATAGTTGAGATATACATCCGTCACTCCATTTTCAACTCGTAAAATCCTTTTTTTCGCCGATGTTATTTTTCTTCCTTTGTGCACCGGAAAGTTCATCGCATTCTGCATGGAATGGTTTCCAACAAATCAATCCTATAAATCGTAAAGAATTGCTTGTTAACCATCACAAAGATCAAATAAGAAAATCTGCATCACAAAATGGGTAGAGAATGTAGCTAGAAGGTAAAATGCTACATTTAATTTTCGACACCACCACAAACAAAATCTTTGAAAGGAAACTTCCTTCAATACTAGAAAGAGCCATAACACTTAGTGGATTTGAGAAGTCTACTTTCCTAAAAAACTGCTTTAAAAAAAGAATATAAATTTCAACGGACAGTATCAGTCAATAAATATTGAATGTTTGCTGTATGGAAACTGCAATTTTAATACTTCATGTTAATGTACCTTGTAGCGGAATTTGTTATTCCCCATCTAAATACAGGTTAAAAATGAACGTTAACAAGATGTACTGTATTTAAATAAACCTTCCATGACACGTGTGGAAATTTCATGGCATACTTATTGAAATATTGTGTCGGGAATACGCCTATGTAGAAATATATAAAAAAACTCCCACCTCCACTAAAATTTGTTAAAGCTTTGACAAGATGAAATTGTAAAATATAGCTTCTCGAATTTTTTGAGTGATACTCTAAGGCTTTGTATGTTACCCAGTTGAACATTGCTGTGATAATATCTTCTACTTTCCGAAATTCTGTGAGCTGAGTATCCATGTCACCAAAATAAAATAAACTCAGATAGCATCAATAAGAGACTCGGTAGTAAAATATTCACCATTTCCCCATAAACTTGAAAACCTTGGTACATTTTATTCGGAAAGCGACTATTCAAAGAGGGAATTCTGGAACTTTATAGATTGTAAAATCTTCTATGTGACGTGTACTTTCAAAATGTCAGCGATTATGGCTCTCCACAATTTCCTGACCATTTTACTTCTTAGTAAACTATGTTTTGATAATCCCTGTTCTGTCAGTTCGTTCGCGCTTTTTTCTTTTGTCCCTCTTGCCATCAGTATCTCCTGTAAGTGTCACATTTTCTAAGCAGTCTTTCCTCATTCCAACTGTCCCTGTACATGTATGTATGTATATATATATATATATATATATATATATATATATATATATATATATATATATATATATAATTATATATATGATGTTAATAATAATAAAGATTTGATATTAATAATAAACATATATTCATAATAGAGTGTACAGTATGTAAATATTTATAGGCTTGAAAATCTAAGTATTTATAAGTAAATTTTAAACGAAAATTGCCTTATGCTCTTAAAATCCTAAATGTTAACAATCGCAAGCACATGTCCCCTTCGTTTATTTTGCTCCTTTACATACATGTTTATTTTGGCCGTAAGGACCTTTTTTTGGTCTTCACGTGACGCTAAAATCTATTCAACCACATGTGAAGAGGAGTTAATCTCAAACCCCGGCCCATTAACAACATAAGCACTCCACTGGATAGCTCTCAGCATTTATCTTCATTCCTTGGAAATGAGTAACAATGTATTCACAAGCATACATAGAATCTTGATTCTCGATATACAAGCTACTTCTTTCTAAGCTAACCAAACCATGACAAGAAACTCGGTGTTAAAATAATCTTTAATACATCATTGAATTGCTCGGATTGTTCTAAGTAACTCCTAATCATACATCCTGTTTGTACTCGAAAAAGAAAAGAAAATTCTTACCATTGGGAACAAGAGAGTTGCTCAGTCATTCGGTCGGCTAGCCGAAGAGATTGGTTGCATCTTTCCTGTCGTTTACTAACAGGAACAACAGGAAAATGAGAGTCAGCCATGATAACCTAGATAGTCTTTGTTTCCGGTCTGCAGGATTAGTAACGACGCGCCCTTCTGTCTTCAATAGTCGCCCTTGTGTTCGTTCAATGGATTCAGTGGAGCGATTCGGAGAATTCGGTCGACGCCTTTAACAACGGCTGTTTACGTGGGCTCGTTACAGTCTGTCTTATACTACATTTTCGAATAAAGCATTTAAAGTACACGATTTCAGGTTAAAATGTCAGATGAGTAATTTCGATTATCAGGTTTCATTTATCGAAATCTGTACTCAGAATTCCGTCGGCTTACATATATATTTCATTCGTATCACAAAAAGAATTGCCTAATATTTTACAACGAATGCTGCTTTAGAAAAAGTTATCAAGAAACCTAAGAAATTGGAAGAAATAGAGCCAAGATAATTATTTATTTTATGGGGGTGAGACCCAGAGACTGTATCACCAAACAAGTAAGAAACAGAATTTGAATTCGACTCGCCTTTTCCACTTTCTGCAGTGATAATTGTTATGCCACCCATACATACACAAATCCAATGCGTTTGATTAGATTCCCTGTTCTTTTGTTTAAACCGTGTGATATATGTCTACGGTCTCTACATTCAAGTGACTTAAATGAAAAATGTACTCTCCGCGATAGGATGCAAACCTGTGCTCCCTTTTGTAGGAGAAGGTACCGTTTGATTCGGCGTGCTTTAAACCCCTCGCATGCAGAGAACGTCACATCCTAGGAAGATTTTAAAGAAAGTGTGCATACACACATTATATATATATATATATATATATATATATATATATATATATATATATATATATAATGTCTGATACCGCAGAACTTGTAAATAGTGTTAAGCAGAGAAATCCGCACATTTTCCCCCCAAAAATTTAAGTTTTTCAGACAATATATATATATATATATATATATATATATGTCTTATTTACGACTATAATGAGTTGTCTTCTTTATCACGGTATTCTACCCAAATATTAAAATTTTCATGCTGCGACACTTCGCAAATCTGTTGAAATCACTCCGCCAGGAAATAAAGGAACTTATTGTTTACATTTATAACTGCAAAGTAACTTCAGGTATCTGTAGATCTCGCATCGCAGAAATTCAGACAGAAATTAATTTTATTGTATCTTTCTCGTGAAAGCTTTTTTGCACCTGAAACTTCTCGAAATTCTGAGTTGAAGCCCTGAATTAGAAAACTTTGTATTTGTGTAAAAACCTATTATCATTAAAAAGATTTTAGAAGTCAGGTGAAGATTACATCTTTTGAAAAAGAAAGATATATTTTTGCAGGGTAGTAATTGATAAATAAATTTACATTACAACTCATTTAAGACAAGAAAATTAGTACGAGACTCAGGTTAGGTGTTTTCAAGTGAAGACATAGCATACAACCGTTGAAACCAAATTAAAAATAAATCTATAATTAGTGAATTATCGTTTCAGATTTTGATGTATTTTTTTTTTTTTTGCTTACACACCAATACAAGGTAACCAAAAAAGTTCTGTCCGTTTTTAAAGGAAAAAAAGAAAACGCTTCACAGTATGTGTAACTTATATTTAGTCTTCGAAGTAATCGCCATCGGCATCCAGAACCTTCTGCTAACTTGTCTCCAGCTGTTCAATGCCCTTGCTCGGGGTGGGGGGGCGCAAAGTAGTCCGTGAGGGTTTTGCGCAAGTCTGCTTCATTGGTGAAGGATTTCCCTCGAAGATGATTTCCAGGGAATGGAAGAGGTGGTAATCGGATGGCGCAAAGTCAGGTGAATAAGGTGGATGGCACAAAGTCTCCCACCCAATTTGCTGTATGGTATCCTTGACCACTCGCGCAACATGCGGCCTGGTGTTGTCATGGAGGAAAAGCACACCTTTGCGATTCACCAGTGCTGTCTCCTTCTGGCGCAATGCCTGTTGCACACGTTTCAATTGCTGCGAGTATAGGTCTCCAGTGACTATTTGGCCCGTTGGTAGCAGTTCATAATGAGCCACTTGACGACCTGTCCACCAGACACAAAGCATAATCTTGCGTGGGTGCATAGGCGGTCTTGCGGTGTGAGGGACAGCATCTCAAGGAGACAACCAATGTCTGGAACGGTTGGGAGTTTCGTACAGAACCCACTTTTCATGACTGGTAAGCACTCGATTGAATAAGGATGTGGTACGGTGGCGAGAAAGCAGCGATACGCAGGCTGCCACTCGTTGTCCCTTGTCGGCCTCCAACAGCGTTTGCGGAACCCACTTGCTCAGTTTCTACGTCTTACCTAGGCGGTGTAGGTGAAGTCTAACTGTTTCATCGGAAACGTTGAACTGTCATGCAAGTTCAACACACGTTAGACTAATGTCCTCTTCAATGGCCGCCTTCAGCGAGGCTCATGGAGAGACAAATCTCTCGACTTGAATTTTCGAAACCAAAGCCTTACGTTCATCCACAGCACTATCTCTAAATGCTTGACATATGCGGCGACTTGATGCAGCTGCTGATAAGTCCACTTTGAAGTCGTAAAACAAACAGCCCCGAACGAGATCTCTAGACACTTCAATCCTTCTCACAGCTGTCCGGCTTATAAATGATGGCCGGCCACTGTGTGCGTGTTTTTTATAACGCCTGATGTTCCTACTTCTGGCTGTCCGAATTTGAAAACAATTGCTACACGCATTTCGTATATATTTCACCTTCATTCAATGACTAATCAAAAAACGGACAGAACTTTTTTGGTTACCTTGTAAATACGGTAGATTTCAAACTTACAGTCCTTATTGCTAGAGACATTAACAGATCAGCAAAGAGCATGACTGTTCTTTCTGTTATGGTGTCTGTCGGGGTAAGCTGTAATGATAAAAATTAGTTGTTACACTTATGGTAGGGTAGACGCTTAAAAAGGGGCCTAATATCCACCGTTCAATGACATAGTTGGGGACACTGTCGATGTGTAAATTTGACCGCTTTAGAGAGATGAACAAAAACGTGCAGACACTGAGAGACGAGGGATGTAGTGAGGGATTAACATGCGGCAAGAGAAATGCAATTGTTTGACGTGCTTGCTGCAAGGCGTACCACAGGTTGAAGCTGTTTAGACAACTGATCCAGTAGAATCCATTGGATGACAACGCGCTGTTTTGAATTTGTAGTGGAAAAGGCGCTGTCGCGATATTTGGTTTCATTACCTCTTCTTTTATCCTTCCGTTATTTAATCATTCATGACTTTATATTTTATGGGGGTTCTTTTCAAGTTATCAACTTTTAGTGATGTGTTAAGATTAAGTAAAGCACACGGGAAAAGGAGATTGAAAAAGGTTATAGAAAAACATGCTGTACAAATTTGTTATGTTGAGGCGATCCTGCCCTTCCTGCTTAGCTAATTAGCATTTGGCTATCACGTATTTAATTGGGTGTGGTCAAGTATAAAACTCTCATGGGTAGGAAATAATAGATGTGGCGATGGATAGCGGCTCGGATTGAGAAATCGGAGAGCCGAGTTCAAATTCCAGTCGAATCCATTACATTCACTTACATGCTAATAACCTTGGGAAGGTATGAATCCTCCTCTTCTCCCACTAACTACGGGTAAATAGCAGGACAAACCGGGTTCTATAACTTTGAATGGCAACTGGTCTACTGCAGAAAGAAATGGCAACTTACTGTGGGGAAAAAAATGTGCCTCGTCAGTCATGTATCGAAAGATACATGATCGTCTACGCGTGTATCACGCATGGCACATAACTGATGGATTTAATTCCAGGAATGGTCCTGTGAATTAAAAAATCAGGCCCCCATTCCCCCAAAAAATTGATATGATTTATCTGTTTTCCCCTATTAAGGTGCTGATAAATTCCAAAAATGGCCCACTTCCCAAAATCTTGTTTCATGCTATTGATCACTGAGTGTAAGGCCCAAGAGCCAGTCAAGGTAGATGGTTACTGAATGGACTTGTTTTGTGCACATAAGTATTGTAGATTATGGTGATAGAATATAGGATAATCTCTTCATGTTCTGGGTCAACAGTTATGATTTTAGCGCTCTGTCTCACAAAGAAAAAGCTGTCCGAACGAAAATGAAAAAAATAAATAAATAAAAATAAACAAATAAATGCATTCTTGCTCTGGTTCAGAACCTTTTATTTTTAACCCGCCCTCGTATAGAGAACATATTACAGAGCTGTACTGAGCTCATACATCCGAGTAACCATTGACAGGAAATAGGTATCCAACGACTATATTTGTTTCAAAAGGTGGACAAGTAAATATCAATTTTCATCGTTCAGTCAGTTATTTGTTTCAGCTTTTCTTGCCACTTGTTTTTCTCCAGTTTTATTTTGATAATTATTCTTTTAAATCACTGGCCACATTGGTTAACGTTAAATGACCACTCCTGCAATCACGGTTGTTGTTAACATTGTTAGTGAGAAATACCTATCTCCTTCCCGTTACAAATGAATTCGCCCGCGCCCATCTATAGATAAACGACTTCGCACAAAATGCGTATCTTTAACCAAAACAATCAAATCAGCTAACTACGCCAACTAATGGAAGAAGCAGTAAGGAAGACTGGAGCCCGAATATCCTTCCCGTGATTTCTTCAATTATCTACGGATGTAGAACATAGCGTGGATGATTCAGTCCGTCCGTTAGAGCAGGTTTCAACACAATCGGTCTTTTCAATATCGCTACAAACACACATAAGTGAAACGGTTGGCAACACGATTCTGTTTGCTACATCTTCTCGTCGTCCATGACACACTTCAAGTAGAGTTTGAGCTTTAAAAAAAATCAACCAAAATGGACAAAGCCGTCTGCTTATTTATTATTTAATCCTACTTTCTCATCCAAATGGAAGATGAGAACGAGAAGCCTGTTTGGAAGCGACAAGCTTGACTTGTTTAGTCGAACGTGGAATTAGAGTAACCAATGACAACTATAGATCACTCACACGTTGATATTCGATTTATATCGACCTTGTTATACCTATATTATTATTCCTAAAAACATTTTTTATTCACTGAGATCGTCTGTGTTATCCCGATTATTAATAGCAGTTTTATTTCTGTATTTTAATAGTTAGAGAATTGAGTGCCCCGTCTTCAAGAGCCATGTTCATTTTTTTTTATCATTACACCACAAGCAAGGCGAGAATACCGCTAATACGCTGGGGGTTACAGGGAGTGAAAGTGAGAAAAAACACTTCTCAGTCTTTTTTCTCACTTTCACTCCATGTAACCTCATAGATAGGATTGAAGAAAGGACAAAAGATGAACGGGATTCAAGAAGACAAAATATGGCGATTGACGCTACATTTAAATTTTTGTAGATTATAGTTTTCCGGAAAGCAATTAAACGTGGAGGAGTTTCACAGGCTGGAATTTCGAGGAAAGAAATTGCTGGAGCAGAAGTGGCTGTTGCATTTAGCTAGTTCAACAGCTTAAATTAATGTAATCGGGGAACCAGGGAAAAAAGCTCTTCAGAGCAGTAGCCATGAAAATATTTTTCTCGTCGACATGAAGTGGCTTCCGTTTATCTAGTGGGAAGCCACGTCATGTCAATGCGAAATTGACTGAAGTCGAGATGCCAAGTCAGGATCGATTATATTGCAGATAATTCTATAGATTTTGTGAAGAACCTGGAGATGAATAGCAGGTACACCAGACCAGGTATGGCAGTTACCAAGAATTAGCAGTGGAATCAGAAATATTCATGAAATCTAAAGTTGATGCTCAAAAAATTTATTTTTATATTTTATTAAAAAATTTGAAAGAAACGATAAATTTTTTTAAAAATTATTTAGAAATTATTTATACAATATTTTAAAATAATGTATTTTTTAAAACATTTTTTAGAATTATATCTCTTTTTTAAAGAAAAAAATTGTCAAATATTGTAAGTCAAAAAGGTAATATGATTTTAGAAAACTCTTAAAACTTTTAAACTCCTCCAAAGTATAATATAGGTCTCCGACCATATTTAAAAAATGTCAGATGTCTGTAAATAACATTGAGTAAATTTCATTGGTTGGTCTTCATTCTCTGCCAAACCCGATACGATCGCTTTTAAAAAGAGGATGGAAAAATTAAAAGGAAGAAGTTTGCTCTATTCTGAGTATATGTTCCTTTTGTGGCTGACTTCCTCTATGCCTTCTCGAGTTTTAACTCATACGTTCTTCCATCTTAATTTCTGTTGCTTTTTATTGCAATTTTAAGATCATTAAGCAAGCAACAGTTACTGAATGACTGTTTGTAGTTGCGATGAAAAACAACAGATATTAAAATGAAAACAAAACTAAACTTAAGGAATGCTAGGTCACAAATATCTCCCAAGCCGGCCAAGGATAGAAATAGAAATATAATATAAGAACCAGGAATACGCAGATCTAGAGAAAATCAATAATAACAAAAATTGCAAAATGAGTAAAAAAATAAAAAAATTGGTTGAGACTTTAGTTTATAAGTCCCAAAATTTCATACACCGATATTCTTAGGGACACATGGTGGATAAAAGCGTTGGTTGGACCCTGTGACTTGACCCAAAGAGTTGTGAGTTCAATACCTGGCTACGACTGTGGTGAACAAAAAAAAACAGGAGAGTTGAGTTAAAGGGAGAAAACTGAGACATCCGGAAGCGGTGTGGCACGTGGAACTAGACCACTCTACCCCAGTGGACGAAATAAATGGTTCAGTTTGAAATTCCAGTCACTTGAAGAACGGCCGAAACATCGTGAACATGGTAATAAAGATGAGGATAACAGTTGGAACAATGTAAATAATTACAATACCTCATCTCAGAAATATAGACAGATAATAAAATTAATCATAGTTTCTTGTGCTTTTTAAGAAATTCAAATAAAATTACATCTGATATTCCGAATTTTCACATACACAAAATGCGTTGGCATCTAAAGAAATAAGGATTGTATTGTATAACAAAATTTGAATGATTCCTATTGATTGAGTTTCGTAGCTCAAACAGAGCTCCCAAAAATAAGAGTAATATATATTTTCTTATATTCCTATCAAAGTTGTTTACTTATCGCAGAATGGCAACCTGGAATTTGCAATAAAAGCATAAGAAAACAAGTTTTAAAAAAAAACACAAGTAAATGATTTAATAAATAACATAGTTCGATATTAGCCGAGTGCTTGACTAACTAGAAACAACGCATGAGACTAGTTTACTAATTGCTGTTCGACGACTGGCGCTCACTAATAGCCATGGACATATAGGCTTTTGAACATGTTTTGTTCGGGATGCTATATTGGATCAACGTTTTCATAATGACCATTTATCTCCTTCTGCGTTTACGTACAAGCAAACTAGGCTCTTCCTCTGTTGCCTTCTAGCAACTAAGAGGGGTGTATTTATTTCTTTATTTATTTTTGCCCTAAGCATCACGGAGCTCGTTTCTAATGGACTGTTATAATTTGCAGTAGCGATAGACTGGCTTCCTTATCAACCAGAGAAAGCCATCTTCACAACACAATGCCGAACAATCTAAAAAGATTTTTTCCATATGAAAATTGTGTTACTATAATTTCACAGCTTCTACGTTGGGCAATCTCATAGAATCACATGAGAATTAAACAGAATGAGATTTGTTTTGCTATATTAGTAAGCGTGTGAGAGATCGAGTTTTGCGGTTTTGTCTTAAAATACGCAGGCGTGTATATTTGTAATGATGCTTTCTTGAGGATTGCTATGTTTCTCCGTGGAAAATATAAAACGAACGTCATATATTTATAAGACGCTTTGGCTTAAGTACCTGTATGCGTGATTACCTGCGTACACAAATATATATCCTGCATGTCTCTCGATGTGCTTTGCTCTTATGCAGGTTCGATTAGGTATGTGGGGCGAGTGTGTACTTTCCCACGTATATGCTCTCACTCCGAGCAACGGTGAAAACATTGTTACTGCGTCTACGTATCAGCATTCCTGTGCGCCATATTTGCACATGCGTATGTGCACATGCAGGTTTTTAATGAAAATCTAATTCCCTAATTCAACGTTCGACGGAAGATAATGTTGATTTTTTTTAAAATAATTGCTTCCCGCTGTTTTGATTCGCATGATACCCCCCTACATACCATTTACATCTTTTTTCCTGTCCCTCTTTCTTTGAGAAAAGAAAAAAGAATATTTAGAGTAAGAAAAAAAAGATCTCGAATGCATCCAGACATACCAACTTGTCATGCCTACAAATCTATCTATAACTACTTCATAGTTTTCACAGTCTTGGTTCAGGTATTTGTTTTTAACGTCCTTCTTTCGTACTACCAAAAAGACAAGGTGAGTAAAATAATGAAAAACATTCAGAAGGAGCGAGAACTGTTATTGAACGAAGAGAATATGCCGCGGAAAAATGTTAACCTATATCCGCTTTTTCCCATATATTTTGAACATTATGTACGTATTTTCTGGATTACAGATGAAATTTTCTAACATATTTCGCTTATATTTTCACACTCAAAATGTAGGAGTTTATCCCTCCCACATAATGGCAATGGTTTCTTTATCTATCTAATAAAATAAAGAAAACCTTCATATATATATATATATATATATATATATAGATAGATAGATAGATAGAGAGAGAGTTTTCCTTTTTATCAGAATTAATGTTTTTCGTTCGCTTTCTGATCATGAGACCCACTTTCGAATCTCACCATGGTCGATTTTTTAGGAAGGTTAATTCTTCATGTTAGCGGTCTGGTGGAAGCGATCCCAATGTGTATCTCCTGAAAACAGTACCACGTGTTGTCCAAGCCTTGTGGATGAAAGTGGGTAGACGGAACCATTGGAGAGTCATCAATGATTGTGCTAGCACGAAATCACATGTCATCGTGAACGTGAGTTTGAGCGTGCTGGCCTTGTTCAGACGGTTGATCACGTTAGATAACGCATCCTCTCTCCCTCCCTCTCTCAGACACTGTAACAAAAGTTCGCTCGGCAGAGTCGCAGTATAAACCACATTTGGGTACTGTGGATGTAGAGCAAACACAAATGTCCCTGAGCTAACCACTCTAGTAGACGGGCATCCTCCGATACGAGAGAGAAAAATGAAAAGAAAATTCATGAAATGATCAATGCAACACAAATTACCAAAGCAAATCTGGTAGATCGCCTCAGCACGCTGTCTGCAATAAGACAGAGGCAGCCCTTGTAGGTTGCTTCATCGTGTAGCCGACAATCAAATGTAACGGTAGGAGGTGGCTTCAGCACGTTAGTGAAATGCCAACAATGCATCTTTGGGATGAGGAGAGGCTGAACTAGAGAGATATGCCGTAATATTTAGCGATGACGATTCGTTAATATCGAAATGCAAAAAACAAAAACTAATTCTTAAAATGCCTCAGTTTAACCGAGTTTCATATTTTTGCAGTTCACCTTTTCATCCACGGTGGTCACATATTCTATCTATGATAGCACACTTGTTTATATATATATATATATATATATATATATATATGATTAATACAAATATAAAATTTGTCACTTAGCTGCAGCGCTACTCCAGAGTTTGGTAGACGAATCTTTATGTAATTGTCCTGACCATTCATCAACAGGTATCAGTAATTGTTTGTTGATTTTCTCATTTCCGTTATTTTTATATAAAGTTAATAAAAATTAATTTATGCGCCTTTTTTTTTTATTGGTTGACTTTTTTTGTGTGTGCGCACGCGCAGGATGTCGTGGTTATTTTATTGTCTCCTTATATTCTCATAATTCCTTTTCTTTCTTTTATCTGTCGTCTCTATCTCCGTTGCTTATATACTCTGTCGATGGTATTCTCGACATCCTTTTGTAGATCCGCACGTGTTGCCTCAAGCCTCCTCTTCATCTGTGAGGGAATGCTCCAGAATTCACGACCATATAGGACTGGCATTACATAACAGTTCAGTACAATTGTTTTAACTTCTAACGCAATTTTGTTGTTTCTTGATACTTTGTTCAGCTTTCTTTGCTATTCTGATGAACCTTCGGATTTCTCTGCCCCTTCGTCCGTAGTCTTTTATAAACCTTCCCAGATAGTTAAATCTCTGTACTTGCTTGATTCTGACATATCTAATTTATAGTTCTCATCTTCGACTGTTCCTTTTGTTGACAACTGTGTCTTCTTACAACTGATAATTTGTAAAATTCAGTCTATGTAAGAACATATTTTGTCTGCTTTTACAAGTTCTATTCATATGTCTAAATGGTGCTCGCATGTGTGTGCAGGGAAATGTTTTGATAAATGGAATAAACACTACCGGCAGTTATTTTGAGGATGAGGAATCCATCTTAATTCTTGTGAAGAAGGAGAAAAATAATTTCCGTCGTCCTAGCAACTTTGTCAACATATGATCAGCAGGTGATAAAATCGTCTTGCAAGCAAAAACAAAACCTACCTCCCCCTAAGAAACCTTTTTAAAAAAAGAAATAGAAGAAAAACCTGGCAACAAACCTGTTATAAAGAGGAGAAAAATTATTGTAAAAAAATTACAAATAAATACAATTTAAGATTTCTAATCCAATAGAAACTAATTTTACTCGCACATGTCTAAACTATACCTTTGTATATTAGAAAATTAAATATACAGTTACACAATACATATACAACGGTTAATGGCAAAATAAAATCCGCCCGTCTGATTGGCCAAAATCAACAAAAGCCAGAAGGAAAAAAATGAACCAACCTGATAGGTCAGAATTCTTACATAGAATTGAATAAAAAGGTTTCATTTGCATAAGCACAAATATTGTCTACTATTCTTGGAATCATTGCCAGAATGATAGTTGAGAAATGATCCCTTTCGGATGAGCCCATGGGAGAGAAAGTCTGATGTCATTGATGCCCGAAACTTTCTATGAATAAACATTAATGAGGAAGCATTCTGGTGCGCAGTATCTGCGTATAAAGCGTACAATGATAAACATCTATGTGTTTGTTTTATTTTATAGTGGTGTTCATCCTGTAAGAGGTACAGTGTATGCCGATATGTGTGGAAGATAAGCTGTTCGAATCAAAAATTAACCGTTAAGATTGTAGCGATCGGGGAAACAGCCTCTTGAGAATTTGTTCCACAAGGCAGTGGTTTGTGCGAAGAAGCTGCTCGAGATCTCACTATGGAAATATAAAGGGAATGAAGGTTGATTGCTATAATGTGCGTGGCATGGAGGGTCTTACCCGTACAGCTTAAAACTGGTGGAACTAAGAAAAGTAGTTCATCCGAACAATCACCATGGGAAAGCGATAGAACAGTGAGAGGCTTGCGACGTCGAGTCTGCAGAGTAGAAAACAATTCGTCGCCTACAACGATGGGGAGACGCTTTTGAGAGTAGGCAGCTCCCACCCATACATGGCAGCAGTACTCTATTTCCGGCTTGATCTGGTTCTTGCAAATATAAAGGATAACAGGAGGAATGAGTTACTTGCAGGAACGGTACAGGAAATAGGACATTTTCCTAGATCTTCAGCGATGGATCGTATGTATAAGTTCCACCTGAGGTTTGGGTTGAGTTTTAGATACTCAGTTGCCCCACCACACACACTGTTAGAGCTAAATCAGAAGAGATGTCAGCTGCCAAGATCTGTGGTCATCGAGGGTTTTAAAATAATTGAATATAATTAAAGCGACTGAATGAAAAAGAAATAGTGCCAAATATACTTTCAACCGGAATATTATTAAAAATTGGACCATGGAAAAATGCACATTATATATATATATATATATATATATATATATATATATATATATATATATATATAATGTAATGTACCTCAATACAAAAAGCGACGAAATATCGCCAGTAGTCTTTGCACCAAATTTCTGTGTAGGTTTCACAAAATGTAGACTGGATCCCTTCCCAAACATTATATAGAATAAACTTATTAAATTCTATAATTCATTATAAATTTATAAGGGAAGGGTATTAAATTATTTCAGGATGTCTGCATATCGATGCGTTCTTTTTATAAAGCATGAAAACAATAAACATCACCCATTTTGAAAATCTAAGTTCGGAACTGTGCTTTAAAAGGATTATATATATATATATATATATATATATATATATATATATATATATATATATATATATATATATATGTGTGTGTGTGTGTGTGTATGTAAGGTTATTCAAAAAGAAAGCAGATTTCGAAATTTTAATAAAAACAAATCCTAAGAGACAAAAACACATTACTAGATAGAAAAAGTTATTCAAATATAATAAATATTTTTCAATTTTGTTTAAATGCTTCTTTTTGTTGTTTTATTTTTCAGATTTTGTAGAAGTCTGAGTTGACATAAATTATAACTATTTAAAATGGACACACCACAAGAAAAGTCGTTTTGTGTACTGCAATTTCCGAAGTGTAACCTTAAAATATTTGCCTATCCAGTAATGTGTGGAATATGTTTCTTCTGTCTCTTAGTATTTATTTTCTTTTATTAAATTTTCAAAATCTGCTCTTTCTTTATGAATAACTCTATATATAAAATGAATAGCCGTCGTCAAATGAGACAACCCAAAGTCACAAGTTATATATTCACTAAAACTGATTTTATAAATAAGACTGAATCATTTAAATGCCTACACAATGTCTGTATATATTTTTGTTTTATCAAATTTACAGCGCTGTTTCACGATTAACGTAAAGTTGCATTAAGCTTTACAAGCGAATAACTTTTTATTGAAATTATCATCTGCAATATAGACTGGGTGTTTACGCACGAAAGAAGTTTACAATGTAAATTTGGACCTATTGTTTGAAGCCGAAATGTTTAATTTTGACTGTTTTGTTTTGTGTATTTCCAGGTCCGACAGATTTGAGCATGAAAAAGCAAAACTCGAAAAACCAGCTTAGTACGAGTGAGGTGGCTACCATAAAACAACTGATCGCAGGATACAGAGAATCGGCAGCCTTTCTCTATCGGTCGGCAGACGAGCTTGAGCAGTTATTATTGCAACAAAATTAACGAGAATTTGGGGGAAAAAACTAATGACAGAAAAGAAATGGAGAAGCAAATTTTAATGGAAAGAAAGACAAAACAAAAAAGATGAAATCATTTTTAGAGAAAATGAAAATAAAATGGACGTGAGAAAAGAGAAGCGACAATAAGAAACATGGAAAAAAAACTCATTATGAAAGAATCAAGGAAGAGACAAAGATGAATTGCCTCTTATGGATCTCTTTTCCATTACCCTGGATAAATTACGGATATTTTTTTCTGTTTGGAGAGGAAAAAAACAAAACAATTATAAAAGATTTAAAGATAAAAAAGCAGAACTTTTTTTTTTTTTGGTCAGAGACATAAAATTGAAAGTATATATATGTAATGTTGTTTGTTTGTTTAGTAGTAAAAATGCCACAAACCAGAAAGATGGAGGGAAAACCGGAAGTAGATACGACTAAAACATGGAGGAAATTAAGGAAAAGAAGGAAAAAAAAGTAAAATATTTGATAGAAATGATACTGAATATTACACGCTAGTGTACTAACGTAAGTTTAACGAGTACAACAGTTGATCTTAACTATTAACGATGTATGTATTAAAAACCAGTGCAATGGTATTTTTTGTGATACAAGATCTTAGCCATTCCTCTTATTTTTTACAGACTCCCGTCTGGGCTTAACAGCGACTATCCAAATCTATTGAAGTCTTTCAATCCCTATACTACTGTTAACTCGGGTACTTGTAAAACTCCCTGATCCCCAAAGTGTGTATATATATATATATATATATATATATATATATAATGCACAGACAATAGAGAATTTCGATAAGCACTACAACAGTTTATATAATTTTTTTTTCTATATTGTACTTTCGACCTTTCAATCGATATACTTAATATTTTAACACGATGTATTATTTTTTTGCACTCTTATCGCTAAAATATCGCGATTCAGGTTTTTTTGAAAAGTCAAAATAAAACAAAAAATTCACCTTAACTTTTCCTTCGTCATTCTAAGCAGGAATTTGGAGAAAATTTAATTGGTGCTGAGAATTAATTATTAAATTAATTAATGATAAACCGACGGAGATGATTTTTTTTCCGTTCGACTCCATTATTTTCTTAGAACTTTCTTTTCAAATGTACAGTTGGTGCTTTAGGCGTACTTCATACCACTTATAATATTAAAAAGACATTTTAAATAAGCTAAAAGCTCTAACTATCACCATGAGGTGTTGTAGCACATTTGACGCAGTCGTTAGGTCCAATCATTTCGCACATTCCAGTTCACTTGAAAAGCCAAGTAAGATACTTGAGTAACGCTTTAACTAAATGAATGACGGAAAAATTTAGGCGAGATAGACACGAGTCTTGTGATTTTAACCAAAATGAAAGATGCGAAAGAAATCGCCAAAGAATGAATCTAAAACCAAAATTTTTCAATCGGTTAGACATTCACAAGATTGTCTTGAAGATCGCCGTTCTTGTGAGATTGATTCTCACCGGGCACCACAATTTTGTGTCAGTGTGCCATTCTAATTAACGCTAAATAAGAAAGTAATCTGCAATCCGAGCTGACAACATAAATGTTTCCGCTCCAGAAAAAAATCCAAAATTAACATGAAGAGGCTTGGCGTTTGAATTTAATATCAGTTTAAAATTGATAAAAAAAAATCTGAAGTTCACCCAAGAAGGCCCAAAAGATACTCAAGGTAGAGAGATATGAATTTAATAGAAGGTAAAAAAAAAAGTGGAGAATTATGAGGATAGATAGTAACTTGAAGAGGTTAACTTTTTAGTGGTCAGGGAAGGATCTCCGCGTAAACCTGTTCCACAAAGTAGCAGTTTTAAGGAAAAAAGCTTCCTTGGTTGCTCTTCCTTTTTACGATTAGAAGAAAGAGGAAATGTGGATGATTCGACTCGGTAGACATAGGAACACGAGTCATAGCTATAAAGAGTTAGAGTGAATGGGGATATCGATAGGCTTGCAAAATTTGTCTGTGGGAAAAAGGCTGGAAGTTTTCATCAAAGAAACAAAACACTTAAACGCAATTCCCTTACAACCATGGACGGTACTCTACGAAACTTTTCGATAAACGTTTCCTTGTATTTTTGTACTCATTTAAATAGTCGAAAGAGATATTGGATGCTGCAAGGATGACATTCCACATCATATGACACGGTCGGTGAAAAAAAGTATGTCTGTAAGCACTAAAACTTAATTAAAAAGTGAAAATAAACTAGTGTACCCGTGCGTCAAAAATGACGGAAATTGTTAGAAAGTTTTAATAGTGAGACGCAATGAAACAAAAATCGTGAAACAATGTATTACGATTCAATAAAGCGGAGATAAAGAATTCACAAATAAAATAGAGGCCAATGAACCGTTTAATTAATCCGTTCCCTTTATGTTTTTAGACGTTTAGTTGTATTTAGGATTCAATGATTACTCCTGGTAATGCTTTTAGCTCACATTTTTGAACATGAAAAGATTATGTGTTTAATATAACAGTGAAATAAAAATCTCCCCAAGAAGAAAAAGATTAGCAACAGAACGAGAAATACGGCGATAGCATAGCCTATTTCAAGAACAAGTTGAAGCAAGTCATTCACTCAATAGACAAAAGGTATCGGACTGCCTCACATGAAAGGCTTGAACAAATAAGACTGCAATCTAAGAAACGTATGAGTAAAGTAACTGATTAATTAAATGGTTTATATTTTTCGGAAACTAATTTTTTCTAAATGCAGATAAATATTTTTTATTTGTATAGATTATTAAAACGACTAAGGAAATGAATTACTCATAAATTTACTAACTTATGTTGATTTACCTCCATTCCTGCCACAGATGAGACAGGAAATATATAAATACACATTGATATTTATTAGATGGTTTGATGATTACATTTTAATTCAATGGAATAAAAAGATTTCAAAGACGATATTAAAACCAATTGCTGCTAATATTAAACTATAACATCAAGTTATTTCGTTTTTTTTAATTGCCGTAGTTGATGGTGATATCGTTAGAATGAACAATATATTCATCAATAATCACAAAAGTATCGATACAGTTTCATTTTCAGGAAAAATGAATTAATTTATAAAATCAATACGTTGATATTTATGATTTGCGAAAAATTAGATCATTTTTTAAAAAATTAATCATTAAATATAATCTGTCCTTAAAATGCGCGTATTTTTTTCTTCAAAAGCAACATTTCATAACTGATGCTTGCGCTGACAAACTATATATTTGTCCTTTGCGTGAAGGCACAATAATATTACGTAATAATCCCGGGCAACGCCAAATAGCCTTGCTATAACAATAAAAGCAATTATTACGAGGCTGTTGGTTACCAGCACTCTGAAAGTTGTGCGTTGCCCTGTTTTGAAACGGTTGACTCTCAGGGAACAAATCTATTGTGTTGATTTTTTTTATTAAAAAAAAACAAAAACAAACGAAAAACAAAAAAAAAACAGAAAAACTTCTATTTTTTTTCAATCCTAACATTTAAAAAAAAACAAAAAAAAACAGGCAAAATATATTATCTAGACAAGGTGCTTCAAATGCACTTAGATGGAAAGAAAAATACAAGAAAATATTAATTTTATATAAATTACATATATACTCTCAAAAACAACACAAAAGGACATGATCTATGCTAAAAACATTGTATATCTTAAAAACATCTAACATAAAAATGACAAAATACGAAAAACACTCCTGCATTTTTTACGTTATTATCGGATTGGATATTTGATACGTGCAAACGCATAAATATACAATGAGTATACGAAAGTATTTATAGTTTGAAAATTAGAA
>OZ038476.1:86036911-86061911 GCA_964036315.1 Acanthosepion esculentum
GGTTTTTGTGACAAAAAATTACAAATGAATATTTACTTAATATAAGTGATGAATTTAAACTGAGAGACACAGGAGGGGAGAGAGAGAAAAACAGAAAGAAAGGTAAACTAAGAGAGAAAGAGAGAGAGAAAGGTAAAGGGAGAGAAGGAGAGGTTTTAAAACGTGTACCACGTCCGTCAAGAATACTCTCTATACATGCGTACATACATATCTATAGATGTACAATTGCGATAAATTAATTTTATTTAAAGAAATTTTTTAAATTATCTAATTTAAAAAAATAAAACAACAAACTGAAATTGGGAGAAACTTTTTTTTAATACAAAATAATGACGATAATTATTTTGCTTCTATTTATTAAATGAATAATTTTAAGCAATCAAATTAATTAATTGCATTTATCTATCAGCTTGATCTATTTAGCTATTTATTGATTCGCGGATTTCATGTTTGTTTTTTGTTGTCTGATCTTTTCATTTTCGTGCAACCTATCACAGAAAGAGAGAGAATGATTTAGATTTTAATATATTAAAAGTTTATTTATTTGCATGTTTTAGACAAACTACAGATTGTTCTTTGTACGATTCAATATAGCAAATTCATACACATAAAATATGCACATTTCTTTTCTATTTTTAAGAAAACTACGAAAGATTTTCTTTTATCTTGTGACGTGTTTAAGAGACTCATTTGCATATATATAAAACCCGACACTTCCCTGAGCCGAAATTCTTGAAATTTCCTTCATTGAGTCGTTCATCTCTAGTTTCCTTTTAAAATACTTCAGATTTTTCAATGACTGTCAAAATTACTAATAGGCATTTATTTTATTTTATCATTTAATTGTTAATCCGTAAAATTAATCATTCATTAATTAATAAAATAATTATTTATTAATTTCTTGTATTAATTAATTCTCTCATTATTTTTCTTTTCCTTTGCCATCCATTTCATAATTGTATATGTTTCTTGAATTTCTTTTTTGTTTCAAGTGTGTGCTAAGGGTATGTGCTACCGTTTTCACCGAGTAGGCGAAGTGTAAAATTTATTTGAATTTATTTTAGCTTTGAGGGCATAGATGGAGAGCTGGAAGTAAAATATTTTACGATATGGTGTTGAAATGTCCTCGGCTCAACCTACTTGCCAAAAATCAATGATCAAATATCATTTTCGACAGGGAAGTTTTAAGGAGAACTTGAGAAAAGATGTACCATTTTAATGAACTACGAGACGAATATATTTCAGGTTTCTCGGTAATTGTTCTTAGTCTTGTCGAGAATATATGATTTATTCCTTTTCATTCTCTTTCTTCACCCAATACAAGGACCAAGAGCCACTCAAGTTAGAGGGTTGCTAAATGAGTCTGTTGTAATGAAGTGCAGGGAAGGAGAAAAAAAGGTGCATATTATGAGAATAGATTACGGTTAAGACTAGACTTGCAGAGGTTAAGATTGTAAGGGAGTTTGTTCCACAGTGAATATTTACTTAATATAAGTGATGAATTTAAACGGAGAAACACACTGGTGAGAGAGACAAAACAAATGAAAGGTGGGGAGGAGACGATTCAGGGAAATAAGCTGTCTGAAGATTAAATGACTGCAAGACATGGCTGGCTCTAACTGTATAGGTGGAACCAAGGAATGTAGCTCATCTGAACTTTTGCCATGAAGACACCGACAGACTAGCAGTGTTTTAGCTAAGGAAAAGGATTGTCGTTTGGACATTTTTCGCTGGGACACTTTGATGTCAAATGTTTACGCTATTTGTTATGGTATTGTTCACCCAAGCCACTCAGAGTAGTGGATTCGTGAATAGTAAGAATTGTTGATTATGAAGGTATGTAGGAGAAATAACGGCTGACTCTACATTTGAAGGAGGTTAAGAATGTAGTCGTCGGGGAAGCATCCTCCCGAGGATCTGTTTCACAAAGCAGAGGTACTTGAGGAGAGGGCGAGGGGTGTCAAGCTGTCCGAATAGAACGAGGATGGTTGGCTCTTTTGTAGCGGGTCTTAGCTGTAAAGCTTGTGAAACGAGGGAATACATTCCTTAGGTAGAAAAGGAGTAAATAAAGAGAGTAGCGATAGACTTGCGACGTTGCGTCTGTGGAAAGGTTATTGCATTATCTAAAAGGCCGCGAAAGCCTTTCTAAACTCAGCCAAAGTTGGAAAGTAAGGATAAGGTAGCTCCAGGCCAGATATGATAGAAATACACCATTTTGGTTTGATGTGATTTGTTCTTAATACAAGAAATATAAAAAGTATTGATTATTGACAATAGAACATGTAGCACATAGATAATGAAAAGAAAACTGAAGAAACGTTAAAGTACAGAGTTGGAAAATCTACAATTTATACTAATCAAGAGATTATACGGACCAAGAACATTGAGATTGTTAAGTCCCTATATTCAAACGAATGATAATCGCATAAATTTTACCATTGTTAATACAAGAACTTATATATATATATATATATATATATATATATATATATATATATATATATATTATATATATGTGCTATATCCCTTCAGGGCATAGGCTAACACCACTTTCTACAGATTCCTTTACTGTGATTTTCCATAAATTCTTGGAAATTATAATAAAGTGATTTTCTGTTGCTTTCTCCCAGGTTTGGAATTCGGGTTTTTCCTTTTCTTAGTCTGGTTGCCTCTCAAGGTTAATGAACCCGGTTTACCCTCTGTTTAACATGGACGGTTTCATGCTTTTTCCAGGTCATTTTTTCAAAATTTAACACAGCAGACTTAACACCACCCACCCAAATCAACTAGGTTCAGAAGCACCGTCACATATTAAGGTCTTCTGTTAGTAGAAGTACCGAGATTGTATCTCTTGCCAGCTTGCTAGGCATGTCGTGTAGCTTAAATATATGGTATTTCCCAGCGGTAACCCTCTGTCTTTCCATAAAAAGATTAAAGAAAATATTTCATTGAGAAAAAGAAAGAAGTCTGTCATATTTGTAACAGCACTGAATAAATTAATTTTTTATTCCCTAGAAATTAAGGGGTTAAGTTTTCTCTTTCTCAATGGGATCAACGTTGCTTAATTTTGGTGAGCGTGTGCGAGACGGTGTCTCAACATGATATGGCCGTAAGCAAAAACGACTAGCCTGGAATTTGAACTGGGTTCATCGATGCAACTTTCTGCACCGGTATCCATTACACTACCCGCAAATCCTTGATAAATCCCCCGTTTTGCCTGAATCTGTTCCTTTATTATCTTTTCTCCTCACTAAAAGTGTTCTCATACTCTTCCAGTAACCCCTTGAGCCTTAGTGGCATTATCGCCTTTTTTCGGTTGGAAATGAAAATGTTATTCCCTGAAGGCTTTTGTAGGAAATATATCACGTTGTGCTGATGTTTATTGCAACGAAAAATGTCAGTTTTAATAAGACACCTTGGTAATAAAATTTCTTATGACCCGTAAAAAGTTTTATTACGAAGTTATCACAAACCGAATTTTTCTTTATAAACAACGCCAAATCGATGTAATATATTTCCCTGCAGAAGCCTTCATGAAATTCCATCTAATTTTAAACGAAGGGCATTTCCAAACCTTTGTTGTTCAAATTCCTTTTAAATACTTTTTAACTCCGCCAATAATTCATGTCAAATACTGCTTCTGCTTTGAGGCAAGAGTACCTTTCATCAGTTTTTCATAACAGCTCGAAGAACCCAAGCGGGATTCAGTTCAGGTGAATTTCTTGGCTGCCTCCCAAATCCAAATTGCACAAAAATAAATAAATAAATAAAATTAAAAACGATTTTGTCCATCTTTGCGTAGCGTGCCCAAAATACCAGGAAAATATATAAAGAGTCTATAGACAACTACCAATACCGTAATATTCCATCAAGGTAGAATATAGCCTGTTAAAAAGGGAAATATTCAACAACGTTTCTTTTAGAAAGCCATTACATTTATGGATAAGCTAATTTCAGTACCGAAAATGGTTTCCACTCAAATGACTATATAGCTGAATATCTAATGAAACAAATAAACACGTCAGTATGGCATTAGCATTCGCGTTGAGATTTAAATATCAAAATGCAGTGCGCATGCGCTGACATGCATACATGGGCACAACGTTGACGATCAGTACGAAATGATCTTATTTTGATCAAACTGTCTTTCCATAAAAAGATTAAAGAAAATATTTCATCGAGAAAAGAAAGAAGTCGGTCATATTAGTAATAGCTCTGAATAAATTAAATTTTTATTCCCTGGAAATGTTTAGCTAGCATCTTTTACTGCGTTTCGTCATATCTGTAGATTCCTTACAAGTTGATTTTTTATGGCTTACTCTTTGATATACCTTATAAACTAAACAAAATTGTTTTAGCATATAAAATTTAGGGGTTAAGTTTTCTCTTTCTCTCTCTCTCTTTATATATATATTTTATTTGCATATATTTTTTATTAAAGCTAAAAAGAAGTAATGCTCAAATGAAAATAAAGAGGAAAATTAGCCCATTTTCAGAATTGTTTTTCGGCTTTTTATTGCAGATATATCATCGGTCACTTTCCAAGTTTGTTTTCTGAACTGTTGCGGATAAAGTTAAAGTCTTTCTACATCTTTAAGATTACTAAATTCTGTAAATTCATATTGACAAAAAAAAAAAAAGCGTAAACTTATTTTCGAAAAATAACACCTCAATCTCCTTCTCTCTCCATTTTTCTCTTTCTCAAGCGTGATGTATATTAAACCGTTACCTAATTAGCTTTTATTTATTTATTTTTGAAAAAAAAATTGATAATGGAAAATCGTTGATGAAAGACAAAAAAAAATATTTTGGTGGTGTTTTTTTTTTTATTTTTATTTTTTTTGGTGGTGTATAATTTTTCATATTTCTGCTAACAATTCCGTGTACATTACATTTAGTAACAATGAAAAATGAACAAAAAATGAACATTACACATTCCTTCATTTATCTGACTTTATTATTATTTGTTTATTATTGTTTCACCAATGACTAACGTCACTACCTGTGCCTAGCTCCCATTATTTTATCTCCAACACCCCTCTCTCATTATCTCTCCCTCTTTCTCACTCATTCTTTCTCTCAATGCCACCCCCCCACTTTCTTGTCATGTGCTCTATCCAACTCCTTTTTTTCTCTTCCGACAGTCGCCCCTCTCATTTCCTATCTTCTTTTCAATCCTCTTTAGATTTGTTTACACTTCATATTTTCCCGTCAATCTTTCCGCCTTTTTTCTGTGTACCTCACTCTGTGTGTCTCTTTATGTGCGTATGTGAGTGTGCGCTAGCCACCAATTGTGAATATGTGTGTGTTCTTAATATGTATGCGTGTATAGATATTAACACACACACGTACCCACATACGAATATATCAACACATTCTCATAATCCTTACATAATTGCTGTATACCAAAAACCTCTTATACATGAGAACACACACGCACACATTGCTACATTCATTTTTATAACTGCAAGCAAACACCATCCACACACAAATTGAAGTCTTATATCAACACACAGAATTTTGAATTATAAAATATCATAGTACCCGTAAAAAATGCCCAGATTAGAATTGAAACTCTTGCCAACAACCAGACTTTATTATCTGTGCAATTGTCACACAATATACAAATTACCGCATTAGAATAGCTTATCGAGTTATCCATTTTATATTATATATATATATATATATATATATATGTTAGTGATCTAAGTGGTCATAATAGTGATTTAGTACCGTAATTTATGTAGCAGAATGATAATGCCGAAATATGGAGCACTCAGAAGAACTAACTCAATACTCAGTCTTAATTGATTTAGCAAGAAAAACATACTAACCATTGAAACACATCAAAGTGCTCAATAACAAAGATTGGTGATTTTGGAAGAATAAGATTGTACTTAAAATGTTCCATAATAAAGATTTCTACTCAGAATCTCCGAGTAAAGAAATACGATGAAAATACTCACACACACATTATATATATAATATATATATATATATATATATATATATATATATGTGTGTGTGTGCGTGTGTGTGTGTGTCTGTAGGCCGGTGCAAAGGTCTCATACCCCGCGAAACTATGATGCGGAACCGCCAACTCTACTACATATCAATTGTCATAAGGTAGTATTCATATAAAATACAAATTTTATTGTAACCTAATTGTGTACAATAATGGATCATATGCAATATAGGTGAACAATTAAACTAGAAATCAACAATTCACCTTCTTCCCTGCCGTGCGCCGACGGCTTACTGGTAGAAGTTCCGACTGACGCAAATTCAGTCAGGTTTCGATCCTAGCTAGAGGCAACCGAACGTCTAGTCACACTGATGAGCTGTGAAACAGCGAAACAGTCTGTCTGTGGATGACAAAAATATATTATATATATACATATATATATATATATAATGTTCGGTTAAGGACCAATGAAACTTCTTTGTTAAAGAAAGATGTTTATGTTTAATTACTATCATATATATATATATATATATATATATATATATATATATATATATATATATATATATCTACGCCTGTATCAGTATATATTGCTTTTATATATATGGATAATTTTTTAAAAAATGACCGGTGTTAGAGGTCGCTGTTTGCGGCTGTATAAAAGTCACAGCTTCCAAAGCTAATTTTCTAGCTTAGTTCGTTCTAAGAGAAATGATATAATATATACTTCCAAACCCGCAAAATATACTCCAACCTCTGATTTTGGGTAATACAAAGTATCTATGTTAGGATCACCCGTGTTCAGAAGACCCGAGATAAAATATTAGATTAGTCAAAATCTGATGTCATTTGGTCATTTAATTACATCTGAACAAGTACCCTTCATGTGTTTGCTTAAAATCAGACAAAAATAATTATTTACTTATGTATAATGCAACACGCTCTCTATATACGATTTGATTAGAAAATAACATAAAACATTTTAAAATGAAGGCGTTCAAACGAGGAAATACAGAAAAAAATGTCAACTAATTTACGCATTTGTGGACGATATTTGCTTGTGAATATAACTTTTACAAATCATTTGCCAATATATCTATGTGTGTACGTGTATTACATGTATGAATGGAATCATGAGAACATATTGGTATATACATTTTATTGGTGGCCTCAAAACTACAGAAAACTGAAAAAAAGAAGAAAAAAAAAACGGAATTATTTGTGTAATTTCAACTCTTGTTGTTCCGCCTCAGGTGATGACGTGACAATGGAATCCACACTGTGTGTGTGGCTTTCGAATCATTAAAAATTCCCTTTATTTCACTTGTTTTCCAGACTTTCATTGCTTGTGTCTTCAACTTGGTTTCTCTATCTGACCAGCAGTAAAGCGAATCGCTGGCAAATAGATATCTTCAGAACGGGTGATTTCAGATACGTTTTCAGTCAGTTTGAATTTATAGACGTGCCTAGGAACTAGTAAACGAACTGGTGAGGGCACTTAAAAGTCAGTTCATTACGTATAGAAAATAACGTTAGAAGTTCCGTAGTGGATTATAACTTATTTGGATTAGCGTCTCACCTAGTTGCAATGTTAACAGGTACTCTATTTTCCAGCTCACAAAGCTCAGGTTTACAACAGTATTGAGATTGATTCTTTCTCAGAGGAATGCTATAATACATTCTTCCAACCCTGCTAAAATACCACTGAACTCACTTCTTCAGACAGAATCATAGTATACGGTGCTAATATAGAGTGCTAATAGTAACGCATTGGGTTAGGGTAACATTTGCATTTTTCATTATTTTATTCACGTACGTATGCAAGTACGATATATAAGTCATTTTTACACTAATTTCTGAGATACTTTAAAGGAAATAACTGCTTATCTGTTATAAAATTGATATCTGTATCGTATTTATCAGTACGATTCGGCCAGTTCATTATCCTGCCATCGGATGACCTTGAATAAAACGGTGTTATCTCAGACTTTTCCAATATTGCAAAATTATTTTTTCTGTATTTGTAAAAATATAATAGTCTAGAATTAAAATGAAATTGCAAGAAATGCTTTAAAAAGTTCACATTAGCCGTTTTGAACCTTTGATTCAGTGTTTTACGGGTTATCAACAAACATTTTGGATTGTAAGAATAATTCTTTTTTTTTTTCTAAGAAAATTAATATTTTTGGAAAATAACGATATTTCGAGATACAAATTCTATTTAACCTATAGCTGCACCGCTTTGAACAAATGTCACGAATGATATTTTAATTTCGGAAAAATTTAAATTGTTAACATAAGTTTACACTATTTCCATTCATTGTTTACACTATTTCCATTCTTCGTTTTTCCTATAAAATAGTACGTATGGATTTGTTTCGAAAAATGACTTCGGCAGTGGGTGCGTGGGTGTATGTATATAACTTTTCGTTAAAAACAATATTTCGGGGTTTTTACAGGAATTTTGCTTTGAATCTGGTTATATTGTATTGTCTATTTTAATTTTGAACTTGCCCTCAATTTCCTTGTAAAGTTGTAATTTATCTTTCAATGAGATTTTTCCGGGAATTTATAGTATTAGCTTCTTTTGCTGCTACGAAAAAAATTCTTTGAAAGAAAATATTACAATTGCAAATGACCTATTTAGGAAAAACAACAAATAACCAACTACAAATCAAACTTGATTAATGTAAAATGATCCGAAATGTCTCTTTGACTAATCAAAATATAGCTCAAAGCTAACGCAGAAAAGTTAAAAAATATAGGTTAGGTTTTGGGGTGGGGTATTCATACATGTTTCGGGAACTGTCATATTAAGACACGACATCATACTTACGGTTAAGAAAATACATTTACGTTACGAATAAATAATTTCAGAGATATGTATATCTCTAATAATATGTTAATTTTTTTGTTTTTTAAAATTATTTTTTTTTATATATCTTAGAACTTGTATTGGTCATTAATGAAAATCGTATAGGTGAAACAAAAAAATGTAACTGGCCAAATACACACAATGTATATATAGTGTCAAATGGGACAAAATATGATTTACTCGGAGTAATCGGTCTCATTTCAGTTACCTGAAATCACCCCAGCTGATGGTATCTTTATCTAGGCCGTATACTTATCTTAAAATACTCGTCGCTTGCAATGTTTCTCCATAATGATTTTCATCGGATAAAAAAAAAAAAATCCGACGGAAACAGGTTAGAAGTTAAAATCTCGTCGGAGTATTATCCTTATTTTCGATTTTTGCCCGTCACGAGAGTTGTGATAAAAAGCAACAAAAATACGATGAAAGTAATATTAGTAAAAAATAAATAGTTATAAATCAATTTTCCTTAGCATCTTTTCATTACAGCATCAGCTTATTATTGTTGATTCAGGAAAAGAACTTTTGAAGATTAGAGAATTGCGAAATGAAACATTGCAAACAGAGATTTGAGGATAAGTACGCGGCAAATTTTTGCGCATTATCAGTTAGGAGAATTTCTAATCTTATTCTATGTCAGATTAAGTGGTATAATTACCCTAAACTAAAACATCGCAACGATAGCTTAACAACACGGTGACTACCGATGTTAACAGCTATTAATGAACTAAAAGCATGTGGCTTTTTTTAGGGAAAAATTCATTTCTTCAGTATTTAAAAATACTAAAAAGAGCGAATTTATTAAAACTTAAAATATCCAATACGAAGGATTTGATCTCGATAAAAAATATGGATTCTAAATATAGTAAATTTGCATAATAAAGAACAAAAGAGAGGAAGTCATAAAGAGAATCTATTATGAAAACATTTCATTTCCAAAAATACGATTGCTCAACTACTATGTAATATCAATCCTCCTATATGACAGTAAATGTTGGACAACTTCCTCACATATGAAACTTGAAGCAAGAGACATGTGATTATACAGAAGGCTGCTGAGAATACCATCAACGGAACGTGTGAGAAGCGAGGCGGTTTTAAGGAAAATAGACACTTAAAACGACACTGGTGCTTAGAATCAGGAAGAGAGAGTTGAAATTTCTGGGACACATTATGGGGAAGTGGGCATGAAAATTTGACATTTCAAGGATACTGAAGAGCAGGAAAAAACATCAAGATTAACAAGTTTATTTCAATGGAAATCATAACAGGGACTAGGAGTGATATTTAAGAATAGAACATTACTTAGCGCTACAAAGGATAGGAAGTTGTGGAGAGCCATCATTGTCAACATCTTGTGTGTACATACCAAATAAAAGAAGAATCTGCTGTGCAATATTAATTGCTTGTTGTGGATGGAGGTCCCAGGTCTTCATATTGGAGTAATCAGGTCGAAAATGGAGTACTGCTGCCATATATGGACAGGAGCTACCCAGTCTTCAGTTTCCAGTCGCAATAGGATGCAGAATGCGAGTTACGAATTTGAGATGTCAAGATAAAGCCAGTATAAATATTGAACGATCTGGGCAGCAGATAATGTGACACAAAAATCTAAAAGTGCATTGGAAAATAGAAAGACGCCATGCAAAAGCTAAACACAATTTTAAAACCAGGATATTTTCGTTAAAAAAACAGTATGCTGGACTGATATTTAATATTAATCCTCCAATATGGTAATGAATTCAGAACAATTTCCTCACAGTTGAAGGAACGAGATGAATCAACAGATGTGGTTCAGTAGAAGTATGCTGAGAAAACGTTGCACGGGACATTTGAGCATCGAAAATGAAAAAAAGAAGGAGTTGAATTTATATATATATATATATATATATATATATATATATATATATACATAGAGAGAGAGAGACATGTTTCGCTAAATAATTTAGACATGTTCTGTCTACTTTTTTGTGCAGTTACTAAAAGATGCGAGGAAAACACCGTGTTGGCTCATACTGTATTTATTTTTGAGTACTTTCGACAAAGCATAATGTCATCATCAGGATATTGTTAATTATAGAGGAAGTATTTAGTGTTAATGGTTGTGAAGGACAAAAAATGTGGTCATCCGAAAATTACCATTTTTATATGTGGAGTCAGGAACGCTGCCTCATGGCTTGGTCGACGAACAACGTTTAAGGAGAGGTAACTAGGTATTCTATATATATATATATATATATATATATATATATATATATATATATATATATGAGAAACGAGGGTTCGTAGAATTTGAAAGTCACAAGACAATTCAAGATGTGGGTAACATCGAGTATCGTACGTTACGAGCTTATGCCAATGGATGGCGGAACATGGACTTGGAAGGAGGCAAACATTGCTTAGAGCTAATAAATAGTTGGAAGTTGGAGAGAGCCAAGACTGTTCCATTTCGTGAAGAAATACGGGACATAGAAATAGCGTCCGAAATTGAGAACAAAATTGTAAACTGGCATCAAAATTAAAGGAACAACATGCACTTAATGTGGAGAAGTAATATCAATGCATATTTCCTGCATTTCTATTCGCACAGGACCTGACTTATTTTCCACCTTTCTCAGGAATGAATCTGTTCGCTTCTTATAGCTTCTGCCACGAATCAGTCACGATTTTTGTTATCTTTCATCCAACATTATCGCCCATTATTTTCCAAAGATTCACAGTTGAATTGAGAATTTGTGCTGGCAATAATGTAAACCAAGTGTCGGTAACCTTGGGGTGAGAGCCGGCCACATAGCAGTGCAGTGTCATGGAGGAGGGCCATGATATCATAAGTACTATTACAAATTGTCTCGACCTCAGACCGCTCCATCCAGAAATTTTAAAGAAAAAACAACAAAGTTCATGGTATATTATCTAAACAAGGTTCCTTGTTTTACTGTAGGAATAACAGGATAAAAACTAATAGAATCAACAAAAATGCAAATTCCTTACTACAAACGAAATGTTAGAAATGGCGAATTATTTAATGAGACACTTGTTTCTGCTCATAGTTCGATAACCACACCATATCAGGTGAAATATTTGTCGATGACAGGAGCAAAACCTCATGAATGTGGTCATCAACCAGTTTTGTTAAACGACTTTTAGTATATTTCATTTTTGCAAAAAAAAAGTTGTTTTGCAAAATGATTGTTCACACGCATTTGTACTTCCAAATAATGATGCCATTATTTTCGCATTATTCAATAGACTTTTTCCGCTTGGAAAACGTATCTCTTGTACAAGTCAGCAGTAGATTCGGAATTAAATTTTGATTTAAAAATTTGTCGCACTGTAAGTTGATTAACTGATAATTTTCTGTCACTTGCTTCACGAATTAATTAGATATTTACTTAGTGTCCATGGGTCAAGTTGGTAGACCAGGCAAAAAACATTCGTTGGCTGGATGTGGCCCGGGTTTTACCGACTTCTGCTGTGGACTCAGCGTCTTCAGCTTCGAATAATTGTTTATCGTTTTTGTGTATGTTAAAGAAAACTTTTTACCCAGGGACAAGATAATATTTGCATATACTGTATTATTTATTTTATCAGCATTTTTCTTTTCTTTGCAACCAGTCTTAGAAAATCCTACGCACTATTATGCCACCATCTCCATATGTAACTGATTTTTCACACATTTTGGAAATAATCTCTCATCCTTAGGTCATCTGACTGCATAGCGCAAACAAAATTAAATTTAATCACTAATGAACATTAAATTTTCATCAGTCCACACAATATCTAAGTTTTGTTACTATTACTGTACAAGTAATATTTCATATAATCAACGCGATACTTTTCAGCGAAATGATTTAAGGGTGAGTACGCGGCAAATGTCTGCGTTTTACTAATTATGAGAACTTCTAATCTCATTTGATTAGAAAAATTAAGTGGTAAATTACCCTAAACTAAAATATCATCAAGATAGCTTAACACGGTGATTACCGATGTTAACAGCTATTAATGAAGTATGGCGAATGTTTTGAAAAAAAATTTCTTCAGTGTTTAAATATTCTGGAAAGAGGGAATTTATTAAAACCCAAAGTTCGCTGCCTGAGATGCATTTTAGGCATCAATTGGTCCAACCAGGTCATCAGTGTCGTAGTTCCCACCCGTGTCTAGTTACCAACAGCACCGGCTCCACTAGCTTGGACATATACTATACGGGAAACTGCCCACCGGCAAGAAGGTAACTTCATCTTTGTTTCAAGGATGACTCAAAAGAGACAGGAGGGCGATGGATATTGACATCGGGAGGGTGGAAAGACGTCGCCAACGATCGCTCCCGCTGAAGACGCGTTTTACACTGATGGCTAGAGCGGGAAAAGGAACGAAAACAACAAAGCGACATCTTCACATGCATTCCGTGTGGGCCTGTACAGACATAACAGATGCTTCACCGTCATCATTAGCTGAGGTATAACTCTTTGGTTGCAGATCCAAGGTTTCTAGAGATCGACGGATGTCACTCACTCACAAAGTTACGTGATTTTCTTTACGGTATTGTTCAGCCAGCGCAACTCCCAAAAGCTACTCAAGGTAGTGGGTTACTGAACAGAGTTATTTTATGAATATAAGAATTGTAGATTATGAGGACAAATAGGATAGATAACCGTTAACCTTAAACTTGAAGTTTTTAGTGGTCGGAAAAAGCAGTGTGCCGGGAGTCTGTTCCACAAAACAGCACCCGAGGAAAGAAACTTTCCGAATAGAACTTCTTACCAATGGAATACGAAGAGAAGGAGGATGGTTCGCCCCTGTATACATGGCGTGGCAGGTTTTAGCTGTAAACGTCTAAACTGGGGAAATTATGGAATGTAGCTAAACAAAACATTTGCCATAGAAATATATCGCTATTTTTTGCGACGTTACGTGTGTGGGAAAAATAATTCATCACCTAAAAGTTCAACTAAACTCTTTCGAAAGAGAAACAGTAGATTGGGCAGCTCCAACCTAGATTTGGCAGAAACAGTTCAATTATGGTTTTTATCTGACTCTTGCAACGATAGATCATGGCAAGTGAATTCAGATAATTTCTGGAAAGGTATAGAGTATCTACCATTTTTCTCAGCTCTTTAGTGATGGTTTCGTATATATGAGGTCTATTTGATGTCCGGAGTTAAAGACGTTCAAGGCAAAGAGCCTCTTTGAAAGTGCAACCATTCATAGTGATTTTTGATAATCCCCGAGTTGACACTGAATAATGAAATATTACAAGCTTGGTTTTAATTACTTAAGCGTTCAATTTCTTATGTTAATTAAAATACAGGACTTATTTGTAACCTTTTTCACACGTGACGATTCACTCCCTACTGTAATATCCTCCACCATTATACTCCGCTTCAAATTAGATTTATTTCTGATTCACTCTACATCTCGGCCGGATGTGAACGCTAAGCAAGCAAAACCAAAAATAAGGAAAAAACCGCAAGGGTTCCGAACATAACATCTGGTCCACAAAACAAATCCGCTTAAAACATAAAATAAAACCATATAAAAAGCCAATCATGAGTGTTACCGCCAAATGAAGAAAAAAAAAAGGTATGTTTATGTGCCACCAGTTTTGCTTAAAAAAAAACGCTCATAAATGACTGGACATATTCGCGGTGAACAAGCAATCCGCAATCAACCTCTCTCAACGTCACCATCGTGACCTCTGTTAACCGACCTGGCACGCGCATCAGCTTCAGGCCCTACTAACTCTACCCTTCCGCCAAGTCAATGCACTGGCCCACAAAGAGACCCTCCGCTCGCATCCTCTGTATCGGCAATACAAATAATTTTATATTAATTCTTGTCTTCCTTTCAACTCACCGATGGTACACGTTTCGTTTGTTCTATAGTGCTTCCATATGTGTGTTTATAACATCAAGAGTTTGCCATTGCTGTTGATTTCTTTGGCCTGTATTTATTGTCAATAACCTTCCAAATGAATTTAAGAACTTGTGATTTAGTAATTGAGAGTTAATATACAAAAAAATTATAAGCTAATTTCTCCTCATTGGGCTTTTAGACATATGCCAAATAAGAGATCAGTTGCCAAACTCTGGTCATCTACAGGCTGCGTTGGGTAAATTGACGCTATATTATATTTTTTAATTTCGCGCATTCGCGTTGCTTGTTTCTGATTTTGTCAAATGCTCAATATAGTAAGGTCAGTTGGGAACCGTATGCGCCATGACGCAATTCACTCAGATAGAAAATTGGAAGCGGCAGGCTCTACTGCTTGGCATTCGCACTGGAAGCTCCAATACGAACAATTCATAGTGTTTGGATATCAATCTGAGGACACTGAAGAGGATGCGGAGAAAGTTGGATTAGTCTAATGGTGATTACGAATGTATGGAAGCTCTGAAAACTCACTCTGAGCGTTTTGAGAAGAAGAACTCCCGAATCTGTTGGTGAGGGCCCCAGAGGTTTTCATTAAGTGCCTTGAGGAAGTCGCGCATCCATGGGTCAACAGAATGGCTGCTGGGAGACCCTATGTCTGCACCATGCCACACAAGAACCCAATCATGGCTGTCAGACAATTTCTGCGACCACACCACTCCTTATACCTGGCCACCTAACTCCCTAGGCCGCAACCCCTTCATTATTATGTGTGGGACGCAGTTGAGCGATAAACCAACAAAAGTCCTTCTAATACCAAAGATAAACCGAAGACAAGGATTATGGCAGCATTCACCAACTTAAACATGGAGACCGTTCAGAAGAGATACGGGAGATTCCGAAGTCGTCTGGAGGCCGTGGTTGAATATATTGTATTATTTATTTCATCAGTATTTTTTATTGTCTTTGCAACTAGTCTCAGAAAATCCCACGCAGCATTACGCCACCATCTCCAAATGTCACTGATTATTTGAATAAATTTACTCTTTAGTATTTCAAGATATTTTTGTGTAATTTTGGTGAATGTTTCGGCTAAAATGAGTTGTCAGTGTTATTTTCATTTTGCCTAATTCAGATGACAATTTATCCATCGCACCCAATAGAGTCTTGCAGATGCAACTGATGCAACATTCTTGATGATTCGGTCAAGACAGATGACCATAGAGCGTCTTGAATTGGTCAGTTCTGCCAAAGAGTCGTCCTGGGTTTTAGGTAACTTATAGGATCATCATGTTCATATTTAAAATACCCCTTAGAAAAGCAGTTTTCAACCTTTTCTGTCCATGCTCCCATTTCATCATATGTCAGAATGCCATTCCCACTTTCCAAAAGCTGCATTTTAAATAATATGCATAACATTGAAAATCCTTTATTTTCTTCAAAATCTGTCTATATTTCTGATATTAGGTATTGTAATTAATTACACTATTTACTTTGTTCGGACTGTTATCCTAATCTTCGTTGCCATATTCAGGACGTTTCGGCCGTTGTACGCTCCACTCTTCTTCAGGTGATTGTAATTTCGAACTGAACCATTTATTTCGTCCACCAGGGTAGATTGTTCTAGTTCGACGTGCCATGAGTCTTCCGGATGTCACAGTTATCTCCCTTTAACACAACTCTTCAGGGTTTTTTTTACCACTCAAGTATTTAACTTAGAACTCTTTGGGTCAAGTCACTGGATCCAAATCAACGCTTTTATCCATTGGCCAGGTGTCTTTTATTTTCTTCCATTTTAATACATATATATTTACAGTGGAATTTTATACATTTAATAGCAAGTGCTGATGGATGTTAAAACATGAATGAAAGTATTTTTTATATTCATAATTACTTACAGACAAAACTTAAGCATACTGCAATAAACAAAATATTAAAGTACTAGGGAGTGTAATTCAATAAACAAAATATTTAATAGAATACCAGGATTTTGTAAATTAGTAATTCATTTTATTCAGATGAAGATCGTAGTCAATGAGAAACCTCGCCGATTCTGGGATATGTGGATGAGTGCCTCGAATGGCGCAACGCAGGTCATTTTGAACCTCTAATCTGCTACGTTGTTTTGTTTTAATTTACATCACAGTTGATAAGCCTGACTCACAAGATATATTGACACAAATGGAAACAATACACGAACTACTGTCATTTTTGCGTAGGAATTGCACATAAAGGGCCAAAATTCTGTGATTTCTCATCGAAAAGATCCTTTGCTCCCAAATGAGTCTACAGCTCCAAAAATTTATATTGACAATCATCTGGAATTTTTTTCAACTGAAAATTTGAACTGATTTCAAGAAAATATTGGATGAATTCATTTTCTCGTGCTGTCAAAAATCTGCAAAATTTCATTTTTTGGAAACTTTGTAAGCACTTGATCATTACCTCCAACAGCAAGAACGGAGGACAGCTTCTCAAAAATTTCAAAATTTGACCATTTTCCTCCAATTTTCCAGCTTGTTCATGAAAGCTTTTAAGCTATCCAAGATTGTATGATGTTTGTATTCCATCCTAACTGTCGTGATCAAGCTACGTGGCCACAACAGTACCAACTATGAACACGCATGAGCAGAAGGCAATGTGACAAACCCAAAGATATGTTATGCAGAAAGTCCTGATAATTTTTGGCTTACCCTCGTAGATTATATATATATATATATATATATATATATATATATATATATATATATATATATAGCGGTGAATAAAACTTCAGAAAGGTTACTTTGCATTGTGCAGTAAAGGTTGTTTGGTGGCTTTATTTTGAATATAGCTGCAATTATTTAATTAGAGTGTTAGCGTTCCGACCATGACACTCACCATGATCGATTCGTCAAGAAGCTGACATGTTGGTATAAGCGTCTTGAGGAGTCTATCCCACATTGCGTCATCGTTCATAAGCGACGCACGATGCAATGCAATCCTTATAAGTGAAATTGGGAGCCATCGATGGTTGGGCTAATGGGATTAAGAAGCTCTTCAGTCTTGGTTGGTAGTCTAGAGATATTGACACAATAAATATGCCCATTCTCCAGTAGTCAGGTCACTAGTGGGGATATGCCTGGCTAAAATATCGCAGAGTGACAGGAAATTTTACGTCACGCGAGTTGCGCAATCTACCGCAAGCGGAGATAGCGTTTGCTTTTCCAATCTGCAGAGAATCCGCTCACAAAGACGTCTAACACAGCCAAAAATCACCGAATTGCGATAATGTTTCACCAACTGACACACACAGAGTCTTAAGTAGAAAATCGCCTGGTGTAAGTCGTTTTGGCCTAACCACCAATATCCGTAAATTTAACTTACATTAGAACCTACATTAGAAATAATCCTTCCAGAATGTAACATCAGCATCTGGTACCCTACTGTGGAAATAGCTCCTCAAAGCAGCGTAACACCAAGACGGATATAGAAAATAAAATATGGCCTGCAGGCGTTGCTCTTGGGAAACTATAGCATAAGTTTTACAGACAAAAGCCTAAAACAGAAAATAATTTCGTGGTGCAAGAAATTGTTATTCATTCAACATTAGAATATGTGTGACAGACATGGAATGTATCATGTAGATCGAGCAGTGGTTGAATTCTTAATGAATGTCCTCAGGTGAATGTATACAGGCTTTTAGAAAAATATTTGTCGAAACCTGTCATCAATTGTATTTAAGATTAATAACTGCATTAATTTTCCAATGAGAAAACCTCTAGACTTAAGATTATCTGTATAAGGCATATTTTTAATGCAAAGAAACTTTTCCAATTCCATCAACAAAAGCTTCTATTAGTGCCGACTTCGCGATTCTTGATAAAGTTCGAACCAACACCTTCGAAGCCACCATCATTGAACATCACCTTCGAAAGACAGACCACGTTCTTCGCATGAAAAAGCGATAGACACGATGATTATTTAAATAAACTCAGTACTGGCCAAAAATACTGCGGGTGACCTATGCGTCGCTATGAGCATCAGGTGAAACAGACTACAAAAAGAGATAATATCAACCTAAAGAAAAAAACAAAAAAACTGAGAGGAATTAGAATCGTCCTCTCTGGCGTCAGGCTACTTTGTTCATAATTTATTTTTTAGAACAAACACGGCGTATAAATATAAGAGACGGAAGGCTCGAGAAATCTAACATGGGTCACCTCCAAGAAATCAGGTGTAACTAAGCAAAGTTAAGTCTTATCGGTCGACAAAAATAAGCAAGGGGGATTGAGAAAAGAGTACTATAGCACTGGGGCTAAATATTCGGAAACAAAGAATTGTTGAATATGACATGAATATAATACAGACTGCCAATTTACAAGAGCAACATAAAAGCTGTCAGTCGATCATTTTGATCAAGTTCATGTCTAAAGGAATCGGCATTCATCCTCAATGTTTTTCCTTATCGTTTCGTCTTCCGGGAAAAATTCTGATCACGCTAACTTCCGGGAAGCCATAGTCAAAAATACTTTTAAGCAAATAGTTGATTTTCAACGAATAGCGATATAGATGGCGTAAAATATAGAATTATCAAGACATTTTCAAATAATATATTGATTTAGGAATTAGACGAAAAATATCAGTAACACGCTGTTAACATATTGCTTTTCTTGGGGAGTTTCTTTGTTTTTCTTCAACTAGCGGTAGAATGAAGAGTCTACCGGGAAAAAACCGTTTTGACGCTAGGTTTGAAAGGCTAGCATCTGGAAACACAGCAGGACGGTGGAAAGAGATTCACGAACAAAAAAGATAAGATTTTCAAAAGTTCAGCGTGTGTCAGGAATTCCCTTTCCGACGACTCATTGTAACTTCCGCAGTTTAACAGATACTTCCGGTCTTTCAGCCTCGTTGTGGGTTGCATGTATTTTTTGCCGGTTGCAACCTTTGAGAAGGAGGTTGTTCTCGGTTAAGCTCAAAATTGAAGACAGAATCTTTTTCTCTCTCTGCAACAAATTCTTCTCGACTATATGCGTAAAAACTTTTGTATCCGATTAAAATAATGAATGAACATATATTTCCTTATATAATAAAGACTTAAAACGCGCGCGCATATATATATATATATATATAAAATCAGTGCATTTCGTCTGTAGTTTTTTTCATTTATATAAGGTTGGTAAGAGACTAACAAAAATTCTTTGTTAACGATTTTATTTTATTTTTGATATTCCGAACGATTTTTCTGGTTTTCTATGAAAATCTAAATGTAAATCATATATTACATGAATAGATAAAATGCCCAAGTATTTTTTGGTTTCATATCATTATCAAACATTTCCACCAGCAGACTTTTGTTTCTAACGACATTTTTCTGTTTCTCCTCACTTTGCTTAGCTTTTGGAAGACATCTTTCCATAGTCCAATGCGCGTTCGGATATTGGTGTCGCATTTTTCAACCACTTAAAACTCTGTACTTCTTGATGTTGACATCTCCAATTTCTAACTCCCATCTTCGGCTTCAAATAAAACATTAGGAAGGAAGTCCCCCATCAATATCGGAAAGAGCGATAACAGTTACTAGACTTGAGACACCTATTTTCTTTGAAAAATGTTTTAAAAGAAAAATTTTAGAAATTTCAACTGAGTGGTACACGCTGTGCGTTCAATGAATAGTGAGTGTTTCCTTTTAAGGAAACGGCTAATATTACCATTATATTAGGTTGAGTTATAAGTAATTTCTGCTTTTTGGAATCAATTGTAATGACGAATATATCATCCTAATTAATAGTCATGCGTGAAATTAAAGTGTAAATTTTGAGTATATTACCAGACCTTAGTTTTTTGACACAGCAAACACATTAAGACTAAAAGGAAAACGATGCTCTTCTCCATAACAATGCATAGACGAAGTAAGCAAAAATAACACAGGACAAAAATTTGGAAATCAGTTGAGGTTCAATATTTATTACCTTTTTCACACATTGCTATAAACTTTCTCTAAAGAGAACCGGATTCAAGTATTTGTCGAAAGCCTTTTCCTATCAAAGCTTGCGGAATTTTATTCTAAATGTATCGAAGACAGCTGCTTGATAAGCGACATATCATAGCAAATAATGGTGAATATATAATTAAATAAAATGTAATTGTACTTTATTTACGAAGAATAAAGTTGGTAAAAAAAAATGAAATTATTCATTACTAAACATATTTTATCAGCCAAAATGTGAGAAAAGGTTTCACACTTAAATCTAAGAAAAGCGTTTTTGTTTACTAATTAGCAGTCCGTGCCAGATTTGTAAATTTGTCTTATTTCAATCTCAAATTAGAAGGCATATTTCCTTTAAGACTTTCGATCTCTAGGCCGGTAGTTATTAATATCCCTGTAAAAAATATTAACAGGTGCTTAATAAAGTTGTAATTTTATAGTAGTAATAAAAAGTGTGTGTTTATATGAGTATGCATTCACAACGAATAATTTTCTATTCGTTTCAAACTCGCGCGTGCATATATATAATGCATACATAAATATATACACACACGTTTCTTTCGACGGGTGAGGGTTCCGCAATTTAATTCTTAAAAAGGAAATCAGACTACCCGCACATATGATATGGTTATCGTTCCTAAGGCTTGTGCAGAACCAACAACGCTTTCTGGAAAAAAATACAGAAAAACTGGTACACAGTGTAACAGAAGGTCTTCCAACGACCCTACTAAGGTTTTGAGATCAGAGTTGCTTTCGTCATAGACTGGTTTCCAGCTAAGGCTATAGAACCCACTCCGTCCTGCTATTCAACCATAACTAGTGGGGAGATGGATTCATACCTTTCACAGGAGTACTTATGCGTAAGGGAATGTACGAGGTCTGTTCTCAGGTTTTTCATACCGACCCACTATCCATTACATCAATACGCATATATATATATATATATATATATATATATATATATATATTTGTGTGTGTGCGCGTGTCTGTGTATGTGTGTGTGCGCGCGCGTGTCTGTATTATTATAAACATTAATACCTAAAAAGTAGTTTTTAGGTTGTCTAATTTGTTGCATTATATATATATATATATATATATATATATATATATATATATATATATATATAATATGCATGTGTAAAAACGCTGCTTTTATTTTCTGTGATGTGTCCGATTCAGTATTCAGTAGAAACAATGACTAGTTACGAAGAATATATCACGTGGTCTGGAAATGTGACAAGAAATTATTTTTGTTACAAAAAAAGAGTAAAAAAAAAATTAAAAAATTCATAGTCAAATAGGCAAAAAATGGTATGAAAAATACGGTGCGAAATCATCACTTGTAAAGATTGGTTTCTAATGGACAAGTGGACGGCGTATTTGGGAAACGGAACCTGGTAATATGGGGATGCTGTCCCTCCAGAGTCTGTAATCACACATATTGGAGGTAAAGTAGCGTCGCAAATGAAAGGGGAGGCATTTTATAGCGAATATGGAGGGTAAATGTGCAAGGGGAAAAAAATTCAGAAAAGAAATTCCTGAAACAGCAAGTAGAAAATAGAAACTTTTTCTCGAATGTTAGATCGAGGTGGGCGAATTAATGGAAACGAATTGACCGAAGAAAAAAAAATCGAAAAAGTCTTGGAATAGAAATTAAGAAATATATACATTAAATGTGCCATAAAAAGATATAATATTATATATATATATATATATATATATATATATATATATATATATATAGTGTGTATATGTATGTAAGCGAATCAATGATAAGTATGGTTAAAAGGTGCATCTTTTTTTTTTAAATTGAAAATTTAAGAAAAGAAAAGAAAAACTATTTAAAAAAATAAATAACTTTAATGCTGAAATAAAATGAAAATAATACACAGAAAATTATTAGCATAAGAAATCGAATAAGAAGGAAATATTTTCTTTGCACCAACATTCACAATCCACGAACTCCAACCTGACCAATTCCTTCTTCTTTTAGATATTTCTCTTGGCATTCTTCAATTCATCCAAATCTATCGTCCTGCCTCTCTTTTTGCCAACTAGGAGCATCATTACTGCAATGGCTTCGTCATAATTATCATTTTACTACAAGCAAAAATTGATCAACTCTTCTTTCATACTTTCTGTTTTATTATCATGTGTGTGAGTGTACGGGAAGGAGTATCTGTCATTTTTCTCTTTAAAATTCTCCTTTGCAAGTAGAATGGATAAGTAACAATTCGTGTTTCATCAACTGAATTTTTCACTTTTCATTCAACACAAGCTATTTTATTCATTATTATCACCTTCATCTTTTTTTTTTGTTTTCTTCAGCAGAACGTGAGAAGACGAGAGTCCTCGAGAGTTTTATATTAAAATGACCAGTCAGCCATTACTGATTGAAATACAGCTGTCTCTGTTCCCCGGTTAACGAAGGCGAAGAATGCAACCTGATAGAATTTGTCGGGATAAAAAAAATTGAGAAAATAATTGGATATAATTAAAAATCTAAAAATGATGTTTCCCTCCATGGTGTAGGCGATCATGGCTCTCCACACATTCCATTTCTTTATTACAAGTGAATAATCACGCGTTTTTGGGAAATATATTGCAGTTCGTTTCCAGAAGGTAACCTAAAAAAAAAAAAAAAAAGAAAAGAAAAAGGCCGTGTGAGAAGTAATCAGTGATAGGCAAATGAGTACGTCACGTGCAGGGAAAAGCAATGGAAGTGAGGACATTGCTTCACTCATTACTTATAGATCGAACAGTAGCGAGGAAACATGGCGGTGCTGAAGCAGCTCGTTCGTGGGTGTCTGCTTTATGCTAGGCCTTGTATGTCCCGGGTTTCCAAAAGATTTCAACCTCTTCCATTCCCTGAACGACCACCTTAGTGGGGAAATGCTACGCAAACGAGACAGACTTACGACAGGAACCCATAATACTCTGCACCCAAGAGACTGCGCCCTAGAGGCACGTAGGCAAATGGTTCTGGATGTCGATTACTTTGAAAACTAAAAATATGTCAATACATTTTTTCTAAGAAATCAAATTAAGAAATATATATATATATATATATATATATATATATATATTATATATATATATCCTTTTACACCGAGGCTTAGCAAATACAGTTATAGCTGGGAAGAGATTAGATTGATTGCTAACTTTCCCAAGGTTAGTCTATCTTATTTCAATCCGAAACAATTTTTGAGAAATGATATAGATATAGATATAGATATATATATATATATATATATATGTGTGTGTGTGTGTGTGTGTGTGTGTGTGTGTGTGTGTGTTCTGATTTTGTCAGCTTTTTTTTTGGAATTTTTCACTAACATAAGGCCATCATTTCTATATAACCCTATATTATCAATGTTAATATCATCGTAGGCAGTAAGATTATATCATATAACTAAATCGACAAAGACGGAATACTCTTTTGTAGCACGTTGTAAATTTTGGTTAAAACCTTGTTTTTTTTTTGTTTTTTTCCTCAGCGGCGGGCCAAATTTAAAGGTTAGTTTTCTTTTGCGTTTTTTTCCGGTGAAAAACACATTGATTTGGAAATACTTATAAATTCAAATAATTGTCAGATTTTAATGAAACTTTCAGGACATATTCAGAAATTAATTAAATTATTTTTGAAATTTGATTTTTAGAAAATCTTGGTAAAAAAATATTTACCACCCACTTAATTTCATGAAATTTCTAGAAATTAAATTTCTGGGACGAGTAATTTTTTATTAGTTTAATCAGGAATTCTTGGAGAAAGTAAATCATACATTTTTTTTTTTTGGTAAACAGTTCCCCTTTTCATCAAAAATCTGCTCTGAATTGTAAAATAAAAAATGCAGTAAATAAACATTATTTATTAGAAAAGCTTTTAATTGCTTTTGCAAATAAGTTATATTAAGGACACTACTGTCTGAAGAAATAAATATTTTTTCGATGAATAATGAAATTTTGACAAAAAATTTCAGTTTTTTTTTTAAATTTTAATTATAATAATTTATAATAGTTCAAAAATCGTTTAAAATTCTTCATTGCTTTAAAGACACCGGTTTGGTGATATGGTTAAGTGAAAAGTACATTTACGAAGCAAAATTTGAAAAGCTCATAAGTGTCGTTTGTACACAAATATTTTTTTTTTTTAAATTTTAAAAAATATTTTTAGGGAAAAAGCGTTCCTACTTTCTACCTGTAGGAATCTATACACTACATAATCCTTTAAAAAGTTCGTGATTTAAGTGTCGTCTGACGTAAAGCATTATTTTCACTTTTAATATTCAGTTCTGTTTCATCATAAACGTCTTTGCAAATCATC
>OZ038476.1:86073003-86150503 GCA_964036315.1 Acanthosepion esculentum
CACATACACACATATATATATATATATATTCACATACACACACATATATATATATATATTCACATACACACACATATATATATATATATATTCACATACACACACATATATATATATATATATTCACATACACACACATATATATATATATATATATTCACATACACACACATATATATATATATATATTCACATACACACACATATATATATATATATTCACATACACACACATATATATATATATATTCACATACACACACATATATATATATATATATATTCACATACACACACATATATATATATATATTCACATACACACACATATATATATATATTCACATACACACACATATATATATATATATTCACATACACACACATATATATATATATATTCACATACACACACATATATATATATATATTCACATACACACACATATATAATATTCACATACACACACATATATATATTCACATACACACATATATATATATTCACATACACACATATATATATATATTCACATACACACATATATATATATATATTCACATACACACATATATATATATATTCACATACACATATTCACATATATATATTCACATATATATATTCACATATATATATTCACATATATATATTCACATATATATATATATATATATATTTTCACACACACATATATATATATATATATGTATTCACACACACATATATATATATATATATGTATTCACACACACATATATATATATATATGTATTCACACACACACATATATATATATATATGTGTATTCACACACACACACACATATATATATGTATTCACACACACACACATATATATATGTATTCACACACACACACACATATATATATGTATTCACACACACACACACATATATATATGTATTCACACACACACATATATATATGTATTCACACACACACATATATATATGTATTCACACACACACATATATATATGTATTCACACACACACATACATATATATATTCACACACACACATACATATATTCACACACACACATACATATATTCACACACACACATACATACATATATATATTCACACACACACATACATATATATGTATTCACACACACACACACATACATATGTATTCACACACACACACATATGTATTCACACACACACACACATATGTATTCACACACACACACACACATCACACACAATATTATCACACACACACACACACACATATATATATATCCACACACACACCACATATATATATATCACGCACACACACACACATATATATATATCACATGCACACACACATATATAATTATTCACACAATATATACACACACACATATATATATTCACACACACACATATATATATATATATATTCACACACACACACACATATATATATATATTCACACACACCACATAATATATTCCACACACACCACACACACATATATATATATATCACACACACATATATATATTCACACACACAGACACACACATATATATATATTCACACACACACACACACACACATATATTCACACCACACACACAATATATATATTCACACACACACATATATATATCACACACACACATATATATATTCACACACACACACACACATATATATATATCACACACACACACACATATATATATATTCACACACACACACACATATATATATATTCACACACACACACACATATATATATATCACACACACACACATATATATATATTAACACACACACACATAATATATATTCACACACACACAATATATATATTCACACACACACACACATATATATATTCACACACACACACACACACATATATTCACACACACACACACATATATATATTCACACCACACATATATATATATTCACCACACACACATATATATATATTCACACACATATATATATCCCACACACACACATATATATATTCACACAACACACACATATATATATTCACACACACACACACAATATATATTCACACACACACACACATATATATATTCACACACACACACACTATATATATTCACACACACACACACACATATATATATTCACACACACACACACATATATATATTCACACACACATATATATATTCACACACACACACACATATATATATTCACACACACACACATATATATATTCACACACACACACACATATATATATTCACACACACACACACACACATATATATATTCACACACACACACATATATATATATATTCACACACACACACACACATATATATATTCACACACACAAAAACATATATATATTCACACACACACAGATACATATATATATTCACACACACAGATACATATATATATTCACACACACAGATACATATATATATTCACACACACAGATACATATATATATTCACACACACAGATACATATATATATTCACACACACAGATACATATATATATTCACACACACAGATACATATATATATTCACACACACAGATACATATATATATTCACACACACAGATACATATATATATTCACACACACAGATACATATATATATTCACACACACAGATACATATATATATTCACACACACAGATACATATATATATTCACACACACAGATACATATATATATTCACACACACAGATACATATATATATTCACACACACAGATACATATATATATTCACACACACAGATACATATATATATTCACACACACAGATACATATATATATTCACACACACAGATACATATATATATTCACACACACAGATACATATATATATATATATATATATATTCACACATATATATATTCACACACACACACACACATATATATATATATATATTCACACATATATATATATTCACACACACACATATATATATTCGCACACACACATATATTTACACTCATGTATACTTATATGTACACACACACTGACATACACACTCATACACCCTTACATACATATGTATATATATGTACATATATGACACACTCAAACATTCATATATCTATGTACATATATGTCACACATATACTCAGAGAGTGATTTTTAAACGGATACCTTTTTATAGAAAATTTAATTCCTGAATCATAGAATGTATTTAGTTGATGACATAATATTGTCTTCAATATATTTAGATTGACATTAAATAATCCATAGTTTTTGATATTACACTTTATTAAGTAATCCACTGATTTTACGGTAACTTCTCTGATCACAGTTTGCTAATTTTTATCTTATGAAAAACTGTATGTTCTTATCTTGTTAAATGATTCGCATTCTTATCCCTTTTTTGTTTTATAGTCTTTGTGATCATGACTCTCCACAACTTTCTCTTTTGTTTCTCTTAGTTACTTTACCATCCCTATCTATCTTTTCTTATCTTCATCTCCGTCTTCCTCTTGCCTTCAATATATCCTCTGAGTGTTAAACTCTTCAAGCCTTTTTTTCTTTATTATTATCATCTTTCTTCAACTCGTTGTAAGCACAAGTTACACTGTATTTCATGTTTTTCTTAAAACGTTATTACGCATATATTTTGTCCATGATTTTCTCAGCTTTCTTTTGAAGGACTACATCCATATTACTTCAAGTTTCTTCATCTGAATGTTATTTTTGTAGCATTCACTGCCATATATTTTTTAACGGTAACCCTATAGACCCACACCCGGCAGGGAATAAATTCAACAGGTTGTTGCTGATGTGTTTTCAAGTATGTCTTTATGGAGTGGATATGTTAAAATATCGATCCGTTTGTGTATTAATTGTTGAAATCTTCTTAAACTGGAGGATAGCTATAGCTAGAGAACCCAGTCTATCCGGGTATCAATTCCTAACTGTGAAGATAAATGAGTGAATCAATCTTTTCCAACGACCTCCTTTGGAATTCGGATCAGACATGCCAATCCCAATTTCTGCTACTATAACTGCTAAACTACCCGCAGCTTTTCACTGCCATGCAGCAGATTAAATATCAATTCAGCACGCTTTTCATTCTTTCTTTCTAACGAAGATTTTCCTATCTCTTAATTGTTTGTTCATTGGAAGATATATTTCCTTGTTTCTATTAGTCTTCTGTCTCATTTTCTGCCGACTGCGACTACAAGGCTTCGTTATTTTTCATTTACTGCTCGATCTTGACGTCCCCACTACGTAGCTCACAGCTGAGGCGGCCACTTTTGCTGACAGCTATGCATTTTGTATTATGGTCTTTGAGTTAAATTTCTGTATCTGCTCGGGTCTGGTCTGAAGATCAGCTTACCATCCTAATCAGAAATATATTTAAAACTTATGAATCTACTATTCAAATCAACAGCCAATATTTGGCAAAACATTTGTTTTTAAAATGCTGGCAATAAATACGAATATGTATGTTATATCAATAAAAATTGTGAGACATTTGAATTGCTATTGATGGGTGATCGAAATAGGTTTTGCCATTACGAAGGATTGGAATAGTGAAGAAAAAATTTTGAACATGAATCTTTTTTTTTTTCATTTCTAGCATAATAAAACTAAAATCTATCGTGGAACGCTTTCTGTTTGACAGATGATTTAAATATATGTAAGTTGCAATGAGATAGTGCCATTTTCTTTCCGGAAATGTCCTATTTACTAAGAAATGATCTAAACGAGAGAGAGAGAGAGGGGGAGAGAGAGAGAGAAACACAAAAGCGAGAGGAAACGGCGTTTGCCTCATACTCTCTTTCTATCGCTGGCGATAGATGAGTTCGTAAGACAAAATGGGAGAGCGTGAAGCAAAATGAGGTGGACACTGGCGGGAGAGGAATATAAGTTGTAAGCGGAGGTGCAGGTGTTTGTAAGGAAATTAGGAGGACAAGTCAAAGCTGAGTACAGATTACAAGAATACTTGAAGATGCAGAAACGATAGGGGTGGGGTAAATGTTTTCTATGGAAATAAAGTGTGAAAAAATACATGCTGCTAAAGAAAGATTATTTAAATAGACCTTTTTTTAAAAATGAAGATTTTTATATGAAACGTACAAAAATGAAAAGAAACGAGAAAAACCAGGAAGGGATTTTTCAAATTTAAAAATGGAACGACAAAAGTATTAACAAAAAAATAAAACAAAGTTGAGTTTCCTTTACGCAAATGGGGACAGAAGAACACCGGAGTAAAGAAACGAGTGACGTAAAAGAACGTAGAAGCCACAGGAATGATAAGTACAGAAAGAGAGGAACAAAATAGTGAATAATTTAAAATAAAAGCAATTTAAAAGAAAAAGTAAACAGAAGCATAGAATAAAGTGGATCGAACAACCAGGAGAATGAATGAAAAATGGTAAGAATAGAGTAAAAAAGGCGGGAATATAAAAGCGCAGAAAAGGGCGGGAATAAAATACGTGAACAAAAAATAATCACAGAATTAAGAATGACAAATATAAGATTAAAAGAAAAAAAAAACCCAAAAAGGACGATCTCTGAAAAGCGTAAAAGACAAGTGATAAGGAGACGAGAGTCATAAGAAAAGGCAATGAATGCCGACACCACCACCGTCAATGATATCAATAAAAATAATAATTGTTTGAATATGGGGAAAAATCTGAGGCGAGTGGCAAAAATAACTGCACTTATATCTTTAAAAAGTTGAAAAGAACGAGATTGATAACAATTTAAAAATATTGTAAAGAAAGGAGAAGCAATATGGGAATAACGAAGAGAGCGGGAAAAGCAAGCAGAAGAGATTTTAAAATAAAAAAAAATGGCTAAATAGAGAAAGAGCGGGAAAGTTAAAGAGAAGCTCAATATCAACGACAAAAAGAAAAAATTTCGGAAAATACGCTAAAAAGAAGATTGATGTCCAGTCAAACGAATTATGAAAATCAATAGAATGTAAGATCACATACACACACACATACATACATACACATATATATATGTATATGAGATTTAAGCTTTAAACACCCCCAAAATAATGCACCCCCACACACAATATATATGAATTGACACATAGAAAATAAACGTATAAAAACGAAATAAGATATCTTCAAGAGTGCACATGTGTGTTCGCCTACAAACACATTTGAATTTATTTGGCAATGCTTATAATTCAACGTATGGACCATGTACAGACCTTTTATATCTTCCTAAATAACTACATTATGTAAGTATATTTTCAGCTATCTGTTGAAGTGACAATGTGTATATCTTTCGCGGGAGTATACATTTAACAACCATTTGGAGCTGCGTAAAGTCTATACGACAGAATGCTGAAATGTTCTAAACGTCAGATTTTTGGAGAAATGGATTGTTGGACTGATCATGGGCTTTTTAGCAAACATTTATACATCAGTCTGCGCATTAAGATTAAATACAGAAATACTTCCCAAATAGTAGTAAAACAATAATTCTGGACAGGGGGCGATCATGACTCAACAAATTCTTGTCTTTTTAGCCCTCAGTAAAGTTTCTCTTTTTGCTATAGCTTATACTCACTATTCTGCCAAAGATTTTCACAAGCTTCTTAGGTCAGTTATGCACTGTATAAGCTGTCCCTCTTGTCTATGAGGATCAAATTTTTCAACTTTCCTTTCCTCATTATATGCTTTATAAATTTCAACTATCTTTTTTTTGGTGCTACGGAAAACTATCATTTTTGCTTCCATTTTCACTAAAACTTCGTCGTTGCTCACGTGTTTAAGTTCATAGTATTTTCAGCGTCCCACTGTATAACTATTTCTGTTTCTTCAAGCCTTTTCTTCATCTGTGATGAGACTGCCATATTGGAATAGTGATATTATATAAACGTCTAGAACTTTTTGTTTATAACAAATTTATCCCGTTTCTTAATACACTGCTTACCTTTTGGAAGACATCTTTCGCTATACTCTTTCACCTCAGATTTCAACGTAGGATCTTCCGTTGACTGTTAAAATACTTCCTAGATATTAAAATTTGGCAAATTTGCAGATTAAGCCCCAGAAACAAATTGTAATGAAAATTTCCATCCTGATTTAAATTTGCATGCTTATTTCGAAAATAACAATAAAAATTTGCGGAATAAAAAATGTTTAGGAGTTATCGACAATGTAAGTTCAGCCTCATTCGCGACGCGGTTACGGCCCGGCCGCCATTACTGGCTTTGTTTACATACGTTTGCCTTGTGTAGTAATGCGCGGAATCTTCACTTGTTTTGATCACTCCGCAATGCACGAACATTAAGTTAAATTTTGCGAATTGCGCAGCAATGAAGAAAAGTAAGGAGATAAGAATATAAAAAGGCAGTTAACTGAGTAAGCTTCCGCGCATTACAACTCGAGGCAAACATATGTAAACAACGCCAGTAATAGTAACCGGGCTGTAACCGCGATGCGAATGAGGCCAAACTTATATTGTCGATAACTCCTAAACGATTTTCTTGCGTAAACTTTTTTTTTTTAATGATCAGGCAATTTCACACCAGAATGAAAATTTTTATTACAATTGGTTTCCGGATTTTTCAAACTGGTCAGGATAAAAAAAAAATTGAACTGGGTTGAAGAGAAAACCTCTTTAAGCCAGTTTAAAAAAGTTTGTCCTGACCGGTTTAAAAAATCCTAATAAATTACCTTAATTTATAAGGTGATAATTATCATAACCATTATGTAATCTTAATTCCTATTGTAATATATTGCTCTGTTTAATTAAAACATTGAGTTCTGTATGTGAATCAGTTTTAATTTTTAATATTATATTGATAGCATTCACTTGGATTATATACCAACGGATATATATATATATATATATATATATACAATCATGCGCATTTACAAAAAAATTCACGACTATAAATTACATTAAATTTTTGTCTTTGTAAAATAGCCCTGAAATGTACCAAATAACAGAAACCTCATTACTTGAGGACTTTCAACAACTAAAATAGACAGCACATGCAACCTCAAGTGAAAATAATGACATAAACAGGGAAGTTCAAATTTGCTCAGTTTCGTATCCGCACTTTCTAAATAAATATTTTCTTTTGTTGCCAAGTCAGGCTAAGGCACGTCATATCTAACGACGGTTTCTCCTGCAAAGGCGAACACATGTTCGAACCTTGCCCAGGGTCGATGGGTCGCATCTTTTCCTTTAATTAATACGATTTTTCGAATATCCAATCTGGGAGACGAAAATAAATATATTGTTTAATAATTAAACGGAGCGCCTACTCAAATATGGGTATAAACTAAAGTGATAAAATAGCTATATATTTATCACTTCCAGGCTTTTCATCCTTAAGGATATTGTTCAGCAATCAGGGCCATTTAGGAAGATGGCTATTAGACAGCATTTCAGCACTTTGCTCAAATAAATTGTCCTGTCTCTTAATATTAGGTTGGTGCAAAAATAATGTTTTTTGACGTTCAACTTCATGTGAGAAAACGACATTATTTTTGAACCAACCTAATACTTCAGTGTTTCTGGAATACATCTTTCGCTTATCTTCGAATTTCTGTATCACATTCTCCATCCTCTTAATATACTCTTCATATAGTTTACCTTTTTTTTATTTTGGCATCAACACTACAGCACGAGTTGTCTTTGGTGCTGAAGCAGAGCATTTGAACGTGGTGTAATTGCTAGCAAGCTTGTCTCGCTTGATCAGTTACGACTTAGTAGCGAATTCGCTGGGTGCTCTGTATTTGGGTCCTTATACCACACCTATGCTATGCTCACTAAATTCCTATATTAAAGCAGTTGACAGTACATTTCGTATACGAATAGGATCAAACACATACAAGTTATATAGAAATACCCCAATTTAAGACATCCATATATATATATATATATATATATATATATATATATTATACTGGGAATTAAGATTACATATTGATTATGATCATTATCACCTTATAAACTAAGATACTTTATAAGAATGTTTGCATCAACACTACATGATGAGTTGTCTTTGGCGCTGAAGGCCATTCCCTAGGAATTATTGTTAAACTATTGACTACCTTAATTCATTCTTAAGTTACTAGTACGACACAAAGATCTATTAAGTAAGTATGATTTATTTGGGAAAAATATTAAAATATTTCATCTTATACTGGAAGCAAATCACCTGCATATTGATAAAAAATGATTTCAATCAATACGCAAATATGGAAGAGAGTTCAACATAAGGATGTGTCTTCCCACTGAATTTAGCCGGCATTTTCAGTGAGGCGATCCTGAGGGAATTTGAAGTCCTACAATGATTCACTATTGGTGGGTGCAATTAGAACATAATACTAACAGATGATACAGTGTTTATGGCAGACTCAGAAATGGAAGTACAAGACGTTCTACAGAAGATAGTAAAGAAAAGCGAGAACAAAGGACTAAAGATAATATGTAAGAAGACAGAATGTATAGTTGTCAGCAAAAGGAACATCTCTAGATGCAAACTACGAATTAGAGACACCAAAATCAAGAAAGTACTAGAATTCAAATATTTATATAATGTTTGAGAAGATGACGAAAAATGCGACATCGAAACCCGAAGGCGCATTAGAATAGCGAAATATATCTTCCAAAGTCTGTTAAGGAAGGGGAAAATTTAGTTAAAAAACAAAAACAAAGTAAAGAGTGCCTGACTTGTGTACTAGTGATCTTCTTATATAGCACTGAATGCTATACAATCTCACAGATAAACAGACTTCAGGCTATAGATATACGACATTATAGAAACATGTCGAGAACACCATGGATCGCCATGGGATCAACGAAATGTCAAGTAAAATGGAAACAAAGGGCACATACTTAGAATCAGAAAAAGACAACTGAAATTACTAGGACGCATAATGAGGAAAGAGAGCTTGAAGAATTTGATACTCACAGGACATATTAACAGAAAGAGGGACAGTTGAAAATCAAACCAGCGAATGACCATAACGAGTTTGTGTAAATGATTGACAGAACGGAGATTTGAAAAGATAACAAAAAGACAAATCTTACTAAAAAGATAGAATGATGTAGAGAGCTATGATTGCCTACGTCCTGAAGGGACACGTCAGACAGTGGATGTGATTGCAGCCTTGAAACGAGCAGGGGTAGACTTAATAAATAGCTGTACATTATGAAAAATGCTTGCATTTCAAAACGTTAACCCATTCCCTGTTGAGAAACAAAGTTGAGATAATTACGTAACGATACGTGAACAATGAATCTTTTATATAAGAATAGAATTAAAAAAAAAAGTCAGTATAACACTTAGATAAATGTGTACACGAAGCTGGTGTGCGTTCCCACTGGAAACGTTCATTTAGAATGCTGTCGATCTCCCACACACACACTTTTTCTATGCTGTGTACACATTAAAAGCAAAATTGGAACTTATCTGAAAATGGCGGTGCACATACATCCTGATCTTAAATATACAAGAGAAAAGTGCATATTAAGAAAAACGCACACAGGCAAGCATACATGTCACACTTTGAGAGTATATATATATATATATATATATATATATGTGTGTGCGCACACATGGCTCAGTGCGTACATTCATGTCTTACGCATAGTCGATTAGAATAACGAAAAATAATCTTTCACTTAAGAATAAATTTGCATTTTAATCAAGTGGGCATCCTAAAGCTCTCAAGATGTCAAACCTTACCCTACCCTCTTTCCACACTTCACCTCTTGTCTCCTAGATCCCCCTTAACGTTTTCTCTTGCGTTCTTTATTTCCATCATTTTATTCTTTAGTATTACAGTCTCCTGTGGTGCCTCATTATTTCCATTAATCTCTCCAGCCATTTCTCTCTTCCTATCACCCTCTTCTCTTTCACCTGACATCTTTACACAGTTTTCCTTTGTTCACACTCATTCTCCAACACAGTTATCTTTTCCTGTGTATATTTGCCCCTCACGTCATTTGTTCCTTTATATTTTCTTAATCGCATGCTGCTTTCTTCTCACCTCCTCTAGACTGTTTCTATATTTTTTATAAATCTAACATTCTCTTCACTTTCTATTTTTTTTCACTCATGTTTTTTTGTTTCTTTTTTCCGCAAACATCTTTTCTGTTTATTTTTTTCCTTTCTCTCGTCATATTTTTTTTTTTACTTGGTTTTGATTTCATGTTGCTTCCTTCTCGCCTCCTTTTTCGTTCTTTCTTGCTACATCCATTCTTTTGTTAATCATTTTAATTCCAATCTTCTTTCAATGCCAAATGTTTTTATTTCCTTTCCATAACCATTTTTCCTGCAAATATATTCCTTTTCTTTCTTTTCTGTTGCGATCGCATGCTGCACCCTGTAAACATTTTTGTTCTTTCTTGCTAAATTTCATTCTATCCATCTTCCTTTTATTTTACTGTTAAGCAATTTTCTTCCTTTCTTTCCATCATATATACTATCATCGCGTCATCTTTTTCTATCGAATGTTGCTTCTTTCTCGCCTTCTCTAATATATTACGTTATTTCAGGTTAAATTAATTCTTCTATAAATCATTTACTTTCTCGTTCTCTTTCAGGCAAACGTTTTTGTTCCCTTGTTTTTCGTTTAAAAATTGATTTCTTTTCACTGATCCTGATTCTTTTCAACATATCCAACACTTTTGCTTGTCGATTTTCAATTTTGATTCTCACAAATCGCTACATATTTCGCATCGTTTTACGGGCCTTTAATATTCATGTACAAGTCGAGATTTATTAGCGAAATGTCACTTTGCAATATGCCTACTGTATCTGCCGACCCCAATTATTCCGCGTAATGGAATTCCGGTAACAAAGCAACATTTATTAAGTATAGGAAGCAGTTAATGCTAAAAGCAAAATCTAATTTATTACACCTCTTAACACTGAACTTCGAAAAAAAAAAAAAAAAAAAAAAAAAAAATCTATATTTATAGAAATATAGATTTTTTGTGGAGTCAATTTTAAGCATTTTTTTTAATAGTATGGCTTTAATTGGCAAATATTTTTCATGTTAGTAGCAGAAAATTGCTGCCAGCTCTTCCCATCCATCACTCACGGATTTCAAACTGATGGTAGAATTACGTATATAAGTGAAAATTCAGATTTTGGTCAATAAATATGGTCTTAAAACCTCGACGGGAGTGAATTTTTTATTATGATTCTAGGTCAACAGTGGTTCAACCTTTTGTTTTTTTACCCATGTACCACTTTTACTCAATGTTGTTATAAGCATTGGATAGCAAAAAAGTTTTTATTTTTTACAAATAGGTAAGTTTATGAATTGTATTATAGAAATAGTAAATGTATATGCATTATTTGAAAGTAAAACTAATTTAATGAGAAAAAAATTATTTAACAACTAAATTCCATGAAACATTTATGTACACTAGTACATATATAGACCCTCAGAGTGGATGGTTTGGCCGGAAATTGCTCCTGCTGCTGAAGAGGTTAATACTGTTAATCTTTCCTTTATATATAATCCTTATATAATTTATATATTACAATTTTATTAATATTTAAAATGAATATTATTTATTATTAATACATTAAAATTTATATAATAAATTATAATCTTCATATAATTTTCCTTATATATATATATATATATATATATATATATATATATATATATATATATATATATTATTCAACTTTTACAATCAAAACATCCGGTAGAGTAAAAGTGACGCTAACTTGCATCGCTTGATCTCGTTTTCTGCTAATTTTAGAATTGTTTTTTTCTATTTTTCACATTTCAGTATGGCGAAGGTTACTGTAGAAATTCCAATTCTCAATTGTAACAACCATTTCGAAGTGAAATTACACTATGGACTACTAAAATATTACTGTGGACCACCAATTTGCTATTTTTTTATGTAGATCCCAGTAATGTTACATGGACCCCGCCTCCCAGGGTCCATATAGACCTCGGCTGAGAACCAATGTTCTAGCAGGTTAGCAAGGTCACCATCACTTAGACTTTGTTTAGCGAAATGTTGGGCACAGTTGCTGGGACTGCACTAAAGAATATCTACATAGCAAACAATTACCTCCCTTTTATTTATTCATCTATCCTCATATTCCGTACTATTCTTTGGTGGTTTGTCTAACCAAGTGGTTAATAATCGTTAATTAATGCTTGTGCATTAACACGACACGAAGACACACCTAAAAGAGGCAATCCTTGTGGAAACACGCCAAAATTAATCTATAAATGCAGAAATTATTTGTCTATATCTCTTAGGTGTGGTATTATGATTATTTACATTATTCGGACTGTTATCCTCATCTTCATTGCCATATTCAAATTTTCAGCCGTTGTCCGCTCCGGCTTTCTTCAGGTGATTGGAATTTATTTCGTCCACCGGGGTAGATTGTTCTAGAGTTCAGTACCTGGCTACAGCAGTGGTGAACCAAAAACCTTGGAGAGTTGAGTTAAAGAGAAAGAACTAAGATATCTGGAAGAGGTACGATACGTGAAACTAGAACAATCTACCCCGGTGGAGGAAATAAAGGATTCGGTTCGATATTCCAATCACCTGAAGAATGTCTGAGCGCACAGCGGTCGAAACGTTGTGAATATGGCAATGAAGATGAGGACAACAGTCCGAATAATGTAAATAAGGTAAACAATAAAAAAATTTATTGCTGAATGATAACTGCGAGGAATGAGAAATCGGCGAACAGATTTCGAATTCCAGTAGGGGTTCGTTACATTCATCTTCACGCATATATTTTCGGAAAAGGCATGAATCCACTTCTTCTCTAAATATGGGTTACATAGTAGTTGTAAATGCAATATTTACTCTAAATAGAAAAAAAAGTAATTAAAACGTTACTATCCAAAACCAAAATGTTATGGCTTTACATAACCTACAAAGGGTTAATAACCAGTAAAAGAAAAAAAAACTCACTTGTCCAAGAATTATTCCCATCTCATACCAAGGAATCTATATGAAAGGAAATATTCCCAGGAGTCAAAGAATATTTCCCTTGACCGAGCTTTTTTGTCGAAAATGAATTCCCCTGTTTGTATAACTGACTACTCATATTCGTGGATACCCGTCTAGTAGGGCGGGTAGCCAATCCCTTTTGCAAGTGTCTTTGTGTTTATTCAACACCCACAGAGGCCAACTATGGTTTATACTGCAACTATGCTTCCTAGGAAAGAACGTGTTATCTAGCGTGATCAACAGTTTGAACAAGGCCAGCACGCTCAAGCCCTCGGCACAGCTATCGACAGCCCTGAAGGGTTCCCGCTACCCATTTTCACTCAAGGCTTGAGTCAACTCGTGATATGGTCTTCATGCACTTTTCAAATGTGCCACACACTCTGATCGACCCTTCCAGTCCAATAACATCAGGAAGTCTCCTTCCTGACAAATCGACCATGGTGAGATTCGAACCTGGGTCTCATGGTCAGAATGAGAACGTTCTAACCACTCGGCCCATTTAATTCCCGTGTAAATTGTAATTTATTAGTGCATTTTTCTTCAAGAAGAAATTTTAATTTCAGTTAGGAAAATTTTTGATGAAATATATTGTGTTTTGGGCGCTGTTTTTTGATTTTATTTGTAAGGCAACACTTTTCAAATCTAAAGTAAGATTCAGATGATAATGCTAATTTAACGAAACGCAAAGGAATAGAAAACAAGTTTGGTTTGCGAAGATTGTTCAGAGTGTTAAAATCATTAGAAGAAATTTCCCTATTTTCTTCTTTGCCTTACTAATTTTCCCCCGTGAAGTGAAGTGCTTAGGATAATTCGGCACTTATAAATCGAAGAGCTTTTGATTAAAAAGAAAAGAATTACAAACAGAAAAAATTGGATTGCGAGTTAAATTTCTTCCCCATTCTCTCGAAAATTAAAGTAGGATATTTCATCATACCCAACTATCTTTGGTGCACCTTTCAACTAAATTCTCAATTTAAATTGTCTTCCAAATATTGTTTAATCGTTCATACCACTGGAAAAGTCCTAGAGACCAGGTCTTCAAAGATATTTAAAGAATATTTTTTAAAAATCCGAACATTATCTATAGAACATTGTAGTAAATAGGTATTTATCAATGTCGTATTTAAATATAAAATACTCTTCCGAATATTGAAGTATATGCTTTCAAATTGATAATTGTTAAGATGCAATGGAAACAATCTATAAGAATGAAAAATGTTCATTACGTAAGAAATTTAATTCATTTTTTACAGGTAAAATTTCGTGTACAAGAAAAGAGACTAGGGAAGCGGCGTAAAACATGCAAGACGTGAAGATTTAGTTAGGACCCTGGAAATCAAAGGTACCTTATAGATATTTATTGTACAAATTAGCCAATAGAGTAAAATGAGGGAAGAGGTGGGCTGGTCACCACTTGTCATATCGTTAACCACAATCACTGACTCATTCGTTCGAATATGGATTCCTTCATCAAAATAACTTTTTTTAATTCATACACAGACGCCATAATACGACATTTGCTCTATGAAGTCCATCCTCATCCCACATGTACAGTATACGTGGGGTCAGAGGAACTAAATTCAAAATGTATTTAAGAAAAATTTAAGATTATCCCCAATGCGAATTTCAATGAAAGAAAGTATTTACGCAATTAGAAAAAAAATTGTTAGTAAGGTGAACCCATACAGTCTAATATAGATAACTGTTCTGGGCGAAAAATACTTACGGGTTAATATATAAAAAAATGTTTGCTTACCTGCGCACAAGGTAACCCATCTTCTTGAGAATTTATGCACTTCGCGAGGAGATAAAAACCATTGCCAGAAATCATCTTGGAACACGTTTTCTGGAATGTATTTCCACTCTACTTTGACGTTTTTACGTCCCATCACCTGTAATGACCCTGACAAATATCTTTGTAATCTTAAAAAAAAATTCAACTGAAACGTGGAGATGGTGCATGCAATAATCAGTCCATATTCGGGACAACATCTATGAGGAATTTCTCTTTTTCATTTCAAAAGTCCGCCCCTAAGAATTTGACATACTCTTTAGCCATTCATAATCAGTTCTGATATCGCTCAATCTGGGCCTTACAAGAAAAACAAAGTCCCTATCTGAATTTGTCCTTTGTGCTTATGGCTGGTCCCTTCTTGTGTCATACCTTCTCACACTTCCTTGAAATTTGTCACTCACACTTGATGTCTTCCTAGCGTTTTCATAAGATCAACATATTACCAATCGTCACACAAAAATCCACATCAAACCGCGATATTTATTTCATTCATTTAACACATGAATACTTATATTTGTGGTACAAGTCGGATAGACGCGTTCTATCGCACTTGTCGCTATTCAACTCACGACCTTCGTTTCACTCATTTTCCGCTAACATTATAACAGGAACGCGTATAATTTCCTCTTTTTGTCCGAGTCCTTATCCCAGTGACTTGTTGCGCTGATAAGATTCATGGAATTAAATTAGCTAAACTCTTTCTCGCTCGCGCATATATATGTGGTTGGTTGGTGTTACTCACGGCTACGCATGGCACTAATCAGGTAAAAACTAAAAGTTCCTTTTTTAACCTTCTTTTATTAAAGGAAGGTTAAGACTAAAGGAAATAGAATGAGCTAATCCATTTCTATATAAAAAAGGCAAAAAATAAATAAAGTTATTTAAGCGTGGCAGCAGTCACTATTTTCTTCTAGGTTTTAGCCCCTTTTATCTGGACTGGATCAGCGTTTTCATATTTCTCCAATCCGTAAATTATTTTGTTTCGCATCCGCCTTTAGCAAGCAAGTTTCTTGATTATGCTTATTGCCAGAATACAGCGGCCTCTCTTATTTCTTTGAGGGTAGGATGAGTCATAACTAACATCAGTTATTTTTAGTTTGTGTGTTTTGTTACATTTTAGTTTGTTGTCAGGTTCATCCCCTTCCCCCCTCATTGCTTACTATCAATAATTTTTTTTGTATATCATATTATACTCAAAACCTGTTTTTATGCCATGCAGTGTTTTGTAGGTTCCCTGTGGTATATGGAGGATTGAACGATGAGGTGTGGGTTGGCCGGGCCAGACTAACACAGTTTTGTTTTTTTTATTATTTTAATTTGAATGTTTAATTTCGCTTTTATTTTGCTATTGGGTTTATTAAAAGCTTCTTTCCAGGGGAATTCTTTATGCGAAAATTGTTGAATAAAGAAAATATATTTGTACATATTTTTTAACACCCTGGGCGTTTTAAGAGTGCCCCGTTAAATATACGGTTTATGTTGGATCGAATGGAGAAGAATGGGTTCTCGTGGAAAGTGAGGAAATTATTCGAGTGAATGGGTCACGACTCGAATTGGTTAGGTGTAAGATAGTCGGTGTTGACAAGTCTTTTCCTAATTCCCCTTCGGCCTTGTACTAGAAATGAAACAGATTCTGTACCTTTTCTCAAAGGGTACACGATTTTTATTTCTACAATTAATCATTAATTCACTTTTATTTAATATATTAAGGCCACCTATATTTTGCAGTATTATAAGTTTTTCTTAGAAGTAAAGATTAATATTTCCCTGCTTACTATTGTACGGGGTGGTACAAAAGTCTTGTCATATCCTGCCAAAAAGTAATGACAACAATAGCAGAACAAGTAATACAAAGCACATGTATTGGATTCAGTTTATTCACTTTCACTGACGCTCTCAGACCTCGAGAATGTCTGTAGGACCAACATCATTTTCGTGGCACAAAATGATACGGCGCCATGTGATATTTTACGAAACCGTGCTTTGTTGATTATAGCAAAAGCTCTCCAAACGGCATCCTTCAACTGATAGGTATTTTTGTATCGTTCATATGAAACTCTCTCTTTTATGATACTCTACAGAGCTTTGAAATAGAAAATTATGTAGGGGTGACAAAAGACTTTCTCACCACCCTGTACACTTCAGTTTTAGCTGCCACTTTATTTTCTTAAATAAAGTACAGTGTAACCCGGATATAAGAGAGATTTATTCTGGTCCCAAATTAGAGCCTGTGTTAATGTATATATAATAGACCAAACCCGGATATAAGAGAAACCCGGTTATAAGATACTTCTTCTCCGGTACCGACAACTCTCCTATATCCGGGTTACACTGTAATATCTTTGAGGGAGATAGTGAGCGAGCTCTGTTTCAATATGTTTAATTATTCAGACCTGCTTATGGATTTTTTAAAAATTTCCACTCTTTTTCTGTCAAACCAAAATAATACTTCAGTTGGTTATCATGTTTTATATAAGCTCCATATATAATAGTATTAGTTAAACGTTCTCCAGATAAGAAAACTATATTTCAGTTGCCTTTTCTTTTCCTTTCGCCATAGTCGTCGTCGTTGTTGTTGTATTCATTCACTAGATTTCGGGTGATGATAGGTTATCAATTTCTCCATATTACGGAATTATAGCTGACTTTTAAGTTGTTTCTATTGAATATCTTCCTTCGATTTGACGAACTTCGTAAATGTTTATCTAAAGATTTTAGGAAGATACTGCCTTTTTTTTTAAATCGTTTTACCACGAGGAAGGTATTAATGACACCAATAGGAAATCGTTTACTAAGTGACTATTTATTACATTGTAGTATATTTTCCCTACGTTCTATTCCAGATTACCTTTCTTTTTAAATATTTCACTTTGTTGCTAGAGTTGCTTGTAAACCTGTATTTCACTGATTTGTATAAGTCTTTAAGTATTATCTAGGATTGATATGCTTCACTATCGGCGTCCTTTAAAGGGATTACTGCTACGTCGTTTATATTCTCCAGAATTCAAATTACATCTCGAAAATAGATCATTTTACGTTGGTGACAGTCGTAATCTTTAGATCGTACACTTTCAAGTGTTTTTTTCCTAGTTTTTTATTGATTCATCAACGTTTCCTGGACGGTTCTTTTGTAGCAGTATTAAACAGAAACCTATAGAAAGTCCGGTGCTAAAATAAAAATATATACTATTCATTTTCTGTAATATTTACCAACTGTCTGAAGTATGTTAGGCTGTGAACTGTTTATATATTAAAATCATTAATAATTTTTTATATAAATTTTTTTTTAAATCTACAAATAGTGATTTTAATATTTGTAAACTGATTTGATGTCATTTAAAAAAAAACAGTAAAAAGGTCATCGTTTGTCCTGAGAATTTTCCAGCAATAACGAGTGCATCGTCATTTACGGTAGATATCAGACAGTGACGCCGAAAGTCCCATATTGTTAATAACAAAAATATCCTATTTCTTTCTCGCTAAATTCATAAGGAACGCTTCTTCGATTGACGGGGATATTCATTTGATATCTTACTGAATAAATGCACCCCCCATTAAATCAATCAATGCTTTGATTTCATTTCGCGTATTTCTGCAAGCTCTTTTCAAAACAGGTTTAAGAGTTTTCCGATATAATTTTCTTAGTCTTCAGCAATCTATACCGACTTGTTCAGGAAGCTGGTTTTGTGTTCTTTTATAGTAATAAATGTTTGATGCGGATTTAATTTGTTGATTACTATCAATAGTAAAATCAGTAGCTAAGTTCCTGGCCTTTTTATACTTCTTCCAAACGTTTAAAACTTGGTAACCGTTGTTAAGCGCATTATTATATCGATTTACTAAGCGTAGCTTAGATTTATCGCAAGGTCGGAAGTATGGTGCCCCTAGTAAGGATCCAGCTCACTACTCGGTCGTAATCTAGCGAGACAAGCTTGTGAAGCATTACACGACCTCGAAGCACACAATTATACATATCCGTTGTTGGTAAATATAATTTTATTATTTTTTTGGTTTTTAATCATTTTCCCCACACCACTAGTACGCTAGGGTTACAGAGAATGAAAGTGAAAGACTGAGGAAAGGGCAGAAAATAAACGGGATTCAGAAGACAGAAGATGACGACTGATACTGCATTTAAAGTTTTTAAGATTGTAGTTATCAGGGAAGCAAGTAAACGGAAGGGAATTCCACAGGTGGGAAGTGCAAGAGAAGGACTATAAGTGGGGATTGCGTTTAACTATTTCAACAGTAAAATGGTGGGGCGTAGATGCCAATCTAGTAGCACGCTTAAATTCATGTAGTCGGGGCACCATGAAAAAAAAAAGTTCGCCAGCGTAGTTGCTATGAAAACATTTGTAGCAAGTCAGAGGGAAACTGTCACGTCGGCGAGAAAATGACCGACGTCGAGATGCCTGGTCAGTATCACTTACATTACAGATCCTTCTTTGGATTTTGTCAAGAATCTGTAAATGTACAGCAGGAGCACCAGACCAGATACGGCAACAGTATTCAATGCTTGGGCCAATGGTAGATTTCTAAATCTGCAAGATGGAGTCAGACGGAAAAGATTTTCTGGCCCGACACAGTGACCCAACTTTCCTTCTTTCTAGAATACTAGCATCTGGAAGTAGAGGCTTAGTTGATCTGAATCCGTGCATACGACTCCAGGTCAACTAAGACTCCACAAGATTACAAAATCGATTTCCAGAACATTCCCCAGTATGTTAACTAAGAACATGGACACAATATCTTGACCGTGTTTTGAAAAATGAAAACATTTTATAAAGCATACATGCAACAAACTATTTCTTATTTAACAGTAAGAATATTTAATCCTTGAAAATGGCTAAATGTATAGCCGAAAGCGCTCTGATAAAAAGAACATTCGGAAAGTTTTTATATAATTTATCATCTGAAAAGAAAAAATTATTAGATCGCATGAGAAATTGTATAAAAACTAAATAAAAGCACCATGTCTGTCGTATTCAATGAAATGTGCACACACACACACACACACACACACACACACACACACACACACACATACATATATATATATATATATATATATATATATATATATATAGGAAATTATATATATAGGAAATCAGAGTGGATGAAGGCAGACAGGTGACCTATTTTTACCGGTTGTTAGCAGTGAAGTAGAGAGGGTATCATCAAAGGGGAAAAAACAAAGGAAAAAGAAAAGAGGAGATAGAAAGGGAAAACTTGACAGTTATATATATTTAGAAAATTTATATGAATAATAAATAAAAAAAGAGATCAATTTAAGTGAATAAAAATATAAAGGTAAAAATAAATTTAAATATAAAATATTTAAGTTACAGATAAACATGCAATTATACATATTCCCACATAAACCAAACAACCTAAATACATCTATAAATTATATAAGTGTAAAAAGGTAGACAAGAGTGCATTTCTTCAAGTGTACTTAAATACATGCTTTCAATACATATACATATAAAAACATACATACAAATACATATATACAAATAATCACATACATGATTACATATACAAAACATATCCTAACTCAAGATATAATTGTATACTTATACAAATACTTACATAAAAAAAATTACAATACATAACAGAGGTAAAAATACTTCGTTAATTGAGGTTAAATATGCAGGAGGGCGAGAAACTCCATGAAAGATCATACACGAATACTGTCATTACATGCATTAATATCAAATATCCGAATTTTCAAGTGTGAGGTCCTCGGAGATAGATATTAATTATTTGAGAATTTAAAACGATTTTTGCGTCTACACTTGAAGACATGCTCATAGCTTTGGATTAGTAACTCATCGGTGTTATCATATTTAATTATAAAGACCTTTTCTCTTTGATGCAAAGATCGCATCTGTCTCTGAAATTGTTGGGAGTTCGAGCTTTAGAGATGATCTTCCATTTTAATGGCGGGGTGAAGCCTTCATCAATGAGATGTCAATATTGTTTTGATAAGGCTGTTTGTAGTCTTAAAGATTCGTTGTTGAAAGAATGCCCGTGCTTATAAAAAAGTTGTTTCTAACATTTCGCTGAAATTCCTATATAACCCTTCTTCTGGTTTATATTTTACGTTGGAAAAATAGTGGCTTTATATACCACAATTTCCAAAGTGCATATTCCTCTAACTGGACATGCAGCTTTGACCCTACAAGAAGGTTTATTCCCTTGTGACTAAATGCTATGAATTTTTTAGGAGTATGTTATTTTGGGAATTAATAATACTTTCTACATTATTAACACACGAGTAACTAATTTTTAATGTTTTCCTATTGAAAATATTCTTCAAAAGTCTGCTATTATTAAAATACTTATTTATTAAATTCAAGAAAAATTAATATTGAATAACTTGAAGAAAGGTGGGTTAAACCATATTATCTTCCTTTTTCTGTTTTTAGATTAAATTAGATGTATTATATTTCAAATTTTCTTCATAATTCAGTTCTTGTGTAAACATAGTTTTCTTATATATATATATATATATATATATATATATATATATATATATATATATATATATATATATATATATATATGTGTGTGTGTGTGTGTGTACTATTTACATTATTCGGACTATTGTTCTCATCATTGTTGCCTTATTTATAACAACGTTTCGGACGTTGTACGTTCCACTGTGGATAAAGGCGTTAGTTAGATCCAGTGACAGGACCTAAAGAGTGTGAGTTCAATACCTGGTTAAGGCAGTCGAGAACTTTGAGAGGGAAATTAACAAGAGATAACTGATAACTGACATTCAGTAGCCATGGCATGTGGAACAAGAACAGTGTACCCCAGCGCGCGAAACAACGGTTTCAGTTCGACATGCCAACCACCTTGACAAGGCCGGAGCGTACAACGACCGAAACAATGTGATAAATATGGCAACAAAGATGTGGACAATAGCCTGAATAATGTAAATAGTGTACATAATACCTCATCTCAGAAATATAGACGTTTATATATATATATATATATATATATATATATATTTGTGTGCGTAGACGGCAAATTCTCTTTTAGGCATATCTGATTGAATATATTACAAACATTATGTCTTCTAACTTTTAAAAAAATCCGTTCATACTCATGATGATGTTAAAGGATGAGAGAAATCTGCTATAGCTGTTTAAATTTCTTTTATTTCCCAAGTACTTTCGATCTTCTTCCAAGATCATCTTCAGGGGTGCAAGTAATGCAAAACTATATATTGTTCATTAGTACAAGTATTTATACAAAGTTGTGCGTTGTTATCCATTACCGTAATTTTTCATTATGCTTTTAATTGCAAAATGGTTGCCAATGTGCTGAGTGATCATTAGAACGTGAAAAAAAATAACCCTTATAGAATTTTTTTCATGTTATAATGTCTTGGTTATGCGCGCATTAAAGCATGAATAAACTGTTCCTTTACAGGCATTTCAGGACATTACTGCAGTATTCATAGTTGATTCTTTTCAGTGCCGACTTTAATTTTTTAATATAAATTGTTTCTAGTATCTGTAATCTGAATTTGTTGTTTTATTACAATAACAAGAAGGCTTACACTACACATGTCTGACCATTTGTACATCGCAGGATATCTACAACAACATTCCTGTCCACATTCACAATATAAAAAAACACAACTATCCTACACCATGAAAACAACAAATCCACACAAAACTACCTGACATAAACTATGCAGTCGACCATACGATAGATATCATTCATGAAATGGAAACAAACAATATATTAACTTTCCTAGATATCATGTTACACTGTAGTGAGAATATCCTAGAACTAACTGTTCATCGCAAAGCAACTAATAAAAATGATCTCAAAAAGTTATATTCTTACCATGACAACAAAATAAAATCCGAATTAATTATCGGATTCTGCTTAAGAGCACTCAGAATTTGTAGACATCAAAATTTACATGAAGAGAGAAAAATATGCTGGAAATAATTTTAAACTCCTTCAACATCATAATTATTTCATATTCAATGCGAAAAAAGTACTTGTAAAATATTTTAAAAAAGAAAAGTTAACTTTAAAAAAAAACAACGAATCAATATATATTGTTCGACCCACCAACTCTATTCAAAAGTATTTATCTAAACTTAACATAAAATAAGTTGCAACTACATCTAAAACAATAAAAGACTTAATGCAAAACAAAATAATAAACTGATATATATATATATATATATATATATATATATATATATATATATATATATATATATATATATATATATATATATTACGGTAGGTTGAATTTCATACAAGACTCTTGGACAGGTCTGGATGGTTGGGGAATAATATCATGAAACGACACACAAAATATTTTACGTTAAAATTTCGTTTACTTTTGAGGAAATTCAAATTAATTAATATTTCGGAGATCATCGCAGTATTAACTGAAATAAATAACCAGGTTAGATTATTTTATGTTAAGAAATAAAGTGATTATAAATCATTTTAAAACTGGTGTTTAATATTTCTGTAAAATACTGGACAAATAAACATATAAAATAGTACACATATAATTTTTATAAGAAATAACACGCGTTATAAATTTTACTTTAAAAAAGGCAATTTCGATGCATTCAAAGATCAATTAAAATCTATTTCTTTAATTCATTTTTTTGTAAATGATTTTTTTCACAATGAATTCCGTAAAATTATTCATTAATCATAAACGTGTCCTAATTTATTTTAAGCTACAATTTTATTTCAGAGAAAAAAAATTAAAGACAAAAACATTGGTTACACTTTTTATATTTAATGAACCGGATTTAAATTTCGTAGGTAATTATTTGTTTTTACACCGCTATATCAGCGTGCGTTTTGTTTCCATTTGCATAAGAAAATTTTAAGAAATATGAGTTAAAATAAAGATATTAATTGAAATTTTTTTAAGTAAAATTTAAATTGAAAGTGTAATTTATTAATAATTCCTAAAATAATAGTTTTCAAACGTTTTTATTAAAACGCAATATAGGTGAAGTGTCTCCTCTCACCATGAAGTATCTCTAAATGCCTTTCTCTCAGATTTACAGGCTATAGGCCTCTTTAACTCGGGATCTGATTTTTAAAAATAATTGATAAATTAAAATAGATAGAGAAAAGGCTAAAATAAAACTAATGACACATGAAAGTTTAGGAGTTGATGGCAAGATTAATAAAGGAACTTTGTTGTATAAAGACGTTATAGGGGAAAATGGTGACATTAAACTAAAAAGGGGGCCCAGAACACCATTTAACATTTACTCAAGAGACAGGAACTGAGATTGAAAAATACCTGTTTCATCGAATAGTTCCAACTACAGGTGCAACTGTTGTTATTCTAACAAAACTTTTAGTTTTTTGGTAGAATTTGATAGTATAGAAAGGCTTAATGCTCGTCTTCTAAACAACACAAATAAAAATAAAGGATGTAAGGCAGGTATTGTAACTGCTCTGGAGAAGTTCCATTGAAAATTACATACAATTGGCTGGTCATTACATCATTCAAAGATGTTGTTATATATGTTGATGGTACAAGAAGAAGCCCGACTGCTTTTACCGACCCATTAGGTAAATTGTGTGAAAGGGTCTATCATGATTTGCCTCAAGTAGAATTTAGGAAAATCAGTGGCCCTATTGACAATTATGGTCAGAATTTATCAATATATCACAAAATAACATTTGTGAATCTGCAACCACTGAAAATTCTTCAGAAAATGAAATTCAAGCACATTTTATAAATGACAAAAAATTAGAGTTGCTTGATTTTCCTTCATATTCTCAGAGTGTTAAAAGAGCAGTGAAATTAACATCTGAAGCTTAAGTTGTTTACGGATTTGAAGCAAGACAGACACATTCTTGTAAAAACCTGATGTCGTCAACTAAGAACTTCCTTTGTTTCTAAAGTTTCTTACACTGAACATTTAGATGATATGATTATATAAATATTTGGATTGAATTAGTTTTCATGGAATATAAACTTTATTTATTAAAATAGCAAACTTTTTTATTTATTGTTGAAATAATAACATTTTTCAATCAAATATTGGCAAAATGAATGGTTTTTAAAACGCATTTTCAGTGCCGATTTTGATTGCGTTTCCTCAAAAAGGGTTTAAAGCTATGTATCTAAAATTTGGTGAGAGTTTTTATGTCATTAAGTCCCAACTATCTAGACTTGACAAAAATTTGATTTTCGAAAAAATGGTAAAATCAACATACCCTAATATATATATATATATATATATATATATATATATATATATATTGATGGAATGGCCACGTGGTAACGTGATTTTCACGCTCAAGCGATCTTCACCCGACTTGATCGTTGTCATGAGCATAACTTTTATGTGCAAGACATTGTATTGATAACAGATTCAACAGAAAACCTGGATAAAACTCTCTTAGATATGGTTGTCACCAAAAGAGGTCGCCCAGCGTTTAGTCTATATATTAGGGAAGTCAAAATCAAGCACTTTCAAGTATCTGAAAAGTAATAGAAAAGGGAAATTGAGGCCCATAAGTTCCAATATGTGCTGGAATAACGAAAGAAAATATGAAAAAGTTTTAAAACAAGAAAATATTGTTAGAAACAAAGAAAAAAATCACTGAACGTGATATTAAATCAATCTATATAAAAATGAATATTCGACAATTTCTTTACAGATCAAGATTGATTTGTTTGTTTAACGGCATGGGTCATTTAACGCCGACATTTCATTTTCTTCAGTGCTTTGAAGTAATTAAATTATGTTATTCAGCTTTCACAGTTGAATACATGGTAAATGATACCCAGCTTTTCTGCATATATATATATATATATATATATATATATATATATATATTTGTGTAGACATAATTACTAGAGGTGATGATATGTGTGTTTTATGTTGTAATTTTGTTGAAGAAATGTTTTGGCGTAGAGTGTGATTTAAGAAATTCTAGTGTATTATATGGATTAATATCATGAAAGAGTTCTTTCATGTTGTTTGTTTGGTTGATTTTATTTAGCGACATACCAACCTCGACGAGTTAGTTAATGTCGAAATCTAAATATTTTGAACGCAATTGTATGCTTTCAACTACAGGTAAAAATGTATTGTTGGTAATTCTACCATAAATAGGTATTTTCGGTATATATATATAATTTAGAGATGAGATAATACGACGAGTTTATGCACATCTCACTCAGTATAGTATCAGTTACATACATATATATATATATATATATATATATATATATATATATATCCTCATAGGCAGTGTGTGTATATATATATATATATATATATATATATATAGTGCTGTGGGTAAGGGAAACTCGGATGAGTTCCACCATGGAGGTTGAGATCGAGCAGCGCTATGTCGAGTCTAACTCCTTACCTTCTTCGTTACCGAGGTCCGTTGGTACAGTTGGTATCACGTTTGCCTCATATCGTAACAGTCCGGTGTTTCAATTCTCAATAGTGGATGCGCACTGCTGATGAATCCCAAATATAGGACAAAACGGCTGTCTAGTGTTTCTGCATTCTGTTGAGGTTTTCGATGCATTACTTAATTATGATTATCTCAAATCATCCTAATAATTTCCATCATATATATATATATATATATATATATATATATATATATATATATAAAACATCTTTCATTGAATAATTTAGACTATGTTTGTCTACATATTGGCAACTGGGTCCTTTCATATTCACGAACAGGTTTTTCAGTATCATTATTAAATGAAGAGAGAAAATTACCGTGTTGATACATATTATTTTATTCCGAGTACTTTCGACATATCACACTGACATCATCAGGGATTTGTTTATTTCAAGACAAATATTGTAGAGTTCATAACTTCAAAGACAAAATTGCTGTGTTAATCTGAATTTTTTTTTTACTTGCGAAGTGAAGAACGCTGAGTAGAGTACTATGATTGGCTGGAGTAACGCTTCAAGGGTGGCACCTAAGTTATGGTACAAACCTTGATATTTTAAACTATCTATTGTAAACATTTTAACACATTTTTAATTTTATTAATGTTTTGTATTTTTTAGCCTATGTTTTTTATTTTCATGAAAAAGTATCGATGTAGTTTCAACAAGATAAATATATATATACATATCTTGTTGAAAATACATCTATGCTTATATATATATATATATATATATATATATATATATATGATGTATGTTCTTATTATTAATACGTAAAAAATGATTGATGCTTTCAGCAGAAATTAAAGTAGTACAAAGGACAGAAAGTGTGTCCCCGAAATATTTGAAATTTCTAGAACACATAATGAGAAAATAAAGCTCAGAAATATAACACTCACAGGACCTATCGAAGGCAAGATGGCACGAGTAACCTACCAAACAAATGTGTGTAAATGGATTGCAGAACATGGATCGGGATAGAGAGTAAGGTGACAAACATTACGTAAAGCGACGAAGGATAGGAAGTTGTGATCATTCACGTCCTGAAAGGACACGTCGCATAAAAAAGAGAAGAATTTCCATATTTATTCACCGTCGTCTTCATTTGTTATCTAACCAGTGAGTACCCAGGTTGAATGGTTGTCCCGCAAGGTGATTGGTTGCTTTCATTGTTGTCATACAGCGTTCGATTCGTTAAAGCAATCACATTTGCATAGAACGCACAATTATATCATTCACTTTCCCAAAGCATTTTAACTCGCATAAGCAAAAGGAATTTGATTGATTGGCTTGTCAGTAGAAGACAATCAAAATGACCTTTGACCTAACCAGTTGAATTGTGCGGAGGCAGCGTTCCCGGAATTTCAGTTCCTGTTTCAGAATTTGTTAAAATTGGTTAGCACCCTGTCCATATGTGGACATGTAGGAAATCATTTATATTCCTGTTTGAAACTGTTCGTTATGTCTTTTTCACACCACCAATTTTAGACGACATATTTTTTTTCTTTTGCATACGTTTTTATTTCTTCCATCATAGTTTATTTTTATCTGTTATTTCTCTTGTTATTCTTATATATTTTGTCTTTTTCCTTTCTCGAAGATTTTGCTCGTAAAATCTTCTTTTTTAACATCACATTTACTCCATTAAATAGTGCACATTTCCTCATCTGTGTCGCTCATTCCGGCATTTTGTAAGTTAAACTGTCAATCAAGATAGATCCCTTAATATATAGCATCGATTTCTATTTGGAATGCATGTATCTTAATCATTCTCTGGTGTATATATATATATATATATATATATATATATCTATATATATATATATATATATATATATATATATATATATATATATATATATATATATATATATATATATATATATATATATATATATATATATATATTGGCTGATTGTTTAGAACATTGGCGTTCTGATCATGTGAATAGTTCGAATCTCACCACGTCCGATAAGTCAAGGAGTTGATTTTCTTATAATATCTGCCCGTAGAAAAAGATCCCAGCGTAAGAGACTGTTAGAAAGTTGTTTAAAAGCACACCACGAGTTGACCTAAGCTTTGTAAGTGATATTTGATTGACAAAACTATTTAGGAGCCGGCGATGGTTATGCTACAATGAAGTCATAAACCTCGTTGGCCTACGATTTTATCTTAATGGTCTTTTTCATCTACTAACATGCAAGATTATGCTATCACCAAAATATATTTATGGATATTAGATAATATCAAAATATTATACAGCTTCATGGGTTTTGAGTTTTTCCGTGCTATTATTATACAAAATAAACAGCCTGCATTGAATAAAACATTATTCGCCACAGGAGACGATATCTTGAAATACATGTGATATATTAGTATACGAAAAATAAAAATATATAAATAAAATAATGAAAAATAAATAAATCTCATTCTTTTTGTGCGGTCTCGTTGCCAATAAGCGTTACACATGATATCACATTAGACTATTTCAAACTTCCAGCTTCCCAAGGAATATCAGAATGTAGGCAAAGGAATTCTAACTACCATTAGACAACATATGACTACAATTAAAAATATCATTAAAAAATTGAACAGACTTTATCGTTCTTTTTCTCAAATCAAACTTGTTTGTATATATGCACACTATTATATTATACTACTTCATCGTCCTGCCAACAACACCTCTGTTGTTTGCAACAAGGTTTGTAGATCATCGTCTAAACTAAAAGGACCCGACTAACGATAGAATTTATTTGTCATATAAGCATGATATCTATGAAATCAAATTCTGGTCTCAACTCAAGGACCATGAACACCGAACAAAGATGGAAGCCATTACAATTGATCTGAATGGGGAGAAGGCGTTGGCTTTCATCTGAGTAAGATGTGGCAAACACCATATATATATATATTGCTGCTATCTCCTGAAGAGTAGACGGAAAGATTGCTGGCGGGTCCTTCTATCAAAATTACGGAGTCGAGGTGCTGGTTATAACATCATCTAAGTGACAAATTTTATATTTGTATTAATTGTTTCTCTCCCTCTCTCTCTCTCTCTCTCTCTCTCTCTCTCTCTCTATATATATATATATATATATATATATATATATATATATATATATATATATATATATATATACATGTTCATTTTGAGACATCACGCAAGCATATATTGAAAGACGTTTAAAAGCTGCTAACCAGGCCAATTCGTTAACTTCATTTTGGAGCATTAGGTAAGAATAAATTCTTCGAGGAGGCCCAAAATTAATGTAGCAAATTGGTATTACTTCGAATATCACACTTTACCTTATCTTTAGCATCGGTGTGCATTATCTTATTTCTATTACTCTATCATTAAATAAACCAGCCTCTGTATCTGTCATCCAATCAATGCACGTTTCATTATTCTAGATTTTGTGCAACCCATTATAGCCTTCTCTTCATTCTTTCTAATTATATCCCTTCTTCTTCGCTCATCTTTCTTGCCATTTAAATCCTAAACTTTTCTCCCTCAGTTTCCAACATGCGCGCCAGTATTTTCCTGATTCTTACTAGATTTCTTATTCAAATTCTTCTACCTATTTTTTTTTCTTAATTCACACTCCCTAATTACCACGTTCTGGATAATTCAACCTCGAAAACCAAACTAGTGATATTCCACCATTGCCGATCGGACCCAGATCGCGGATCGCATTTAAAAGATGTTACCTCAAGGAGAGTCCGTGACTTGAGCGCCTATTGGGTTTTAAACTCAGCCTAGATCTTAAGGGAAACTCGTACATACGATCCATCGCTCAACATGCTGTGAAACAATTTAAATGCAATGCCAATCACTATCAACTCTATTTCAGATTACTCTTCTTTTGTTCTCGCTCCTTACTAATGTTTCTGTTTTCTAATTCTTCCACACTCGGTAAACCATTGTCGCTTTACAACCTTACTTGGGTGAATTCTATTAAAAAAATTAAAAAAAGTTATATTTGGAGTCATGATCGCCTACATTTTAAAAATTTACATCGGTATTAAAATTTAAATTGTAAACCAGTTGTTCCCAAACAGTGCGGGGTGGGGTCCTCATATTTGTGGCGAAAGAAGATATCAGGGGAGGCGGAATGATTGAAAGCCAATCAAAGATTTAAAAACAGTTTCAAAAACTTCATATGCCAAAAATAAGTATGATTTCAAGATTTTAAATATTATGGATAACTTGTTATTACATGCATGAGTCCAACTAAAAATAGTTATAAATAATTATTGTTCGATTCTATCGATGTGATATTTTTGCATTATATCAAGTTATATTATATAACAAGGGTCTGGAAAATTGGAGGAGAGAGTTATCAATGATAATCTTCTGACTGCGAATCTACGGTTATCTCCCTTTAACACTTTCTCTGTTTCTTTTCTTTTGTTTTTTTTTTTAATTTTTAAATGTACTTTTTCATCACATAAAATTTGCTGCGTTCAAATTTTAATTCTAAAAATGCGGTCCAGAAACAACAAAAAAATGGTTTGGGGGCCACTGGCGTAATCAATAATGTATTTGGTTGGCGATAATGTTCATTTTGGTTTAAATAAATTATATACTTAACATCTTAATTTCTACAATATTTAATAAATGTATTTATTTCTTTTACAGAACATTATTCAATATAATGTCTTTCTTTTTTAATACGTTCAAATCAGCGTGGAATATAACTCCTCGCAACCATAATAGACAGGCTTACTTGGCTATTTAATTTTTGATTTATTTTCTAGCATATCTATTGTCATTCCGGACACACTGTTTATTTTATTTTCCTTTTTTCCCACTCATCTGTTTATTCTAAAATGTTTGTTTACTCCAAACTCTCACCATTTTTGTTCGGAAAATTAAAATTAAATTAAATTTGAATGAATGTTTCAACCTGTCGGTTTATTCAATCTACCCATTCTATTATATACATCAGAGTAATATCTGAGATTAGCATGATACAATGCAAAGTTTAGATCAAAATTATTGTACTTAAATAGCTACGTACTTATTGATCGATTCTCAGAGAGCTTTTTTCTTTCTCTTTTGCTCTCTTAGTTATAATAAAACATCGCTGTCTCCACACGCAATTATAAAACAATCAACTAGGTTCGCCTATCACCCAGTTTACACTCCTTCCCCCATCTATTGACCAGGATTAGAGTTTATTTTTGGTTCCTGTTTAAGATTGGGTTTCCGGTTCCCTTTCCTAAGGTTTTCTTGATCTCTTTCACTCCCAGTAATTAACTGAATCTTAGTGGCATTATTACCTTACGAGGTATAATTATTAAAAAAAAATCTAAAACTAAGCACATCATAATACACCGTTACACTGCCCCTGAAATTTTTGAATCTCCTGTAAACCCAAATTCTGTCTTTTCCCTTCCTTGTTGCACTTTTGTTTTCCACTTTCTGTTCATTTGATCTTTTAACCTTTCCCTTAATGTGTAGATAATTTAGTTTTCACTTTTTTTTGCATAATGTAAAACTAGTCTGTCATTAAAGCTTACTGACCACTGATAACCCCTTTCTTATTGATTTTCAATATATGTATATCTATAGTAGAATTGTTTTAAGACGTCAAAAATTTTAAAATAATAAATATTAATAATAATAAATACTAAAATCCAGTAAAGTTTAATCCATTAAAAACAACCTTTTTATTATGGGGGCAATGCACATTAATCCGTCATATGTAGAAAATTATAATTATTAACGGATTTCTATAATCCTCTAATTAATACCAGGATTCTTGTAGAAACGCAGATTTAATTCCAGATTTTAATTTTAATTATTATAATTAATCCTGTATTTTACGGTGGGCATTGATCAGTTAAGATATATGTAATTCTTTAAATATGAGAAAGAGTGGGGATTGATACAAGCATCAATGAATATGAATAATTTAAAAATAGAATACGTATAATGTAAAAAAACACTATTAACGATGTTTTATAGAAATGCGCTAATTAAGCGATAATCATAATTATGAGAATTAATGGATTTAGTTTTAATCCCAATTTGACATCAATGTTCATTTTTATATTTACATACGTTCTATCCATTGAGTACTTTAACTCATACATATAGCATACATTAAAACTATATATATATATATATATATATATATATATGTGTGTGTGTGTGTGTGTGTGTGTGTGTGTGTGTGTGTGTGTTTGTGTGTATGTGTGTGTGTATAAAGAGAGCATTCAAGTGAACACCCAGAGTCGACAGTTTGTTTCATGCTAGACGCAATAGTCAGGCCATGACAATTGCATTTAGCATGAAACAGACTGTCCCCTTTGGGTTTTGACTACAGTGTTCACATTTATATTTGCATACGCTCTATCCCTGATATTGAGCACTTTAACCCATAAATATAGTATACCTTAAAACTATATTTTATCATATTATGTATATATATATATATATATATATATATATATATATATACGTGTGTGTCTGTGTGTATGTTTAGAGTGTTAAAGCTGAGCAAGTTATTTGGTACAATGCTATAAACTCAGCTAGATGCAGATTAATAACAAACCAAAATGACAATTACATGATATGTTCAAGCAGTTAAAAATGTTGAAAACTTGGCCTTTCTAGGTTCAAATTCTAACTACAGCTGATCGCATAACGCGCACAATAACTGCTTTTGGTAGACTGAAGGACACGTTCTAGGACAGAAAAGACATTTCATATTACTTTAAGATCAGACTCTACTAGGATTCAATCATCCTCATAGCATCTTATGTCTAAACACTGAGAAATGATGGCATACAAAGGCGCTCAGTCTTCGAAACAACTGAGATGTCTAAGGAAAAGTTATTTAGAATGGCTGCCACGAGGATACAGCAAAATGGTGTAATTGCCCTCATTAGAAAAAGGAAGCTAAATTTGTTTGCCTAAGGAATCAGAAGAGAAGACAGAAGCTTTGTGTATAGATCCAACAATGTCAACTTCTCTGGCAATTCTGTAAAGATACGTGGTACACTACGTAAAGGATGGGAAAAACCTAGTCACTTCTGACACATGAAATGGTTGGCTTGGATAGGATGAGGTGGCAAATGTATGTGACAGGAAGTGTGAAAGGATCTCTTTGGGATTATTTTTTCGGTCGAGCTAGCTCGGAAATTCACGCCAACCAGTCGGAAGGTCATTAGGGTGGCATTCTGTGTCATAACATAGTTGGCCTATTTGATTAACCAGTCTTGCTACATGGATACGTGTCCCGACTAGTAGATCACTCGCAAGAGATGTTAAGCACAGTTCTCAGTGTACGTTCCATCAAGCTTAAACTTTCAGGTTTTAGTTAATGTGCAATTAGTTGCTGCATGTAATAAAAACGCCTCTCGAGTGTCTAGAAGGTAACTTCGTTTGGGTTTTTCTGGTCGATCAGATTTCCAGATTACATCAACTTTATTCAGAGCAGCCCAACTATGCGAATTTTCACATCCTTTTCAATAGAGTTTATTTTACTTCTTAGGTATATAAAAGATTTGAAAGATTTTATTGATTCATCTGAGACAGATTGTATAGACACTTCCTGGTTGAAGCCTATGAATTCAGTTTTAGAAGCATTGACATAGAGTCCAACATCGATAGCAGCATTAAATGGTAGTCTTATTTCGTTTGAAGATTAGTGTTACCAGAGTAGGCAAGTCCCCCCCCACTCGGTATGTTTATTATTGATTCTGTGCCTGACTAACTTATACTTAAAGTTATTTGAATAAATCTTGTTTTTTTGCATTTGTTTATGGTTCTCTGCAGACGCACAATCTGAGTCAGAGTCCCACGTTTTGAATAAGCACATATATATAGGAATAGATGTACGTGTATAGCTATGTATGTGTGATTATGTACACATATGTATAAAGTATAAGCATGTGATAAGCAGTGCGCATTAGCGACGTCGTTGTCAATTCTGACATTGTCATCCATCAATTTATTCTTTCACTTTCACTTTTCCAACGGAAGCGTCGCCGGTCGCCGCAGCCGCTGCACAGTAGAAGCTCTTTTCTCTTCATGTCGTTTTGACGTTGAAATTGTTTAGCCATTCTTCTATTGCACCATTCTGCCACCGCGCTCCGATGTTAAATTTCTTTTTCTTTTTTGTTGGCCTGAAAAGGGAAGGGGGATGAGAAGACGGGATGAAAGATATAAGCTTTGTACTAATCTTTCCGGGGGCAGATATATGACAACTGCGAGATATATCCATAATTTAAATTGTTTACAAAGTGACAAGATTTACTTTTATGTAAACAGATCAAGCCTAGCCGATCATACCTGCCACATGCCCATCTTACACATCCCAACACTCGATTTTCTGTAACAACAGAGAGTCGTTGGTACAAAACCATTGTCAGTGAGTTTATTGACCTGAACTTTTTTATTATAATTTCAGACAGTTATGCGAGAGGAAGGGTGTTTAAATTCACCTTTGTACGTAAATGTCTTAAATATATATACAAGAATAGAAAACTTAATGCAATTACTATATACGAGGCTGTCTGAAAAGTTCTCGTCGCGATCAAAAAGCCATCCCAAAATAAAATGTGTGCATTTGGTCAGATGTCTTTGAAACTTTTTTGTTTGGGTTTATATATATATATATATATATATATATATATTGTGTGTGTGTGTGTGTGTGTGTGTAAAATGTGTATTTATATAAATATAAATATATATATATATATATATATATATATATATACATACATACATACATACATACATATATATATATATATATGCAATTTATTATATATATTATTTATATATTATATATGCGAGGTACTTATTGGAAAGCGCTCAATATCATTGATAGAGCGAACATATTTAATTGGATTAATGTGAGTTTGTGACCCTGGGTTTCGCGCTATTTGCGATCGTCAGACAAACTCTTTAGTCTGACGATCGCAAAAGCGTGAAACCCAGGACCACAAAGTCATATCAATCCAATATATATATATATATATATATATATATATATATATATATATATATATATATATATATATATGTGTGTGTGTGTGTGTGTGTGTGTGTGTGTGTGTGTGTGTACATTGAAGTTAACATCCAGAAGCGAGAGTCTGTTTCATGATAAACGCAATCGTCAGGCTCGACTATTGTGTTTAGAATGAGTAAATTATATGAGCAAGTAATATTCAAGAATTTATTTTTAAATGAATATTGTTTAAATTCTGATTAGATCGTGATTGAATACAAAAGGGTCCCCCTATACGTAACAATTTATCAAATGCACTAGTCATACATAGGAAGTAATTTGATCACAATTTTGATCTAAAAGATGCGACAGTCATGAAGAGAGAAAGTAATTTACAATTCACGTGAGTGCCTTGATCGAATCTCATCAAAATATAGATATGCGCTCCGGTTTTTTCCCAATCTCCTTTTTTCTGAAAAAAATCACTCCAGCCAACTGACCTGACCACAAATAGGTTGAAAAATCAAAAGAAAATTGGTAAATCAATCACCTCATGTTTTTTTAAGATTTACACCACATACGTCCATAACACTCTAATAAAAATTTAAATATTATTCATATTTTTAAAAATTCTTGACTATTACTCGCTTACTTTTTGCCAGACATTAAATTATGAGATTTTGTGTCCTTCACATGTTTTTACTGACCTTTCAACCAGCTGATGGATACTCATGAACTTTCTCAAATTTAAAAGCCTTGATAAACCAATGACAGCCTCGCTTTTGTATGTAAACACGCGCGACAGTGCATTCATCGTTACGAAACGCGTCGACTAAGAATAGTTTTTCCTCTTATTCCTTTCTATTCATTTTGTTCCTTTACAGATACACTCTATCTGAAAATAATTTACACACACACACACACACACACACACACACATATATATATATATATATATATATATATGTATTTATTTAGGAAAGCGTTCAAGTATCAAACAGACTGTTGCCACACCTTGTTGATTTCAGTGTACACTTTTATATTTACATAGTCTCTATCCTTTATATTGAGCACTTTTACCCATAAACATAGCGTAAAATGTGTGTGTGTGTGTGTGTGTGTGTGTGTGTGTGTGTGTGTGTGTGTGTGTAAATAGCATTAAATCTATATTTTTATCATAGGCACCCCCCATATATATATATATATATATATATATATATATATATATGTGTGTGTGTGTGTGTGTGTGTATGTGGTGCTTATGTACACACAGAGGCATATATACATATTGTGTCAGTGTGTGTGTACCATATAAAGATGTAAATGCAGTGTGATGGTAAGCTGTTCGGAATTATAAATTCGTGAGTCGAGTTCGAATTTCGGTCACGTTCATTACCCTTACTTTCGCGCCAATAACCTTAGAGAAGGTATGGTTTCCCCTCTCCTACCACAAACTATTGACTAAACAGTAGGGTAGATTGGGCTCTATAGTCAATGTTGGTAACCATTCTAGAAGAAGGGCGATTCTGAACTCAAATCTTGAGGAGGGCTCTTTGTGCACAAGTTCTCTGTATTCAGTTCTTCCGAAAAGTGTGGATGGGTCTGGATGTGCCTTCGCCATTCGAACCAATTCATACAAGCCGTGAAAATCTAACAGTTCAGTTAAAGGAACTTAACTGTTGTATCCTCATACGTCGAAGATGAAGGCAATCTCTGTCATTTGGGGAGTGATTTCGTCAAGTATTACTGAATAAGACAGAGAAAGAAGACTAATTTTAATGTAAATTCTTCTTCTTTTTTAAATGGTAAAGAATGCTTGGTTACTCTTTAGTAATTTATCATAGTTCTTATCTTTAATAGTTTTATATCAGCAGTAATTGAAAAAGTTAAGCATTTTTTACAATCTCGGTGTTTTTAGCCGTATAAAAAAAATTTTAAAATATTTTGTGAGATTTTTTTTTCATTATTAATAAATAAATAAAGACGCTAAAGAGGGGGTTGAATAAATCCAACTTACATATTATTCAATTTATTCGGGCAATAACTACTCTGATTCTGAACAATTAGATGACACCAATAACTCAGTGTATAATAATAATTTTATATTTGAATGAAGTCTTTCTAGAAAGATCAAATGCAGAATTTTTGGCACTCCACCCTTATAAATATATCAAATTTTAAACAATATATATACGGTAATTGTAATGGGAATATTAACCATTACTCTACAAGGAAACATTTAGCATTCATTGACCACGTAGCCAGTAGTGCTTTCGGTTGACATAAAATCTTTCTCTTGAAACAGCTTTTCAGGAAAACAAGTTTCTCAATTTCCATACCTTTTATAGCTTCTTCCTGTATTGATTGGGGTTACCGCCCAAACCTTTTATTTGAAGTAGTTTGGAAAGTTAACATCTTGATTATATGATTATTTTCTATATATATATGACAGCAGATTTTCGCTTAATGGAGTATAACTGAATACAATGTAGAAGTTCTATATTGTTACTTTTATGTAGCTCCCGTTATTTTCGTACAAGCAAAAGAATAATTAATTTAATTTAAGACGTTCCATCAATTAACCAGAGTGTTTTCGTTGACCATTCTCTGGTCATCCACTATTGTCGTATTTTCAGAAAGAGATAAAATGATGAACTCAAACTGATATCATATTGGTGTTTCTTTTAGAGAAATTTATTATTTAAGTATTTTACATTGGAAGACGTCATTGGAAAATTAAAGAAACCCATTTGTCACAGTGTCGGGGTCTTTCGGCCTGTAACATTGAATTATGAAATATTGTTTTGTTAAATTTTTCTAATTATTAATGAAAAACAAAGAAATTCATTGAGAAAGATGAGATTTTAATAAATCTGTCTTAAATATTTTTTTTATTTATTCGAACAATGAATGCCTTGACTCTAAATAAGTAGATGACACCAATTCGAATAAATCAGTCTATAATAATCAGCAGATATTTGAAATCATCTTTCAGATATATGTAATCTTAGGTGTCTGATAGAAGCGAGGTTTTAATAATCGGAGAAGATCAGAATTCTTTGCAATGTGAAATCAACTGGGAGATGATAATAAATTCTGTGGTCGAGAAAACATTTCAAGAACCAAAAGGAATAAACTGTGTGATAAGTGGGGTCAGAAAATTCCTTAAACACTAAACTTCTTTGTGAGACACCTAATAGTAGTAACATAAAACGAAACACTATTCTATCGTTAGTTGAGATGGAGTGAGAAAAGAACGTTCTGGCTTGTGATTTTATCGTTGATACAAAAGAAATCAGATTTCGATTCATATTTAGATAATATTCATTAAAAATAATGAATTAGCGCAATATTTCAAAAATGTTTCGTAGCCTGTGGGAACTCCCACTTTTCAGCAAAAAATATTAGTTCCACCTAGAATGCCTTTGTTCAAATGATTCATTATGGACTGGCAATACGGAATCACAAAGAACTGTACCAAATAACTGAAACCACTTGAGAACTACCAACAGCAGCAACAACTAAAATGGATAGCACATGTAACTCAAAAAGAAAATAATGACATAATCAAGATGTTAACTTTCCACATCACTTTAAATGAAAAGTTATGAAGGAAACCCCCCATTAATACTAGAAATAGCGACTGGATTTGAGAAAATTGTTTTAAAAAAAATCTTTTAAGGGAAAGAGTTCATACATTTCAACCGAAAGAAGTACTGGCTTCTTGGTCAATGAATGTCACATGTTTCGTTGTAGGGAAACGGCTTATATTAACATTAACATTACTAAAGGGATTTAAGTTTCTGTTGGGTTAGCATATCCACTTCTGAAAAAATGAATGTTATAATGTTTTTTGTGACCAATGAGAAAAGATCCACACAACTTTCGTTTTCGAGTTACACGAACGCTATATAAACCTCCATCACTTCGACTCCGCTGCAGAAAGCTCACTCCAGTTACCATGGTCATCTGCCTGTTCCTTACCTAACACCGAAATGCGATGCTGACGACAGAAGACAATCGCAGAGGTGCCAGCAGCAGTTACGTGATGAAAAAATCTGCATCTACTATGCAATTGAGATTATACATGTGTATATATTCCTCGTGTGGTCTTATGATGTAAAATTGTGAGTCTATCTCTCTAATTATTTTTTGTATATCGCCCTAAATAAAATCAATCTACATTTTCAATTTAACACTCCAGCTTCATTGTGCTGTGTACCTCTCATTCTATTTTGTTTGTGTTAGCAAGACGACACGCTTAAAACAAAGCTCTTTCAGGCTCGCTTGTACTGTAACTCGCGTAACGCACTTCTTTTTAGGGAATGTACGAAAATGCAAAAGCTATGTGAATAAATGCGGATTTTACAGTGATTTTGTTTTTAACACGTTGACAGGCAATCAGTTTTTTAGGAGTTAATTTATAGCTTCAACGGAAGTCTTAACAATGTTTTCACATTAAGACCAGAGGCTGGGACACGTCGACGGGGAGTAATGGCTAGCAAGCCACTCACATGATCAATTACGACTGAGTAGTAACCGGTTGTACCATACTTTCGGCCCTGTGCCGCATAGAAAATCAAGGGCACCTCGACGTGGTGTAAAGGTTAGCAAGCTTGTCTCGCTAGGACAATTACAATTTTGATTCTCATTGGGTGCTCTACACTTTCGACCTTGTGTCACATCTAAGCTACACTTAGAAAGTCACCATAAACCAGAGACTGACAAGGTCACGATTATAAAATCCGGTCTTCGCGTCAATTGTACACATTGAGTTTTCATGCTAATAGTAAATGCTGACTGTTACCATCTCTAGGGTTGGGTCTTCAGTTCTACCCACCTTCTGCAAAAAATAATTTTATCCTTTTGGCCTAAATCTATGACAATGATATTATTTGGCCAAAATCATTATTTACATTAATTTTCAAAATAAATCAAAAACTTTGTTTTTTAAAACATTAGCTTCTAAAACGAATACTTATGCCTTATATGCGGGGAAAGTCTGTAAATATCATCCCAGAACATAAGTAAAAATAAAAATGTGTATTTAAGATCAAAACAAATAAGATAGGTTCAATATGTTGACTGCTGGAGGTCAATTACCAAATTTGACTAAACTTTATAATAGCCAAATTAGGCAATAAAATAAAAATCTTATTTGTATTTGGTCACTGTGTATACGAGAAGCTGAATACAGTTCTTGGGCGAATTCACTCCAATCAGTAGATCTATGACTGCAAATGAGAATATTAACATTGGGAAGAGGTTCGCACCGAGAACATTTCAGCATACACCTTATAATAATGAAAAATACCTTTAAAAAGGTAACCATACCTACCAACACACACACGCATGCACACACACATATAAACATACATACATATATATATATATATATATATATATAATACATATATATATATAGACAAACATTACAACATATACTTACATATATACATATATATATATATATATATATATATATATATATATATATATATATAGCCAAAACTTACAATTGTTATACCTGCAATCTTTGCCAGGAAGAAAAGTTAAAAATAATAACATTCCCAGACGAGAAAGACCTCCTGAATGAGAGATCAGAAATAATGACACGATACATACACCCTAAATTTTCCTTTTGAGTTCATATGAACCAGGATAAAAGTATGTACATTTCATATAACCTCTCCCACTCCGATACAATTTTAATAGGCTTGCTTTTCTCCTCCCCTTCTATTACGGCTAGCGTTGTGCGATTATTCATTTTTATATAATAAAGCGTTAGAAAATTAGTTAGCCTGGATCACCTGAAGTTACCAAAGGTTGAAACCAAGGTAGTATGATCTCCTGAGCAGGTAATTATTTACAAAATTATATAAATATATATATATTTCCGAGCTTACCCGTCTGCTTGTACGGTTAGTCAATCCCTGACACAGTTACCTTCTCAGGTACATTTCTGTTTCTTCAATACCCACAGAAGCCTCCCTCCTGTAATTTATACTGCAGCAATACTGAGCAGAACTTAGTTACACTTAGTTAAAGTGAGAGCGCATAATCAGCAGTTTGACCAATGCCAGTACGTTCAATACCTCCGTCACAATGACTTGTGACTTCGTGCTACGGCTTCTGAACAGTTCCGTCTACTTAAATTTTCCTCACAAGACTAGGGTCAGCCTGTAGTATAAGTTTGCAGGCACTTTCCAAAGGTATGGAACGATGCAATAGGCTCCACAGACTGATGACATCCTGACCTGGGTCAAACATGGGTCTTATGGCCAAAAAGTATACACACACACACACACACACACACACACACACATATATATATATATATATATATATATATATATATATATATATATATATATATATATATATATATATATATATATATATTTCAATGTTATACGTTATTTATATACACACAAATATTTAAGTAAATGCTCTGCTTATAATAAACAGTATTAACAACAGTTACCGGCCTGAACGTTCGAGAAATTTTCATAGATCATATGCTTAAATATTTGTGACTATATAAATAACGTATGACAATAAAATATTAAAATAATTGCCGGACTTTGTCCATTTCGAAGTGTTTGACGTCATTTATTTACGTTTAGATACACTTCGAGCAGATATGATCGTTCATGAGAAATCATGGAAGATTGTAGTTTAAAAGCAGTAAAACTGACCTTGATAACCAGACGCTCCTCTGTAGCTAAACTGGTATAGCTCGTCAGGCTAGATAACGGTTCCGTGTAGGATACAGGTTCGATTTCTGTCGGAGGACACATTTTTTCTATGAAAATTTCTCAAACGTTCAGGCCGGTAATTGTTGTTAATACTGTTTATTATAAACAGAACATTTATTTGTGTCTATATAAATAACATATAACAATAAAATATATTAAAATAATTGTCGGATTTTGTCCATTTCGTAATGAGTGACATATATATATATATATATATATATATATATATAGGGATTTACTTAGCGCAGCTTAGATGTGGCTCATGGCCGTTATAATGGAACACACACTAGGGATCGAAATCACTACTCAGTCATAATTGATCTAGAGAAACTTTCTTGCTAAGCATTACAAACACACACACTCACACTATACACACACACACACACACACTCATACACACACACATATATATATATATATATATATATATATATATATATATATATATATATATATATATAAATTTAAATTAAATACATATAAACTAGGGTTAAATAAAGACTTGGGTATTTTAAATCTTTATAAATATTTCAATAGTTGAAAAAAAGATTTTTGTTAGATAGAGTTTATTTTTTTTTAAACAACATCTAAAATATTACTACAGTTAGATTTACGTTAGAAATATTCAAACACAGTTGAATTCCATATCACGTGACGTCCGCGTCTCGCGACGGACGCAACTTAATGTAAACAAAATTCTGAAAACAGCCATTTCTGATGTAAGATCGGGGCTGATCTGAAATATCAAATATATATATATGAAAAAAAATATAAAAAAATACTTTCGCAAAAAAAAATTCAATTTTTTTTAATTTGCAACTTTTCAGTTGTTTTTTCTATATTATATATATATATATATATATGTATTAAAGTGCATTTTCTATATTATATATATATATATATATATATGTATTAAAGTGCATTTAAAAAACATCTAATGCTATTTTCATTTTTACCAATTTCTGGTTAACTCCCTTATATTGCAATGATTGTTTTGCAAAAAATGCCATAGCAACAACGGATAAATTTAAAATTTTTAAGTAGTTATAACATAGACCGTTTGTGCGTGTTTTAAAAGATCACCATCACAACGATAACAGTTAGAACAAGATTATCATTGTAATTAACCCCTGAAGAAGATCTTGGAGAAGATCGAAATTAATTGGGTAGGAAAAAATTACAGCGCCTTCCTTGATGACTTTTATCTTAACATCAGGAAACTGATTAGAGAACTAGAAAGGATTATTATGAAAGTAGACGTAATATGTCTATATTATTCAATGAAACATGTTTGAATGAAGACATGCTGCCTATATATATATATATATATGTGTGGGTATGTGTGTGTGTAAGAACAATGGTGCCAAAGGAAAGTATAAGTACGTACGCAAATATACTCAAGTATGAATATAGTTAGAAACTTCAAAATCCGTCTCACTTAGCATAACAAAGATCAACTTTTTCGTACATATGTATAGTGTTGTATGTATAAACACACACCTGACGAACTTACACAGAAATCTTCGACATGTTACATAAGCAAAATGCTCGTATAAACACATTCAAAAACTAATCAATCACACGAAAGCACTTCTTTACTTATTTTCTCTTCAATGTAAACACAGGCGTCCATAACAAGTGATGCTGTCGGATCTGATTTCATAAGAGTCTGGCCTCTTGACACACATTCGTAACGAAGTTACGAACGAAACGTCAAAGAAAATGTTGGGGAGTGAGGGTGCAAAACGAAAAACATTTAGTTTCTGCAGTATAAAAAAAAGAAAAGTAAAGAAAAACACGATACCCAACGCAAGCAAGTAAAGTAAAACACGAGACTTGTCGAAAGTAAGCGAGACCAAATCGATAACTTGGACCAACGAAACCCTCATATTCACTGATCGAGACACAGCTCTTTGAAGAGGTTTTTCTTCCTGCCAATAAAAAAATGGCAAGAGAAAAGTGCAAATGAAGACACAGATGCGAATAAAAGATATCTATATATATTTATCTGCTGGAGATACATTAACTGACGATTGGAAATTGTTTGGATGAGTGATGTTGGTTCAATGATATTCAATGTCTGTCCATGGTACGTTGCCAGTAGCATATCGAAGCTACTATAAATTAAAAAAAAAACAGCGCGATAGAATTACATTTAGAATTTTAGACCAATGCAATAAGATAAAATGTTGCATTTCTCTTCTGATATATTAACGAAATAAAGAGATTTTAATTTGGAACCAAGTCTGGCACAAGTTTTGATTGTTCGTTATTTTTACGGCCGATCAGCCTTTGTGGGTTGTGTATATATCTCTGATATTGTAGTTATGTGCGCTATTTACACATTTCGGACCGTTGTCCTCATCTTTATTGCCATATTCACGATTTTTCAGTTGTTGTACGCCTCTTCTTTAGATGATATACGTTGGAATTTCAAATCGAACCATTTATTTAGTTCAGGGGGGTAAATTTGGATGCCCTTTTGGACAACGCCATTTCAGTTAAGTTTTTGTTCTCTCTGCTGTGGCCTGGTATTAACCTCACAACGCTCTGGGTCAAGTCACTTTTTTGGATTACTCATCCACTGACCCATGTCTCCTTGAGGTCATCAGTGAGTGGATTTTGAAGACTTAATGTCTCAGTAATAGTTTTTAGCAGAGATCAGGTATTTACTTGATCCCCCCACTGAGTCAGGTTGTGACACAAGGTCGTTTTTAACGTGGGGACCCGAGTGTTTTCACCCGGGCTGCTGGCCTAAGCTAGTCATAGCTTGTCCAAGCTGGTCAGAGCTAGTCTTGGCTTGTCATAGCTGGTACAGGCCGGAGCCTGTCCAAGCTAGTCGTAGCCGTGATACTACCAGCACAGGGACAAATCCCTACACCAGGTAAGTATCGAGTGGAGCTCTCAGCCAGAAGACCGACAAAGCGAGCGATCTGCGAACAGATACTACGCTTTGATCATGGCCTTTAGCAGAGATCATATTACAATTTGTTGTTATTGATGTTTTTCTCTAAATCTGTTCCTATATTGTATTCATGTCTATGCTTGGCCAGCTTAGGAGACTTTTGTGGTCTAGCATATGGGTTGATTCCTTAAGTTTGTGTATTTTCCAGTGATATACTCTGTCTATTATTTCAATTTCATTTCACAAAGCGCTGTGATCGCCCTTTCCCTCCATATATATGGTCATCCATGACTGTTTTTTTTTTCTATTTCGGCTCGTGTTCCGTCCTTACGTCGTTCCTGGGGTCTTATTTCAAGGGGCGGTCTGTTCTCCTATATATTTCTTGTGTGTTTGTTTTTAAACATATCTTTGATTATGAGAATAATCCTCTCTTTTTCTCCAGTGAAAATAGGTTTAACAATTTTTGTAGATAACAATGACTTTTCCAGACAAAAGTCTTACTATTTAAGTCATAGATCGCGGAAGAGAAGGATTTATACCTTTCCCAAGCGTAGGTGTGCGTAACCGACTTGAATTTGAACTCGGTTCTTCGATTTCTCGTTCCGAATTACTATTCATTACACCACTTGCACAGACACAAGAGTGAAAAAAACAAGTAAAACGAAACTCAACAACATACATGGATTGGTCGAGATCACCGGTCCCCATCATCCACCAGGCAGTGGACCGCTATCGGTCCTTGGAGCAAAAAGATTGGTGACCGCAGAATTAGATGACACAAATTCGAATAAATCTGTGTCTGGTATTGAGTTGATATTTAAAGTCATTCTTTTTAGAATCAGCATATGGGAGAAATTTAAATGGACACAGAATTTATGAAACCAATTTATAAAACTGAATTACCCAAACAAGATTTTAAGTTTGCAACACACCAGAACTACGGATATATAAGTTCCATTTCGGACAACCACTACTTTGTGAAGCACACTCCAGAGAGGATGCTTCCCAGACGACTCTAATAGTAATTAGACCAACGTCAACCGTTATCTAGCCTACATAATCTACGTTTTTTCCATCCTACTACGCCCATAAACCTGATTCAGTAATTATCTATATTGAGTGGCTCTTAGGCCTTGGGTGAAAAATACTGTATAAAAGAATTGTTTCACGGAATGTAATCAAATAGTTTCTTTTTGCTATTTTGATATTTGAATTAATAATCAAAAATTACTTTTGATAGAGCAGCGGTAGCCATTTATCGCGGTCTCGTTTATTGTGTTGATATACGCGTGATCGATGTCGACACCCCCATCGCACACTATACACCGGTCTGTGGAAAAATTGTCCTTGATGCAAAACGGCTGGGGACAACTGAATTAGATCTTTGTCTGATATTGAGTTGATATTTAAATGCATTCTTTCTAGAATCAACACATGCGAATCATTTAAATGGACACAGAATTTTAGAAACCAATCAAAGAACGAATATTTTTTTTCGTTCGGTTTGATGCAGGGAACGTTGTGGTATTTTTTCGTTCGATTAGCGTTGGTTAATGAGAAATTTGATTCGAATTACCGTATTTCCATTCGCATAACACGCATCTTCACATAAGATCCCCGCCATTTTACAAGAATATTTTGTTGAAGAAAATAATCATGGTTCATCATATAAAATTACATGGAATTATATTTTCATAATTGAAATATATTTTAAAGTGGTTTTGTAGGGGAGAATGTATGGTTTTGTGCATGCAAATACAACATAGTAGAAGAACTAAGTATGCAATCATATATTGTAACTTTAACCTTGGAAGAAAACTAAATTAAATTTGCAAAACCAGAAAAGAAATATTAGCACATTTGTAACAATGAGGACTGGTACGTATCAACAAAGCAAACTGACATAAAACAATCAGTAAAGTACTATAAATATGCATGAATTTTTATAGATAGAGTACATGTAAACAAAACGATCAGTATAGACGGCGAGTAATGGATAGCGGCTTGAGGAATCGGAGAGCCGAGTTCGAATTCCAGTCCATTACATTCACTTACGTGCTAATACCCTTGGGATAGGTATTAATCATCGTCTTCTTCTCCCAATAGATTAAATAGCAGGAGAGACCGGGTTGGATGGCAACTGGTCAACCGCAGAAAGAAATGGCAACCTACAGCGGGATAAAAATCTGCCTCATCATCATGTATGAAAATATATATGATCACCTAAGCGTACATCACGCATGGCACATGAATGACTGAAATGTGAATGAATTCTCATTGATAATTACAATTCATGTAGACAAAACAATGAATAAAGTACAACAAATGTGAATTAATTTTTATAGATAATTACAATACATATAGACAAAGCAATCAGTAAAGTACAATAAATGTGAATGAATTCTTATAGATAATTAGAGTACAAGCAGACAAAGCAAAATATTTCAATCAATATTACCAGCAGTATAAAACAAGCGACAGGCAAAAACTGAATGCACTCTAACAGAAACTGGTATTTCAACAAACACTACACACTACCATACATATCAATCAGAAAAAAAAAGAAAAAACTATATTTAGATTGCATTCAAAATACAAAAATAGATATATAAGATATTGTTAATACTTTTATTCCAATAGATATTTTAAGGAATATATAATGTTTAAAGATAAAAAAAAACTATTAATATTATTACGTCAAATATGTTTACCAAACAAGTTTTAGTGGTATATATTTGTGGCAACCTGCTAGAGTTACACTAAGCGGTGTACAGTAATTGTTAGGAGGGCTGTCCCGCTTGTCTGCAACTCGATGGTAAAAGTTTGCCTTTTATACCCGCTATATAAGTCGACCACTAGGTTTGGAAATATTATTTTAGGCTTGGGGACTCGACTGGTAGGACGAAATTTACGGTAATCATTGCTTCAGTGTTTGAAATTGGGCAGTTAGGCTGTTGAACTTCAACATGGGTAATGACGTAATCATTTTCCTCCTCTTCATCATTTCCTGTGTCGGTGAATGCCTAGGTTTAACAACACCCTGGTCACTTAGGTGTTCATATTAAAGGATGTCTGCATTGAAGCAGTCATATTGTTCGGCTTCATTTACCTCAATGTTTAGCACTGGAAATTGCTCAATAAATTTATGGTTTTCTAAATTCTCAAAACGATTGTCTGAGATGAAATATTAGAATTGGTTTAGTTAAGACGATTGAAAAATGTGCAGACGATTACAGTCTTTCTAGTGATTTCATATATGTAAAATCAACACCCGGAAAAATCAAGATTCAGATAATCGAGGAAGTTCTGTATGTGTAAGAAGTGGCAATATCTGTCTATATTTCTGAGATGAGGTATTATGTACACTATTTACATTATTCGGACTATTGTCCACATCTTTGTTGCCATATTTATCACGACGTTTCGGCCGTTGTACGCTCCGGTCTTCTTCAGGTGGTTGGACTATCGAACTGAACCCTTTATTTCACTCGCTGGTGTAGTCTGTTCTAGTTCCACGTGCCATGTCTAATGGATGTCAGTTATCAGTTACGTCCTGTTAATTCACCTCTCCAAGATCTCCACTGCCTTAACCAGGTATTGAACTCACACTATTTGGGTCCTGTCACTGGATCTAACCAACGCCTTTATTCACTGTGCCATGTGTCCTTCAGGACATCTGTGTAAGAATTTTTTTTTTACTTATAAACTTAATGTCTTCAGCAACCATTTTTTACCAGTAAAAAAATCAGGCGTAGCTGACCACATATGGAGAGAAAACGGAAATCACCGCCCTCTGTGGGATCAGGTGGAAATCATAGACAAAGAACACCATTGGCAAATTCGTAAACTTAAGGAATCAGTACATATGCTAGGACACAAAAATCTGACTTGACCAAGCATAGAAATGAATATAATATGGGAACCAGTAATAAGGTGTGCCAGAGAAAAGCAATAATAACAACGAAAATTGCAATATCAGCTCTGATGAAAAACATGCAAAATATATCAGCGAAAATTGCTATATGAGTACTGGAAAAAAAATGTCATTGCTCACATGGTATTCTCAGTATCATTCTGTAGAATTACATTTGTGTTGCTTCATGTCTCGTCTGCATCTGTGAGGAGATTCAGCATTCACTGCTATACACTGCCATTCACTGATATTACTTTACAGTCCAGTACTCTTCTATTTGTTTCTAACGAAATATTTCTGTTTCTTAATACTTTGATTGCATTTCGGAAGGCATCTTTCTCTAATGCAATGCACCTCCCTCCGGATTTCACTGTCACACTTTGTGTGCTCTCATTAAACACTTCCTGAATATTTAAATTCCTTGTATGTTAGAAAATAAAACCTGTTAACACGGTTAAAGTGCCTGAGTCGAGACAAAGTGAACGTGAGTTCATGGCTCACAGCTAAATTTTAAATTTATTATTTTCGATCAGCGTTGTTTGCCTTGTGTTATAGACTGATCTTCCATGTAATGTAAGTCATAATCAATAGACATATTTCTTACAATAATGCATCCAGAATTATAAAATATTATGAAATAAAGAGTTATCGAAAAGTCCTGGAATGCCTAACTCCCAAAACACTCCATAACTGATTCCAAGCATGGATTGTTCTGTGAATTACTTCAGTTTTTATTTGTATTTCACGTCCGGATAATCGAGTCGGGAAAGCTGAGGAACGGATAATCGATAAATTACTGGGCAACACTGAAGGAGAAGCAGTGCAGTTCAGCATTCCCTGAAGGTTATCGAATAAAACAGAGACTTAAGAAATACTCGATGGTATAGTGGTTAAAATGTTTCTAAAATAGGGTTACAAGTCTAAAATGTAGATGTTTCTCTGCGCTTTCTCTGTAACAGCGTTTAATTTTAATAGTTATGTATACGAGTCAATTTTATGTGGTCGAAGTTCTTTCAATACATTGCACTACTCAAACTCTCCCCTTAACCCTTAGTGTCGTATGGCCACCACATATAAGTCAATTTTAGTGGTTGAAGTTATTTCAATGCATTGCATCAAACATTATCGCGACTGGTTGTATAAAAAGGAAACTACACCACATATGCCCCTTTTATTTACATTAACCTCCTTCTCGGGCTAACATTCTCGGCTGACATGAAGTGGGGAGATGATATTGAATCAATTGCTAGGTCTGCTGCTAAGAAAATTGGTTCACTATATCTTGCTAGACAATTTTTCTCTCCTGGATCTATCTTACATAATTTAATCTATCATTCGTTCTTGCTTTGAATATTGCTGCTACATATGGTCCGTTGTTCCTGCAGTATATGTAGAGATTCTTGATAAAATCCAAAGAAAAATCAGCAATATTATTGTTTCTGATATGTCGGATCGATTTCAGCCATTTTCCCACCGCCGTAAGGTTGCCTTTCTATCTGTTCTATAAATACTTTCATGGTAATTGTTCGGATGAGCTCTTCGCTAATGTTGTTTTATTCCCCTCCCCCGACACGCAATGAATTGTACATAAGAGGACTAGTTAGGACTTTCATTGATACAATGAGGTATTATGGTGGATGTAGTAAGAAAGGTAAGTGAAAATGCGTTGTTTTGGTGTTAGGAATATTGTGATATGTTTGGGTTAGTGTTTGTGGCTAGCTAAGTAATCGTTAAGACCGAAGAAGACCGTCGTTTTTCCCCATTCTCTATTCTGGCCTTGTGCTACATTTCTGTGTATATATCAGAATAAATAAATCTCTTCGCTATGGTACATAGACTTCTTGAATTTAAGCGCAGTACAAAACTGGCATCGAGATCTCAGCAATTTACAGTTGAGCTGGCTAGATGTAACCGTAAATTCTATGCTAAGAGTTACTTTTCTCGCACTACTGGCTTGTTTCTCCATGCTTTCCAGCTAACTTTGATCAGCAAAAATTTAAATGCAATGTCAATTGCTATTTACTGTCCTCCTGATTACTCTTTCCTCTTCCCGCTCATTAATTATTAATATTTCTGTTCCTAATTCTTCCACACTCTGTAACTCCATATGTCTTAGTGGCTTTACTGCCTTGCATAGGTTGAAATCGATTATAAAAAAATGTTACTTTTTTCTGCCCGCTTTCCTTCGCTATCTTTTCTAGGATGTTCTGCCGTTTTCTTTATCTATCTGCCCACAACTGTAACAATAAAACTTAAGAAGAATGAGTGAATGACTTTCTCAGCCAGCACTGTTTTTCGAAAATTTATCAGCAATGAAAATAACCGAATACTGTAAGATATTGTCATTCAGGAGAGTTTTAAAATGTTAGTATTTTCATCCAAGTCCAAGTCAATATTTATAATTTAAGAAGCATCATCCCAAGAGTTGTTCAGATAAATGTACTCATTTGTTGAATTATGGCCACAACGTTGTCGCCGTTCTATTCGTCAACTTACTGAAGAAAAACAGCACTTGAATCGGTCGCTTAATTCTAAATCAGAAAATATGAGATGTTGGTACAATTTTCAAATTTAAAAATACAAGCTGTATCAAAAATACCTCCCACATATATCTCCCATAAATACCTCGCACATACTGTTAAGTGGCCATGTTGTCTTCATCTAGCTAATGTCTTACCATATGCGAGGTATTTCTGGGAGGTATATGTGGGTGGTATTAATCCTGTAGATTAGTATCAATGAATATTTCCGCCAGAGATTTACCTAACACTCAAACCGTTTCTTTGTTTTCGTAGAAAAATAACGCTTCTGTGCAATTTTATCGCAAGAATCTATCTTAAATATTTATAAATTTACCGTTCGTCTATGGATTGAATATGTCTGTCATATCTTGGTCTAGTGCTTCTATGTATTTAGTGATTCTTGATGAAATACCATCTGCTATGTTATTGGTCCTGTCCTGACATCTTGGCTTCAGTGATTTTCCAACCTCTATAATGGATCTTCACTGTCACCTTTTTAATAGATATTTTCATGATAATTGTTTTGATGAACGTTTCTAGATTTTGTAAATTTAATCGCAGTATTAAATTGGCTCTCACCATCTTACAGTTGAATTGGTTAGATGTAACCATAAGTTCTATGATGGTTAGATGTAACCATAACTTATATTCTAGAAGTTTCTGCTCTCGCACTTAACACTTGCTTCCTTGTCAACTTTAATCTTCAAAAATTTAAATGTAATATCAATAGTTATTGTGTCTTCTTAATACTTTTTCTTTTATTGTTATCTCTCCTTAATAATGTTTGTTTTATTATATTCTCTCAACTATAGTGGCTTTATTGCCTTTCTTGGTGTGAAATGATTAAAATAAATCTTGGCAATGTAGAGATTAAAACATTTCAATATCACTCATTTATAAATAGCACTCATTATAAATTATTTATTTTGAACACATAAAAAATAATTACACGGTGGAGTCTTGTTTCAGAAATATTTTTTTTTTTACTTTTTAAATATCTTTTTTTTGTATCTGTATGGAGACGTAGGTGGATGTTAATTTATATCCAAGAAAATTCTACATTCTTTTTAAAAAATTTTCCTACATGGAATTTTAGGAACCCACAGAAAATTAACAACTGAAATCTAATCGAAAGCTGATTAATTTCTTAAAAATGGCTTAAATTATCGCTATTTTTATTCTATATCTTACTCGCATTAATATCATTATTTCATGTTTTTTTCTTCTCATTTGTTTGTTAGAAGTGTTCTAGACCTCACCAAAACGTTGAATCACTGTAAAATGTAACATTGTTTATCATAAATACTCAGTTTCCTTCGTATTAATCAACCATCCTTTGCTTACCGTATATACTCGCAGATAGGGTGCACCAATTGATAGGTCGTGCCCTTAGCTTGGGGTTATCAAAGTGGGGATTTGCGGTTGACACGCCGATATTGTGTGTTACATGGCCATTTTTAGCGTAAATATAACTAATATTTGTTAAATATTTTCAAATATTCACCATTATTTCAAAACGTTGCTTACATATATAAAAACATAAGAAAAACTTTTATTCATTTAGATTGGGTTTTAAACTTCATCAGGACTGAAACCCCATAATTCTTCTTCGTCATTATCACTGTCAAATATTCTTTTCATTTGCATTTACTTATCGATTGCGGGCCTGCTCTGTTCAGACGAAAGTTTGGATACCTGAGAGCCGAGTTCGAAATCCGGTCGAATCCATTACATTCACTTACGTGCTAATATCCTTGGGAAAGGCTATTAATCCTCTTCTTCTCTCCTCCCACCAGCTATGGGTCAATAGCAGGACAGACCGGGTTCTATAGCCTTGGCTGGCAACTGGTCTACCGCAGAAAGAAATGCCAACCTACTGCTGAGAGAAAATCTGCCTCGTCAGTCATGCAACGAAAGATACATGATCGTCTAAGTGTGTATCACGCATGGCACATAACTGACTGAATCGTTTTCGTCGTAAGTCAGATACTAAATGGTAAATATGAACGATGTAGATCGAGCGCTTTTCTTGAATGTGTAACGAGTTACTGCTGAAGAGGCGATTGTGTAAAATCGAAATGGTGGGAAAATTTAATTTCCTCCCTTGCTCTCGCTTATGCTCGAGCCCAGGGTACTCGCCTGGATTACTGATACGCCAGAGATTCTCTATGATTTCAAGAGGATAGGTCGTACCCCCTGATTTTTATCGAAATTTTGGTGAAAAAAGTGCGACCTATCCTCGAGTTTATATGGTATTATCTTCTTTGAGGGAGTCGGCGATTATGGCACTTCACAAGTTTTCGCCTTTTGTAGATCTGAGCACTATCTGTCCCCTTAATATACCTCTTAGTAATATACCCCTACCCGTGTTCTAATAGCTCTTCACAAAAGCACATTGTATAGGTTACTCGGTGTTGCCATCTTGCCTTTTTTTTCTTGAATAAACGCATTGACATTAGTGGGTTGGTCGTAATAGTTCTTCCAAGTTATTGTTTCACCTACTGTTAGAAGCTTAAAGGGAAATAACACTCTGTAGTCTCACTAAATGGACAACAACACCTTCATTGTTTGTAAGCCCGCCTTAGCTATGGGTTCTGCATATTCACAAGCTTGTTTCCAGCTCCGTTATCATAAACGATCCATTCCTCGTCGCCTTTGACAATTCTGTCCAAGAACGTCTCCTTTTTGTGGTGTAACGACAAAAATATGGCCGCAGAAGCATTACCCACCTTGTTCTATTCCGTCCGAAAGTGTGACACCCACGTGTGTCAATTTTGGAAACAACCCAAATCTCTTCAAATGGAGAAAGATAGTTGAGAAAACGATTTTCAAACTCATAGAAATCTTTTCCGTCAAAATCTTCGGTTTACTCTCCACCATTGCCCGCAGACTGTTTTTGTCGACGTAGGAAGTCGCCCGGAGCGTGGCTAATAGTTTAGGCTAAAATCACCCTAACGAAATCTGCCAAAACACTTTTTGACTGTGCGAAGTGCTGGAGCACGATCCAAATAAATCTTCTGAATGTTTTTTTGTCTTTTTTTGTAGCAGTTGCGACTCTTAATCCTTTCCGAAATTCATAGAACATAATATGGTGAAAGTGTAAGTTTTCATCTTCCATCTTTAAGGCATTCATTTGTGGACAAAATATTAACATTCAGCAAAATCTCTGTCGCAACCGAATCATGAAAACTTTCCATATAGAACAAACTAGAAAAATCGAAAATGCGTCATACCCCACAACGACAAGGCAAGTCTGCATGATGCAAAACAGACGTCGCAGAAGCTTAGAGTTGAAATGGGCAACAGTACCCACCGTTTTCTCCTGACTTCGTTCTTTCGGATTTCCATTCGTTCCAGTCTCTACAGAACTATTCGAATGGAAAGAATCTTACTCTGTACAGTCATTCGAAAAAAAGCCTCACCACATTCTTTCAAGAAAAGACAGAAAGTTTCTACGAAAATGGCATCAAGAACCTTGTTGAACGATGGGAGCCCGTTGCTAAAACTATGGAGAGTAATAAATTTCTCTTTGTGAGTATGTAAAATTTTGTTTTTAATTTTCTATTCGGGCACGAACATTTGTTGTGATCTAAATATTGCTATTACAGTGTAACCCGGATATAAGAGAGTTGTCGGGACCGAATAAGAAGTCTCTTATATCCGGTTTCTCTTATATCCGGGTTTTGTCTATTTTGTTTTATTAACACAGGCTCTAATTTCAGACCAGAGAAATTCTCTCTTATATCCGGGTTTCTCTTATACCGGGGTCTCTTATATCCGGGTTACACTGTACATAGCAGTTCAGAATTCCTTTCATTGTATTTAATATTTTTCAGCTACTTCATTCTTTTGTTTAGCTTTGAGAAGGCATTTTCTCTATTCCTGTGCACCTTTAGATGCCTGTGCCACATATTCCATCGTCAGTTATCCTAGATATATATTTTTCTACTTGCATGATTCTGACATTGCCAATTCATAGCTTGCATCTTTGGCTGACTCTCTTGTGATCGGCAATATGTTCTGTCGTTTTATAATTGATGATTAGTTCATTATTCATGCTTTTCGTTGCCTAGATTTCTTTCTGTACCTGAAATCAATACAGTATCAGCTCCTTATCTTCTATTGACAAGATTGTGTTAACCAATAATAAATCCAGATGGGACTTCAGATTTTCTTATGATCTTTTCATTGTATAGGTGACATAAATCCGCTGAGAAGACGTATCCCTTTCTTACGTACCTGTCTGTTTTTGTATACTTGCTCAATTCATTTTCAATCCGTTTGTTCTCATTATTATTCCCTGATTTGTTTTATTATCTTTCATTTATAAATCAATATCGGTTTAGACTCTTGCTGTAAATCAATCGTCTGAAAGTTAATTTCGCTAGAGCAGTAAGTTCGATCCTCATGAATGTCGGGGTAATTTAAGCTGGGATCAGCATTGCGGTAGAAAATTTTGCTGATTTTCTAAAGCCGTCAGCAATTTGTCTGTGATCCCAGCTAAAAGCCAGTATCAGAATAAACCATATTTGGAAAACGGGTGCAGAATAAACACTGTAATCTATATATGTATTGACAGATAAATAGGTAAATATGACAAGAATGTAATTGCTATTGAATATCTATCTCGATATGCCCATATCTATCTATCTATCTATCTATCTATCTATCTATCTATCTATCTATCTATCTATCTATCTATCTATCTATATGACTCAGTATGCTCATATCTATCTATCTATCTAACTATCTATCTATCTATCTATTAGTGATTTAGAGGTGTCAGGTAGGCTTATGTGTTTAATTTTGTTATGGTTGTCGGGATTATTGTCATTTGTGGATTTTGTATTTTTGTGTTATTGTTCTGTAGATTTTGTAGGTTTTGCTTTTGGCATTTTGCTGGAAATAATTCGGGTATTGTAGGAGGTTGAAATGTTCCAAACAGGAATTGCGGGGGCGGGGGTGAATATTCTAAGACTAGGAATTGGAGAGCTCTTAGAATCTCCAACCCGCATTCCTGTATCAAACGAGTTAGCGTCAAACAAGATGGGGACATGTATGTATGTATGTATGTATGTATGTATGTATGTATGTATCTATCTATCTATCTATCTATCTATGTCAATATGCCCATATCTATCTAGATAGATAGATATTATATATATATATATATATATATATATATATATATATATACATATATATATATATAACACACGCACACAGACACACACGTACACACACACACACACACACACACACACACACACACACACATATATATATATATATATATATATATATATATATATATATATATATATCGATATGCTCATATCTTTTAGAAGGGGAGAGACGGAGAGCGTTAAGGATACATTCTTATACGCATGCTGCTCCTTCTTTTCTACTGAAAGAACTTAAAAGACATATTCACAACACGAAAGACTGAACGTTGGCAGCAATTCCTGCAGGTCGGCATCGTCCCCATTTTCTTCGCTCTCCGCCTAATCTCTCTGTTAATCACGACAGCAACAAACACGGCTAAAACAATTGAAAGCCAACAATCATAATCGTCATGGCAACTGCTTCAGTAAAAATAAAAATGCTTAAGGATAAATAAAAAGAACTAATAAATTGAACAAAATGTCTTCATATATATATATATATATATATATATATATATATATATATATATATATATGTCTGTGTGTATAAAGTAATTGGAAAAAATAATAAAGAACCCTTAAAAAGTGAGAAAGAGACAAACAAACTCAATGAATATAAACATGATTTTTGTTTTCATTTTGCGGCTGTATAAAATCGATTTTATTTCTTTGGCGTAGAAATCCATTTCCTCGTTTTGAGTGATGTGTGCGGTGATAGTGGGAGAAAGATGTGGTTGGATAGAGAAAGCAGGAACCAGTAAGAGACAATGAATACTCCAAATAAACAAAGACAATTGAAATGAAAAAAAGTAGAGGTGGAAAAATTATGATATTCAATAAGGTAGGGGGAAAGTGAAAGAAAAAAAAGTAAAAAAAAAGAAAAAAAACGGGTTTTGGTAGAAGGAAGAAATATAAAAAAATCGAAATGAAAAACATAAAACGAAAAATTGTCAGGAGATGGGTAAGAAAATCGGGAAGTGGACGGGACTAAAACATAAGTATTTGTGACTAAAACGAAAAATAAGATGAATTTTCTTTTCGAGAAAATACAATAGTAATGCGAAGAGTGCCACAAAAGATATTCAGGAATAATAATAATAATAATAATAATAATAATAATAATAATAATAATAATAATAATGGTACGCACATTAGGAAAATCCCAGGAAATCCATTTTTATCTGAACTACAAAAGATTGTGTTAATGAGTAAATCTTTTTGAATTACTTCCTAAGTAATTTTTCTTTTTTCTTCATTTACCTTAAGTTTCAAGTAAAACATTTAGAAAATGAGTGGATCATGTCATAAATCTAAAGTAATGAACAACATCAACCACAAAAACAAAACAAAAAAATAATAATAATTCTATTTATAGTTGGAGCCCTCGGATTGATTGGAAAAGGTTCCGACAGAGTCATTGAATGGATTCCTGGTTCCCCATACCTTAAAGAAATACAAGACATTTTACTCACAAGTACAACTCACACATTACAAAGAGCAATTTCTTACCTTAGTTCCCTGGTTAGAACCCGGGAGGAAATGCGTATACAACAGAAATCAAAAGAAGAAGAAGAAGAAGAAATAATAATAATAATAATAATAATAATAATAATAGTAATAGTAATAATAATAATAATAATAATAATAATAATAATAATAATAATAATAATAATAATAATAATAATAATAATAATAATAATAATAATAATAATAATAATGATGATGATGATGATGATGATGCTATAATAGGGCATATCCTTCTCTTAGTTACGCTCTACCAATACCTCATAAATAATGGACTATTCTGATTTGATCGTTTATGAAGAGGGGAAATACACTACTTAGTCCCAGTAAGTTAGTAAAAGTGGGGAGAGAGAGAATCAGATTAAACTGATAAGAACAGATACTATACTTTGATCCTTGCCAAAAGGCCGGGAAGTGATTATATTTTCTTGCCGCCCCACGCAGTCAGGATGTGACTTAATGTCAGTTTTATGTGGGGATCGATGGCGACCTCCATCAAGGCGACATACCGAATAAGGCAATCGCCAAAAATCCAGTTACTATTAATACAATAGCATCGTTTGCTGAATTATTTTTAAAATTACTATTAAGGGAAATGTTCGAAAGACAGAGATTTGGCCAGTTGGAGTAATATGTCAGTAGTAGTAATAATAATAATGGCACTTATGTGCAAGAGAAGGTATGAATGTATCCTGATAGACGTTGCGCCTGATATCACTGGGAATATCAAAATATTTGTTTAATTGCTCTCACCAACTAATCAATTGAATGCCGACTCCTTCATGCTACCCACGTTTAAGTTGCATTACATTCACGTTGGTTGCGTTTCATTCGCTATGCTGCGTTAATTACAAGTACAGGCATTTTTCTCAAGACAAACGATATTAGTACACAGACTTACATTTATTATTTAAAAAGGTACAATTACATTCTATTACAATTATATATTCACCATTATATGAGACTGTTGCCAGATCTTCGGTACCTTTTGAATAAGATTTTGCAGATTTTGATTTGAAAACGTATTCGACGAACTCTTGAATCTGGTCTTCTTTTTCTTCTTTTTTTCTAATCAATGCGTTTTGCAGTGAACAAAACTTGCAAGTTCAAGTAAATATTGCCGGTAATGTGGAAGAGACCAACTGAATTTTAAAATTGTTTCCTGTGTTAATCATGCTCCATGCGTTTTTGCATTGTCATAGATAAGAACATCTTTTTCCTACTGACGAGCGCTTTTTGACCAAACTTTTATCGAAAGGTTCTAGGTATTGACTGTATAAATGTATATTTAGTATTACACTGCTTTTTATGAAATGCAAATTAATAATACCTTGTCAATATCAGCACACGCACATTACATTTGCTGCATAGACATCAGCTTTTGGAGTGGACCGTGAAGATTTATCCATGTCTCGCCATTGCGATTTGCGTTGAACATTGTCGTATGCAAGCTGCTTTTCATGTTTTGTTATATTTAAGGAACGGTTATTTCTTTATTTTGAAAGAAGGCTTTTCACTACGGAAAAACGGCGCCATTCTTTTTTTCGATAAGAGCGTGTAGGACCCAAACACAGAGCTGAATAACTTTCACTATCTTTTCTAATTGTTAGCATATGACAGAATTCTGAATATATGTTTGCTAATTCCCGAGAAATTTGCCATGAATTGCTTTCCACTAACAAATTTTGAGCTTCATTATCAAAGTCCCATAAACGCTCAAGGTTCATCTTACATCGATGCTGCTCTAGAAAAAAGAAAACTGGCTGGTCATATTCAATACCGCGAAGACAAAAGGTTCCATCATCACTGAGCAGACCCAGAACTTTCAGCGATCGCAATGAACGGATGTCCTCTGAGGTTGTCCCCATGATTTGATCGCCTATTGCGGCTTAACCTTAACTCAAAACTCAAGTGGAACACGTTTAATGCGATCCATTGTTAAAAATTCTGGAAAAATGGTCGGTCCCCTGTACCGTTCCTGCTATCCTCTACATAAGAGCCAAATCAAGCCGGAAGTGGAAAACTGCTGCCATATATGGGCAGAAGCTGTCCAGTCTTCACTTTCCAGTATCGATAGAATCCAAAAGCGTCTCCCCATCCTTGTGAATGAGGAATTATTTTTCACCCCACAGACCTCTCGCTGCTCTATCGCTATTTCCACGGAAAGTGTTCAGACAAACTAAATTCCATATCCATCGGTTCTAACATTCACAGCCACGACCCGTTACGCCAAGGTGACTGTATTGAAACATCCTCATTCGCTTCATATTCCATTGTTGAGATCTAAGTTCCACCCAAGCAGCAGCGTCCCACGAACAGCTGCATTGTGGAAGTAGCTCCCAAGATAGTGCTTCCTCGATTACGACAATCATAACATGTTCATGTCAAGAGTCAAACGTTATCTTCCCGAGATATCCACATAAACTGTGACTTTGTAACCCTCTACCTCGAGTGGGTCTTGGGCTTTCTAAATAACAAAAAGATTTCTTACTTTATTGCCAGTAATATTTCCTTAAACATATTTTTCTATATGTTACCACAGCGATTAACCATTATTTGGGATCCCATAACTTTATATGACGTAAATGACTTTTCAATCACCCTTTAGTAGGGCTAAGAAATTCATTCTTCAATCCACTGTGTACTCCGCCACTGCCGAGCGAAAAGATTAATGTACTCCAAATTTGTCTTTAATAATTCATGCATGATTTGGAGTTTGAATAATACATTCGTCATTAGAGTTAGTTTCCCAAAACAACAAATTATTGATGGCTCAACATAATATAATCTTCAGATATTCACTAGAAAACTAATATAATGCATATATATATATATATATATATATATATATATATATATATATATATATATATATATATATATGTATATATATATATATCAATTATCTAGACTTGAAATAACACCTGGTGTCTCTATATGTAGGTTTAATTGCTTGTTATACTATATATGCTTATAGTTATTTGTATATGGACATATCTGTGTTAATATGAATCCTTATAATTGTGTTGACATTTGTAGGTGATTATATGGTATTTATAAGTATACACATATGTGGGTGTATGTGTATTTAGGCGTCTATATACGGGGGAATTTACTTGTTTGTATTTGGATGTGCGGACACACACACACACATATATATACACGTGTGTGTGTATTTATATGTGTGTATGTATGTAAATATATATATGTATATATATATATATATGTGTGTGGATCTATATGTGTATGCGTGTATGTATATATATGTATATATGTGTGTATGTATATATATGTATATATGTGTGTATATATATATATATATGTATGTATATATATATATATAGGTATGTTTATGTGTATATGTATGTGTGTGTGTGTATATATGTATGTATATAGGAATATATATGTGTGTGTGTGTATATATGTATGTATATAGGAATATATATGTGTGGGTGTATAGGTATTTGTAGATGTGCATGTGTTTATATGTACATATATACAAGAATATATAGGGTTAAATGAGTTATAACTGATCTAATATTACTGTTTCTTCATTATGACTCTAACGTTATTCCTCTCATTGGTATTATTATTATTATTATTATTCCTCTTATTGGTAATTTATTATTATTAATATTATTATTATTATTATTATTATTATTATTATTATTATTATTATTTTATTATTACGATATTAAATCTTTTAAATCTTGTTTTTTATATTATCTTTTTTTTCCAATATATTTTTCGATATTACTTTATAATTTTTTGATACTTCTTAAAAAAATTTTTAGGTTATTTTAGATTTTAATTTTAAATTGTGAAATTAAGATTAAAAATTTAAAACTTTAGATTTTAATTAAAAAATTCTTAACTGTTATTACTAATATTAATGATATTAATATATATTGCTTTTTATCTTATATTCGCATTATATTTTTTCCTATTTTAATTTGTCGATAATTTTTAAAATTTTTAAATTAATGTCAAACGTTTACTGCCAAATGTATTAATCTGTGTTTTTTCAAATGAACCGCAAAATGCCCATATATGTTAATTTATTCTCCCTTTTCTTCTTCCCCACTTTTTTCCTTCCACATTTGCTTTCTTATGTCTTTACTTCTCTTTTTTCTCTTCCTCTCGTTTCCTGTCAGATAACTTATTAAATACGGCAATGTCTGATCCTTACCCCCTCTCTTACTCTTTAAGTATCTTAATAAAAATAGATTTAAAATTATACCTATCTCTCCCTTCCTTCTCTAACTTTGACCATATCTGTCGTCCTCCTCCCCCTCGCTCTATCACTTTACATCAACTTAAAACTACCCCTCAAATGTGTATAAAAATAATACGTAAATATAAAACCATTTTTTATACCTCGAAATGTGACGAGGCCATTCGCGTGAATTTGATTTTGGTAGACAGCTCTGATCGACGAAGAAGTCTACAAACTTGGTCAGAAGCGTCTCTCTCGAGACTCAAAGGGGATCGAGAGAGACGAGGTATGACAAACCTGGTTGCATCGGATGTTTAGTCTCTCAATGTCCGCCTTGGTTTCTCCAGCTCGACTGGCACTGTCCTCTTCCACCGAGACCCGGGTTCGAATCTCATTGTGATCGATTTATTAGGAATGTGACTTCCTGATGTTATCGGCCATGAGAGGCGTTCCGTGCATGGAAAGTGCCCCAAAACCATACCACGGGTTGACCCAAGCCTTTTGATTGAAATTTGGATAGACGGAGCTCTTTGGAAGTCGTCGATTGTTGTGCTAGCACGAAATAGCAAGTCATCGTGACCGAGAGTTTGAGCATTCAGACTGTTAGTCACCCCAGATAATGCTTTATTTTTCCAGAAAAGGCCGCTCAGCATAATTGCAGTATGACAGGTGGGTTCTGTGGGCGTTGCTACAAAAGACAAAAATATTGTTATGGTTTTGATTGGTTTGTTTCTTTATCGGAAAATCAACTCCTTATGGGTCATTTAATGCCGAAATTTAATTTTCTTGGGAGCTTTGAAGAAATAAAAATATGTTATTCTGCTTTCACAGTTGAATACATGGTAGATGATACTCTGCTTTTGTGCACATGATTGTGTAGACATAATAACTAGAGGCGGTGTTGTGTGTTTTATGCTGTTTCATTGAAATGATATTTTGGAATAAAGTTTGATTTCGGAAACTGTAGGGTATAAATTGAACCAGGAAAAAACACCTTACTGGGGAAATAAAATATAATCAATGGACACTTACGTTTGTCTGTTTTCTAATTAAATTAAATTATATATATATATATATATATATATATATATATATATATATATATATATATATATATATATATATATAATGTTTGTTTCCTAAATATATATGTAGATATAGTAGGCTGATAAAAGAAATTAAATAATAAATAAATAAATATATCTATATATATATGTGTGTGTGCTTCTTAATTATCATTTCACCCCAAGCAAGGGGTAATGCCACTAGTACGCAGGAGGATACTAGGAGCGAAAGTGAAAGAGAAGACAAAAAATAGGGAGGATTGAGGAAAGGACAAAAAAGGAACCGAGTTTTAGAAAACAGGAGATGACGATTGACGTTTCATTTAAATTTATGAATATTGTAGTTACCAGGGAAGCAAGAAAACGAAAGTGAGTTCCACAGGTGGGAAGTGCGAGAAAAATTTAGTAGACCTTCAGACCAAATAAAAGCATGATGAGAAACGATGTTAAAAATCGTAATTTTCTCAACGAGAAAAAAAATATTGGGGGGGTCATTATTTTTAGATTTTTAGTGCATGTCTTTTATTAGTGAAGAAATCTAATAGTCTCGGGCTTGTAGAGGGCCTTTAGAAGGCTTTTGTGAAGACTGTAATCACTGAGTATGCTTAAATTCCTATTTAAGCCTAGAATGTGGGAATTTATTTTAAAAATATATTTTATCACGGTCTTTCGAGGTTCTTGTTGCGATTTAATTGTTGACGTTAAAATGAAGATTTTTAACATAGATTGTCATCGTGCTTCCATTTGCTCTAAGACCAAATAATATACAATGAAAATTATTATTTTTATTATCATTAATATTACCGTTGTTTTTTTATCTCTCGTATTACTTTCATCGACCTACTATACCTACATATAAGAAGCATACGGGAACAATCTATGAGAGAGATTTTGGCGTTGACGTAAGGACAGCACCAGTCTTTTCCAGCTTGCTGGTCGTCGTTCCATAATTTTGACCGGTCATAACAGACTTGATAGCGCACTAGTTTACATTCCTCCTTCATCGAGAGACGATAGTGTCTGTCAGAGTAGTCTCGCATCTAGTTTGCAAGGACACGTTCTTAATCCTAACAGAATCCCTATCACTAACCCGACCCTACTATTAATAGGGTTTAATTCTAGACGTGTTCTACAGAACACCAAACAAGAGAACACATGTCAATAAAATAATGTTACGTCAATTTTCCATAAATTGAAAATGAACACCAACCTCCCACATCAGTGAGAAAGACGTAGCTAATTTAGGCACGTCCTCCGCAGCTTTAGCGAAAACATTTGTGCAAGTTGATATTTTTTCGGTTTCTCTGTAGAACAAAAGTCATAGATTGGGTCTGCCTGCAGTGTTAGAACACCGATCTCTAACACCCGTGTGAACGACGTCGGCCTTAATGGTTCATGTGACTCGTAACAATGTGGTTACATTAATTACATAGGTAATTAACTAATCCAGATAATTCCGCAACAGCATGGTATACTTCCTCGAAAGATGTGCATTTGCGGGATTATTTTCACTGTCTTGTGTTGTTATCTTCATTTTGAATATAAAAATGTCGACAAAATATATGTCATAAAGATCAATATTTATCATCAGTGTTGTTACTGTTGTCAAGTCACTAGTAATTGTAATGCATTAGGATCATGTGGGTACCACATCTACAACAATCATAGAAGCATTTGGGTGTCTAAGGCAAATATAGTCTTGTGGAGTCCATTCCTATGCAGAAGCAAAGATTCTAGCCAGCGATGCTATTAAACCCAGAAGTGAAATAGAAGAAATGAATTCATACCTTTCCCAAGAATATTTGTTATCACGTTGATCATCGAAGTTAACCATCCTCGAGGCGGATCAGAACCTAGATGGGTGACCGCTTGGCAATAATATCAGGTGCTGCACACTTAGATATGCGGTTAACGCAGAACGGTTCGAAGTTCTAATTCCAGACGAGTTATATTCACTTACGTTCAAATGCCTTTGGAAAAGGTAGGAACCCACCTCTTCTTCCCCAGCTTTGGGTTAAGTAGAAATTGTATCAGTAAACTATTATTATCTCCACCACAAATTCTTACAATCTAAAAATATTTTCTTGCTTTAAATAACCCGCAATATGTTGATAAGCGGTAAAAAAAGCGATACCAAGCATCTAACTCTGCCGGAATTCGAACTCAGCTCACTGATTTCGCGTTCTCAGTTGCTAACAACAAAACTAACCTCAATAAATGTTGAAGCATATGTGAAATGATCAACTGTCATTGATTACATATTTTCTCACGCGTTTTGTTTGATGTTTCTCTTCACTTCATATCTCAGACCTTTATTCTAATTTTTTTTTTCAAAATGTCGTCTTCCGTTTTAACAGCGCACATATATGCAATTTTTTAAAAAATGGTTCGGCTTCTGCCTTTTCAGAAAGAAAGTATCGCATACTTTAATTTTATTTTGAAGTTGTTGCTATATATATATATATATATATATATATATATATATATATATATATATATATATATAGGCTTAAAGTTGGCAGTTTTTTTACTTCTCTTTCAATTTCATTTATTAATATGTTTATTTCCCCTTCCCTGATTTTATTCAGATATGTTTCCCTTCATGTCATTTTTGAGTATGTCTTACTATCTTGATTTCTAATTCTTTTTCTGTTTTCTAGCAATCACGTCGTTCTCCTCCCGTTGACATTTTGTCATTTTGATTGGGTTTCCCTCTCCTTTTTTTAAATTCTTCCTTATTTTCTTTCAGGTGTTACAGGCACTTTCGCCTCCTTTTCAAAGAAAGCCTCTGCTTTTCTTTCTTGACGACTTTTAATAAGCTTAGTCAAAAAGATTGTACTGCGCCAATAACCCAAGCACTTACGGCCTACTCACCTTAAAATATTTAATTTTATTATTTTTATTTTGCTGTTCCTTTATTTTCTTCCTCTCATTCGTTATTTTTTGTTATTATTCTATTGTAAATTATATATTGTTAAACCCTTTTTTCTTTCTTGACGACTTTCAGGAAATTTTTATATTTCATAAGCTTAGTGTAGAACGTAGGAAAGATTGAGTTGCGCCAAGCCAAGTAATAATTCTACTAATACGCAAGAGGATACTAGGAGAAAAAAGAAAAATACTTTAGAAGGAACCGGAAACCCAGTCTTAAATAGGGAACAAGGGATAGAACTCTCTTATTCAAAAGATAGGGAGGGTTGTGAACCTGACTATACTAAGTCTGTCTACTACGTTCAGTTATAAATAATGTACTGGCAACGTTAAATTCAAGCAGGAACAAGAAATTAAATTTAAACATCCGGGTAGTGTTATAAAAGATATCGGAAAATATGACACCGAAGTCTAAAGGCTCACAGGAATAGTGAAAGATGCTTCCTCGAAACGAAGCAAAGTTGTAATAAAAAATTCGACATATAAATAAAATTTCAAGCTGCGATTTAAAAAGTCTAATCCGTTACCATTTTTAGAGCAGAAAATCTTCGTCGTCGCCGGCACCCGCTCTCATCCGAGCATCGGGATCGTCATCCTCTCTCCCTGTTTCTCACTCACCACTGGTATCGGAGATGTCTGTGAGTTAAATAGAGTTTGACGAGGCCATTCGCGTGAATTTGATTTTGGTAGACAGCTCTGCTCGACGAAAAAGTCTACAAACTTGGTCAGAAGCGTCTCTCTCGAGACTCAAAGGGGATCGAGAGAGACGAGGTATGACAAACCGAGTTGCATCGGATGCTTAGTCTCTCAATGTCCACCTTGGTTTCACCAGCTCGACTGGCACTGTCCTCTTCCACCGAGACCCGGGTTCGAATCTCATTGTGATCGATTTATTAGGAATGTGACTTCCTGATGTTATCGGCCATGAGAGGCGTTCCGTGCATGGAAAGTGCCCCAAAACCATACCACGGGTTGACCCAAGCCTTTCGATTTAAATTTGGATAGACGGAGCTCTTTGGAAGTCGTCGATTGTTGTGCTAGCACGAAATAGCAAGTCATCGTGACCGAGAGTTTGAGCATTCAGACTGTTAGTCACCCCAGATAATGCTTTATTTTTCCAGAAAAGGCCGCTCAGCATAGTTGCAGGATGACAGGTGGGTTCTGTGGGTGTTGCTACAAAAGACAAAAATATTGTTATGGTTTTGATTGGTTTGTTTCTTTATCGGAAAATCAACTCATTATGGGTCATTTAATGCCGAAATTTAATTTTCTTGGGAGCTTTGAAGAAATAAAACATATGTTATTCTGCTTTCACAGTTGAATACATGGTAGATGATACTCTGCTTCTGTGCACATGATTGTGCAGACATAATAACTAGAGGCGGTGTTGTGCGTTTTATGCTGTTTCATTGAAATGATATTTTGGAATAAAGTTTGATTTCGGAAACTGTAGGGTATTTTGAATTAATGCCATAAAATGTTGGTTGTTTTGTTTTGTTCAGCGTCATATCAACCTCTATGTGTTATTTAATTTCAAAATCTTAATATTTTGAACGCAATTGCATTCCTTCAACTACAGAAAATATTGTGTGTCATTTTGCTATAAAATTTTGGCAATTATACTGTAACATGTATTGCTGGAGATTTTTATTTAAAATGTACTGATGGTATTTTTATATAGAAATAATATATTTTCATAGTATTTTATTTGGGGTGCACTATTTTCCCACAGTTGGAACTCTAGAAGGTGCTACCACCCCTGGTCAAGATGGGTCTGGGATTACCAGCAATTAAGAGGTGGTTCCACGCTCCTCAAAACCTCCAGTCTCCCAATTAGAGGCCTAGCTGCCGGGTGTAGTTTATCGTCGTATCCAGGACTAATGGAAAGCCATGATTGCCCATGCCCGAAAGGGACATGGAACATAGAAGTAGCAGTGGTTTCTTTTCTATATTAACCACGGCTTGCTAACTTCCTCTCTTTATTGCAAATGATTCTACAGTCAACTTTGAGAATTCATTCAATTTCATACCGCTAATTTTATACGTTATTTCAAATTTCGTTTTTCACATCTTTTCTCTCTGTTTTTCAAACTTTCATATTTATCCACTTCCATGGTTGCCACCTATTCTCTTGAGAAACTTTACTTCTACTTGATTCTTCCATTTATTTCTTTTTTGTATTTAACGTACTGGTGGCAACCTTTCATTTCATTCTTCCTGCGATCGCCCATATCTGTTTTTAATGTTTTCTCGCTCGTCTTCTGTCATGGTTTTTAGCTTCAAATGACTTCCCCTTTTTACGCCCAGCTTCACGACGTTCGCTGACATTATCGAGAGAACGAATGCTGCTGAAGAGAGTGTCACTGTCACTGGCGAGGTCACAATTTTCGCCGTTGTATTGCACTTTACTCTATCAATATTCGCAAGGAATATTGGAATATTGCATCGCAAGGATCTTCTAAGTGTGCATGGCCAACCTGGAAAATCAGCGTTGGAAACGTTGTTTTTTATAAATTTGTCACGGCAGAATGCCTTTTTTTTCTTGCTAAACTCCAAAAACTACGCACGTACACATATGCACACGTAACACACATGAATACCTGCACATATGCACAAATACACACACACACACACACATATATATATATATATATATATATATGTGTGTGTGTATGTGTGTGTGTGTGTGTGTGTGTGTGTGTGTGTGTGTGTGCTAAGCGAGAAACAGCGCTGTAAATGTATACAACTGAAGTCAACACAGAGTGTATGTTTCGTGCTTGAACACCATCTTCAGGATATATATATATATATATATATATATATATATATATATTTATATATATATATATATAGAGAGAGAGAGAGAGAGAGAATGAGAGAACTATCTGTGTGTACATATAAGAAGAGTGATTTATTCTACATTAAATATAGCAACTTAAAGCGACAATTACAATTGCATACACACACATATATATATATATATATATATATATATATATATATATATATATATATATATATATATATATACAAAACCTCTCATCTACGCGACTCCTCCCCCATCAACGGACTTTGGATGTGACGGACAAAATCTGCAGGCAAAATAAGAAAGTTTATGCAGGAAAAAAAACTTTCAAATCGTCAGCGATGTATTTCAAAATGTGCGGGCTGAGTGGAACGAGTCGTATTATTTCTCAAAGATGGGTGTACAGCATATAAAGTACGATACATTAACGCTGGCATGAGAAAGTAGCTGAGAGAAATCTATTATTTTTGTTGTTTTGATTAATATATCTATATTAAGTATATATTTATTTGGCATATACACATGTTTATAGTATTTACATTATGATCATAACTACTGGTAGTTGCTATAGTGGTTTTCTAACTCAAAAATAATCCCTTCTCATCTACGGACAATAAGATTTAACGGACCATCCCATCACCCTATTAGTCCGTGATGAGAGATTTGTCTGTATATATCTCATATTGAGTGCTGATGATAATAAAATAACGCCCGATGTAAAATAACAGAGCTAATACTTACATTAATATTAAATGTAAGTGTTATTTCATCACCGACAGCAGACTACAAGGATTGTGCTATCAGAATATATATATATATATATATATATATATATATATATATATATATATATATATATATATATATATATATATATATATTGGATGCGATGTGTAAATTGTCGACCTTTTATAGTTTTAATTTCGCGTTGTTTATTTTTGCTTTTGTTGACTGCACAGTATAGTAGGGTCAGTTGGGTGCCATCTGTGATAAAAAAGTGCCTCTTCACGCAATTCGGTCAGTCAGAAATTTGGGAACGGCATGACTGCTTGGTATCCGCACCTGAGACTCCAATAGGAACATTTCAGGTTATATTTATATCAATCTGTGGACAGTGCAGAGGATTCGAAGAGTTGGATGAGTCTAATGGTGATTACAAAGGTGTTTGGTGTGGTCACTAGTGATGCCTCCATTGATTTTCCCACAGAGCCTCAATCTCAACACAGAGGCCTACATCAAGTGCTTTGAGGAGGTAGTGTTGCCGTGGGTTAAGAGGATGACTGCTGTAAAATCCTATGTCTGACAACAGGATTCTGAACCATGCCACACAAGCAGGAGAACCCGATCATAGCTGTCAGAAAATTTCTGCGACTAAATCACCCCGTACATCTGGCAACCTAACTCCTCAAACTGCAGCCCCCTTCATTATTATGTGTAGGGCGTAGTTGAGCGAAAGACCAACAAAACTCCTTGTAGCACCAAAGATGACCTGAAAGCAAGGATTATGTCAGCATTCACAAACTTAAACAAGGAGACTGTCCAGAAGAGTTTCAGGAGATTCTGAAGTCATATGGAGGCTGTGGTCGAAGACAATGTCGATTTTATCGAATAAATTTACAAGTTAGTATTTCTAGATATTTTTGTGTAATTTTGGTAAAGATATATTTTAAAATGTTGTTATTGTTTTTGCGTAATTCAGACGACAATCCATCCATGGCACCCAATATATATATATATATATATATATATATATATATAGTGTGTGTGTGTGTGTGTGTGTGTGTGTGTGTGTGTGTGTGTGTGTGTGTTTTATGGATATCAACTTTTTTGTACAATCTTTGTTAATATTATTTGGTTTTGAACCTAATACATAGACCCAAAATGAAATTATATTGAAAAATATATTTTTTTAATGCAAAACGGATGCTTGTTCAAGTTTAGGCTACCCATTCACTGGTAGTATATATATATATATATATATATATATATATATATATATATATATATATATATATATATATATTGTTTTTACGGGGTCCTTTTCTGCCCTTTCCCCGTTTTATAAATTTTGCATGCCTATTGATTCGATATCTTTCTTTGATACTCCATACAAATCCGACTTTTCACTGACTACATTTCTCCATCTTGGATTTCCTTTTTTCCTACATCATTCCGGTCAATCGTATCACGTTTGTTATTGTTTTTTTTTTCTTTTTTAATGCCAACGCTGCTGTTCTCCTTTTTATTGCCATCACCTTTTCTCCAAGTTTCACTGAAACGTGATTTTAACAAATGGCAAGTCAACTTTTATGGTTTAGTTTATTCTTTTTCCTACTGTCGTTCCAGATTTGAAAAAGAACCACACTTGTCAAAACAAAAACAAAGATGTTACATATTATAACAGCGCACGTATAAGTTTGCATACGCTTGTTAAGAAATATTAATGACATATGAATATCAGGGAGGTAAATTTTCTTATTCGCGTAAACGTATATCTGGACCTTGTAGGTATCTGTGTATACGTATGCGAATTTTATATAGAAATGTGCCGTGGTTATATATTTATGAATAAAGACAAAATGAAAAATTTTCTTTACCGATGCGTTTCGTCCTCTGATGGATTTTATCAAGGCAAATGTGACGGTAAAGTAGAGTTTCACTTTTATCTTTATTTATATTATTTTTTTACACATTGTATTTATATCTGAATTTTAACACGCGCACTCACGCGCACACACACATACAGACAAAAAAGCAGACCATGTAATAATTTTTTAATCGAGGAGGAAACACCAATTTTATACCGTTCCTTATTTGGTTCTGTCTCTGTGATTCAGTTCACTCTTAAAGTTATCTTGTCAGCGCTGGCGCACTTGAGGACTACAGTGTTTTGGGAGGCGTAGGTGATGTTGGTAGTTGACCCAAGATTCGGCACCATCGAGGAGATTGGGCAGCGGACCAGCTTTGTGGACTATTGTTGCGGTGTTTTTCCTGAGATTCATATTCATCCAGACAGACGCGCTTGACTGAATTTTGTTTTTGTTTTTTTAGTCTCTTGTTTAGCTTTGTAGTATGCGGAAATGATTTATTAACCCCAATATATATATATATATATATATATATATATATATATATATATATATATATATATATATATATATATATAAAGACTTTTATGCTTATACACTCTTTTTATAGATACAAATATTTAAGTAAATGCTCTGTTTATAATAAACAGTATTAGTAACATTTACCGGCCTGAATGTCCGAGAAATTGTCATCGAAAATATGCATCCCCCCGACAGGAATCAAACTTGTATCCTATACGGGACCGTCATATAGCCTGACGTGCTTTTACCGATTTCGCCACAGAGGAGCGTTTCGGTTAGCAAGGTCGGTTTTACTGTTTTTAAACTACAATTTTCCATTATTTTCTCACGTACATTCACATCTACTGCGTATCCAAATGTAAACAAATGACGTCACACATCATTAAATGGACAAAATCCGACAATTATTTTAAGACATTTTTATGTTTATACATTTTTTATATAGATAAGCAATCGGATGTCTAGCCACATTGATCAGCTGCGAAACAATCTGTCTGTGGATGACTATATATATATATATATATATATATATATATATATATATATATATATATGCGAGATATATGCTGTTTTGAATTCACAGTTACCTTTCGCCTATATTGGTTGCCAACCACTGCTAGCTAGTTTCACCATAAAATAAAATATGAAGCAGTGGCTGGTGAGAGAATAGATCTCTCCATATTTCAGAAGGGTATTGTTTACGATAGAAATTAACTCGAACGGAATTCGAACTCGTATCGCTGCTTTATAGTTCTGTGCCTTACCATTACCGAGCGTCCCCATCCTTTTATTTTCGCAAACAACGCTATTTAAATAAACATAATCAACCTCAAAAATTCATACACACATGCACACATTTGGGCCAATCAATTTGAATCTGACTTGTCTCTCCGCCTTCTTAGGTGGATCAAGTTGAGCGGTCATTTTTTGACAGCTGCTCAAAATGAATTAGCCACAAGTGAAAAGATTCCCCGTTCTTCGTTTGGTGTAATTTTTTTATTTTCATATTTAGCCTTCTTTTGCAGTTCGTTGCTGTGGGGGAGTAGTTGATCAAACAGAAGGGTAGATTAGGAATAGAAAGAAAGAAAGAAAGAAAGAAAGAAAGAAAGAAAGAAAGAAAGAAAGAACGAACAATTCAAATAAAATAAAGCTGACAAACAGAGAAGGGAGGGCTAAATAAAGATGCTACAAAATCCAGGCCGATGAGGATGAGACGAAGAAGCGCATATGAAGGGACAAAAAATATAAAATTCAAAAAAGGGGGAATGGTGAAAAGAGTGAGAAAAGGGAAAATAGATTTAAAACGTGAAGAAACTGACGAATTAACAGAAAAAGTACGAATGAATTTGAAGAAAACAACTACGGTCTGAATAAGGCAAATGATGAAAAAGAAAGAAACTGAATGAAAAGTATAACAAGGAGGAGGATTACAAAAGAATGAAAACAAGAATGGAATAGAATGAAGGCAAGAACAAGAACGAGGGTTGCAAAAGGACGACAAAAAGAAGGAAGGAAATGAATGAAGAATATAACAAGCATGGGGAATAAAAAAGGAACAGCAAAAGGAAGGAAATGAATGAAAAGAATAACAAGGAGGATTACAAAAGGACTAAAAAAGGAAGGAACTGAATAAGGAGAACCACAAGAGGGAGGATTTGAAAAGAAGGGGAAAATGAAGGAAAGGAATTAAGGGAAGGATGATTCCAAAAGAAGGAAGAAAAGGAAGGAACAGGATAAAGGGAATGACAAGAAAGATGATCGCAAAAGAACTAAAAATATGGAAGGAATTTAATGAATAGACAGAAAAGATAGAAGGAAATGAATGACGAGAACAACAAGGAGGAGGATCACAAAAGACCGAAAAAAGGAAGGTACTGAATGAAGACAATAACAAGAAAAAGGATTCCCAAAGAACAAATAAAGGAAGGAACAGAATAAAGAGATTAGCAAGAAGGAAAATTACAAAAGAATGAAAAAAAAGAATGAACAGAATAAAGAGAATGATTAGAATGAGGATTGCAAAAGAACAAAAAAGGAAGGAACTGAATGGATAGAATGACAAGAAGGAGGACTGCAAAAGAACGACTAAAAGGAAGGAACTGAATGAATGGAATAAGAAGGAGGATTCCAAAGGAACAATAAAGGAGGATGTGAATGAAAAGAAAAGCAAGAATTCGGATTCCAGAAGAACGTAACAAAGCAAGGAACTGAATAAAAAGTAGGATAATTTCAAAACAACGAAAAAAAGAAAGGAATTTGATGAAGAGAATAACAAGAAAGACAATTCCAAAAGAACGAAAAAAAGATGGAACTGAGTGAAGAGACTAACAAAATGAGGGTTCAAAAAGAAAGAAAGCAAATGGAAAGAACTGAATGAAGAATATAAAGGTGGTTTCCAAAGGAAAGAAAAAAAGGAATAAACTGAATGAAGAGAATAAAAAGAAGGAGAACTTCAAAAGAACGAAAAAAGAAAGGAATTTAATGAATAGCATAGTTATATAGGAGGATACCAAAAGAATGCAAGAGAAAAGAAGGAACAGAATGAAGAAAACAAGAAGAATGAGGGTTACAAAAGAACAAAAAGAAGGGTAGGAACTGAATGAAGAGTATAACAAGAATGAGGATTCCAAAACAAAGAAATGAAAGGAAAAAAAATGAAGCGAATAAAATCAAGGAGAAATGTGAAAGAACGAAGAAACGGTAGGAATTTAATGAAAAGTTTAAGAGGATGGAGAATTCCAAAAGAACGAAAATAGGAAGTAACTGAAGGTAGAGAATAAAAAGGAGGGGGATTTCCAAAGAACAAAAAACAGGTTGGAACTGAATGAAGACATAAGAACGAAAAAAAAAGGAAGTAACTGAATGAAGGGAAGGAAGATTCATAAAGAAGGCAACAAAATGGGATTTAATGAAGAGAATAAGAAGAAAGAAAATTCCAAAAGAACGAAAGAAAAAGGAAGGAACTGAATGAAAGGCGTAACAAGAAGTGTGATTTTTAAGGAACGACGAAAGAGGAAGCAATTTAATGAAGAATATTCTGAAAGACAGGGTATTTTGAAAGAAGGAAAAACATAAAGGAATTAAATGAAGAAAAGAACCAAAAGAAAAGAACGAGAAAAAGGAAGGAAATGAATGAAAAGAATAACAATTTTGTGATGTCAACGAACATTCGTTGCCACTTTTGTAATGTCAACGAATACACATTGTTACTTTCGTAATAATCGGTGTAGTAGAGACTTTGTAATAGCAGATACAACTATAATAACGCCGTTGAACGATACTGGTGTCAGACGCCTTCGAATATCACTCACAATAATAGTACTTGCTCGATAATACTCATTCGCAAAGTAACCACCGAATAGTAATCCGTATAGTGATCAGTATAGAGAAATAGTATAGTGAATAGCGATCCGTATTAGAGGATCGTGTAAAAATGTTTATCCGTATAGGAATAGAGGATAGAATAGAAATAGTGATCAATTAGACGCCACGCTAATTCCTATATATACATTTCCTTTACTATCTCGTGTACTCCTATTCAAAATGGGATCGCCTGTGTTGGCTCCCTGGTGATCTGTGTTTAAATGCCAGTGTCGGTAGTGACACGTTATTCTTATATAACAAACAACAAGGATGATTCTAAAAGAACAATTAAGAAAGGAACTGAATGAAGACAATTGCAAGAAGTAGGTTTCTAAACGAACGAGGAAAATAAACGAAAATACTGAATGAAGATAATAAAAAGATGAAGGATTCCAAAAGAACGAAAAAATTAAATAAATGAATGAAGTGAATAACATGAAGGAGGATTTCAAAAGAAGGGAAAAAAAGAAAAGAACTGAATGAAGAGAAAAACAAGGAGGATTCCAAAAGTAGGAATAAAGGAAAGAACATAATGAAGAGAATAACAAGAAGAAAGATTTCAAAAGAAGGAAAAAAGGAAGTAAATGAATGAAGTGAATTACAAGAAGAAGGTTTCCAAAAGAAGAGAAAAAAGAAATGACTGAATGAGGAGAATAACAAGAAGGAGAATTCCCAAAGAAGGAAAAAAAATATAACTGAATGAAGAGAATAACAAAAAAGACGGATTCCAAAGGAAGAAAAAAAGGAAATGACTGAGTGAAGAGAAAAAACAAGAAGGAGGATTCCAAAAGAAGGAAAAAAAGGAATGATCTGAATGAAGAGAATCATAAGAAGGAGGATTCCAAAAGAACGAATAAAGGAAAGAAATGAATGAACAAAATAACAAGAAGGAGGATTTGAAAAGAAGAAAACAAAGGAAAGAAGAGAATGAAGAGAAAAACAAGCAGGATTCCAAAAGAAGGAAAAAAGGAAATGACTGAATGAAAAGAATAACAAGGAGGATTCCAAAAGCAAAATAGGAAAGAAGTGAACGAACAGAATAACAAGAAGGAGGATTC
>OZ038476.1:86155503-86180503 GCA_964036315.1 Acanthosepion esculentum
CAATGCAGTAAATACTGAAGAGATAATGAAAATGAACGACGAGAAGAAAAAGAAAAATACATTGTTATTAAATAGTAAGGAACATGACTCAAAGAAAAAAAAAACATTTAAAATTAGAATAAATTTGAAAGATGGAAACTGAAGAAAAAAATGATTAACGCAAAAGAGAAATAGGGTTGACAATGACAATGTAAAACAAACCACACGATTAAAGCAAAACGACAAACCCGAAGAAAAAGCGAGGAAGTGAAAGCTGTGATGTTGTGAGGAAGAATTCCTATGACAGCGACAGGAAGGAAGCTAGAGAAAAAAAAATAACAATGTTACAAATCTCTGACAGTAAGTAAAGATGAGAAGAATTGTATTTGATGTGGGGGAACAGGAGAAAGAACAAAATTGTAGAAAGGTACAGAAATGGGATAAAAAATTAAGGTGAATGACAAAACGAAAAGCGAAGGAAAAGAATCTAACGGAGAAAAACGTAGCAAGATGGCTAAAAAAAATAAACAGGAGTGACAACGTCAAAATATAAAGTATGTTTAATCAATAGACAGTGTAAATAGAAAGTATATTAAGGCTAAGATAGACAAGACATAGCAAAATAGCGAACAGCCTTTGTATGAGGGTCGAGACGAAGTCATATAAAATCTATCTGAATTTCTGTGATGAGGATTTATTATTATTTACACTATATATATATATAGAATATTGTTCTCATCTTCATTGTTGTTAAGGCAATATTTTGGCGGTTGTGCCCTCCGACCTCCATCAGGGCTATATCGACCTTGGTAACCTACGGAGGAAGACTGTTCACGTTCTGCTGCCCGTGTCTCGGTCAATGATAAACCGAAATAAAAAGAATCAAGGTAACTAAGTTCAAGTATACACTACCCATCCCAGGGATAGAAATCGCAATTACTACATCACCAAATAAAAAAATAGCCTTTTAAACCACAAGACTAATATCTCGTAGAACAATGCAGGGTAGTGAACTTGGACACTTAAAACTAACGTGCCTGCTGCTTAGCGTTGATGCTGCTGCTGCTGAAGTCTATCAAGTTTTTACTGCTGCTGCGTTTAAAGACTTACAGTTATTTGTCTTTTTTTTCCTTTATTAACGATTCCCATATTGTATTTATTTCTATCCTCATAACCTAGCGCTCAGTAGTAAAGAGCGCGCAATAACTGAGCATTGCTAAAAATAAAGCTAGATGATATCCCTAGACATGCGCAGTGAAACGAGGACAGTCTACCCCCGTAGAGTCCAGTTCAGAATTCCTTGTAGGTTACCCTGATCGATATACACTTAATGAAGGCCGAAGGGCATAACAGGCCAAATTTTGTGATAATAACAAGATTTGGACAATAATCCGAATATAAATTGTGTAATTTAAAATCTAATATTAAATACTGCAAATTTCCTTAGAAATAGCATGAAAATTGACATGGAAAGGTGGGAGCTGTAGGTGATCAATATTTATTCCAACGGCTGGGATTTAAGCATGAAGATCTTAGTTTTCTCATTATAAGCCCTGTAAACTATTAAGCTCGCAATATTAACAACATACGTAGCAGCAGTGGTATGTCAAAGGCAATATAGCCTGGGGGGGGACCCAATTCTCTTTTGTCTGATTTTGAATTCAGTGTTTTCTTTATAACTAAAACCTGCACATGCTACGTAAACAGATGAATAAGCATCATTCTGTTTGTACTTCATTTGTAAGAGGGAAGTTCTACTCAAACAAATTCTACCCAAGAACCGCTGCGTTGTCGAACAGACTCCCGAGTCGATGCTTTCCCAAAGACTACAATATTAACTTATTCAAGCTTAGGGACAATCGTTATCTATCATCCATAGCCTCATAATCTCCACTTTCAACTTCTTCCGTAACGTCTATACCATACACTCCATTCAGTAACTTGAGTGGCTCTTGAGTCTTATATTGGGCGAGCAGTAGTAAAAAATAAATGAGCAATTAAATAACGACTGGGTTCGTTTACAACGGCCTGGTTGCTAATCGAGCCAGTAGCTAAGTGGAAATTTGTACCTTACGGGTACTTCAATCATTCTACGTGTAAAAAATAATATAGTCATCTACAGAAAGACTTTTTCGCTGTTTCACAGCTCATCAGTGTGGATAGACATCCGAACGCTTCAAGCCGGGACCGAAACCCGACCGATTTGGCATCAGTCGAAGATTCTAATACCTAGGCTTTCGATACCCGAAAGAGAGGAAGGCGAATTTTTACGAGAGAATTCAATCCAATTTGGAGAGTCTTGCATTATCAGCAGTATTATTTATTTTTCTGTTTATTAGAATTTAACATTTAATGAAATATCTGAACTTGACGTTTTTTGTAATAACTTCTTTGTGAGGTCGAATTTTGGACAGACTTACTCTTCACGTTCTTCTCCCCCACAGTGCTCCACCGATATAATATGGAATGGATTAAGTCCGACAATTATTTAATATATTTTCTGTATATTTTACGTTTAATAGATACAATTTAAGTAAATAAATGCTTTTTTTTCTAAATAAACAGTGTTAATTGCATTTATCGGCTTGAATGTTCGAGAAATTTTATAGAAAATATCCATTCTCCGACAGAAATCGAAACTTTTATTCCAACTAGAATTCGAACTCAGCTCTCTGATTTCACATTTATCCGTTACACTACTACACATCCAAGCTTGCAGTGCTTGGCATTCCCAAGCGGTCACCCATCTAATTACTGACTAGGCTTGACGTTGCTTAACCGGTAATCTTATATTGTAATCAGGTAGTATGCTATGTTTTAAACCTATCCCATAACTCCATTATAATTCTTTTATACTATTGTTAACCTAATAGTAGGCCCAAGAGAAACTCAAGGCAGAGGGTTTCTAAATGAAACAGTTTTAAAGGCGTTAGAAGAAGAAGTTAAAAATGCATAAGATTAGGATATGTAGGATACATAATAGTTGATCCCAGACTTGTTGAGGTTTAAGTTCATAGTGATCAGGAAAATCTGTGTACATTTATCGAAGTCAGTTGTTAACCTTTTCTTCCTCAGTGCCCATTTTCAAATATTTACCTGATCTGGTGATCCATATTTTAAATTTATACTTATAAATGGAGCAACGTAAATGCAACGCAGTTCGTGTCACGTGGTTATCACCGGAAGTATAATTCAGCTGGAATAGATAAGCTGTAGTCACTGCGTCAATTCATTGAAGTTGCCGAACTTTAGTTCAGAGGTTTTTACTCGATAGAAATATAGCATATTATGTATCTATATTTTAAAAATGTATCTCCAAAGTGTATCTAGATCAATGATTTCAACTTTTTTTTTATCTCAGGTGACGCTTGAATCTATATTTAAACTTTCGCCGGACACTTAAATTATGACGATTTATTTAGTAACACAAACAAAACAATTTATTATCATTTGTAATAAAAAATAATAATTACAGTTCTTAAAAAAATACATTTATTTATTTTTCTGTTTATTAGAATTTAACATTTAATGAAATATCTGAACTTGACGTTTTTTGTAATACCTTCTTTGTGAGGTCGAATTTTGGACAGACTTACTCTTAAATTTTCTTCCCAGGATTCTAGCCGTGATCGATTTTTGTTTTTAATATAGTTTATTGCAGAAAAGCTAACTTCGCATTAATATAACGTTGAGAACGAAAGAAGTATTTCTGTTGATATTTTTTGTAATATTTGGAAATTCACCTTTAAGCAAGAGAAAAGTAAAAACTAACAACGATGCAAATGCCTGACGGTAAGTAAAGATATGAAAAATGTTGTTTGATGTTGGGGAACAGGAGAAATAACAAAATGGTAGAAAGGTACAGAAATGGAATAAGAATAAATTAAAGTGAATGACAAAACGAAAAGAGAAGAAAGCCGTATAAAGTATAAAGGAAGAAATATCTTTTTTTGAATATTTCATTTGCAATCCTCTGTCATTTCTTTTTTTAACAATGATATACCCGTATAATCAGTTTGAAAAGGTTTTAATTTCGTTATGTATACTTCAATAAGTAAACTTCTTTCGAAAATATTTTAATTAATGACTCTTAAAAATTTTCACGGATCGCCTACGATCATTTCACGGCTCACCAATGTGCAGCGTCTCACCAGTGTCAGGTGGCTTACCACTCTGCAGCGGCTCACCAGTGTGCCGTGGCTCACCATTATGTAGCGTCTCACCATTGTTCAGAGGCTCACCGGTGTGCTGCGGCTCACCGGTTTGCCGCGGCTCAAAAGAGTGATGTGGCTCACCATTGTGCAGCGTCTCACCATTGTGCCGCGGCTCACTAATGTTTCGCGACACACTGCTTGAAAATTACTGATCTAGGTAGAAGGCAAACATATGCATATATAAAATGATGAAGCTCAAACCAGTAAAGATTTGTGGCACATGTGATTTTTTAATGCCATGTCCCTTCAAGATGTACTCGATAATAACTTTCCACAGATTTCTTTTCTTTATTATCTGGGAATTGTCAAGGCTCTATTGTATTTGCGGAGTGGTTTCCCGTTGCCTTCTTCACGGTTCTAAATTCGGTGTATTCCTTCTCGCTATCATTGTCTGCAATGCAAGATCTGATATCTGTCTTCCCTGCTTCCGCACCCTGTTTTCTATAGCCAGTGAATGATGAAGAGAAGGTGTGCCGACTTTCCTAAGAGCTTTAGTGTAAAAGTGAATGCAAGAAATTTAGAGCGATATTTTAAATCGGCTCGCCGATTCAAATTTCCGCGCCGATAACTGTATATGTGATAAGAAGTAAAATTACACAAATCCGGTAAAATGGTACATAAGTAAAACGTTCTTTGAACAACTGTCGCCCTCTTTGAGAGTTTACAACATTACCAAGAGGGTTCTATCGCCCACGTTGAATCTCTCCGATTTTAAGAAAATTTATTTGTGTCCATCTTGTATGGAAACAAAATAGAAAAAAATGAAGAATTAATTATAGTACAAATGAAAGTAATGCCAAATTTAAAGATGACATTTATGCGGCCGCCTTTCCACATCATGTGGACGTTCTCAAGCAAATATATCATCATTTATTAATTATGAAATTAATTAGAGAAAATAAAAAAATAATCTCATTGTTGATTTAACTTGAGGTTGTAATCAAGTCAGTTCATTTTATTTAATATTGACTATAAAAGAAAACTACGCGCTATTTAAAAAACGTAAACGTAAGGAATAGTTTGTTCGTAAGATTGGTTAGGTTAATTGGTTCACCACTCTGACCCATCTTACTTAAATATGCCAGATTCACTATTCTAACATTAATTTTTTTCCATTGAAACAAAACCAAAAATCGGATGTTGACTCTAATATACCATGGGGTGAAACCAGTTGCAATATTTATTCATGCATAAAGAACATGCTTGAAATAATTGCCAGTTCTATGATAAGCTGGTGCAAAAATATCAATTACACAAGATAGAAAATATCAATAACACGAGTGTCGACTGCAGCGCAATAATTAATGTGCTTATCTCCGAAGCCATTAACAGTGAAATGATTTCCTATCTTTCCTTTCATCTATACTTACTCTCACGTATTTTGTAATGATTATATTGTTTTCTTCTGTTTCCTTCCTGGTCTGCCACACGAATACTTGCCCAACGCTACTAATTTTTTATTCTTTTGATTTTAATCGTATGGTGTATTTGACTTTTCCATTGTCAACACTAATTCTCTTTCGCGTCAATACCTGATCTGTGGATGGTGTAAGGAGGGTGGCTCGCAATGAGGAATCGGCGTGGAGCGTTCGAATTCTGGTCGAGTTCATTACATTCATTTACTCGCAAATACCCTTGGGAAAGGTATGAATCCATCTCTTCAGTCAGCGCTCTGTGTTCAATTCAGGCTTGCACCTGGAAAAAATTGTTATCTCCCAAAAATGTTTAATGAAATTTTTTCTGACAGGTTCATGTAAAAAATATAGAATCAGGAATCTTAAAATTTAATATCTGATTTAGCAGTTAACTGACTGGTTGATATTAATCCAGAATTGGATCCCAAACACCAGACATCTGTTTGTCTGGTTTTGGAATCGTTTGAATTTCGGTCCTGTCACTGATTCTGTCTAATCAATTCTTGTTCTTTTATTGTCCTCACTCTTTAATAATTTTAAGTTTTCTTTCAGATTCTTTCTTTCACATGCAGTCAACCACTTGCTTCTTAATGGCTTTATTGCCTTGCTTGGAGGGTATGATTAAAATAAAACTGTAAATCATTTCAGGTTTCTTTTTTTCTTTTCTTTTTTTTTTGTTGCTTTCAAATCAACATTTGATTTCAATCCGCCATCTTCTATCTTCTTAATACCTGTTCTTTTATTTTCTTCGCTGATTATTAATGATGTTTGTGTTCTCAGATTATTACACTCTCAGTTACTCTTTGTGCTTTAGTAGTTTCCTCGAGTTGTTTGGGATGAAATGATAAAGATAAGGCGCAAATCATTTCAGAGAATCACCTCTATAAAATAAAGCTATTACTTATCAATAGTTATGCATAAGTAAAATCTACCTTTTCTTAGAATTGTAGATGATTTAGACCTCTTTCCGTTAGCAAGTTTACGATTATGCTTACACGATTCCTTTCGTCCATGCTTTCAAGAGAAATGTTTAAGCGCAGTGTACTTTCTAGTGGCACCATGAAAAGTTAATTCATTAGTAGAGTCACAAATCTCTTCTTCATCCCTTTCATAATTGTTGCTCCAGCAGTTGCTACTTAAAACCAATATTTAGTGATAACTCTTTTGTCTTTCAAACAATTCAAACCATAGAGACGAATATGTTTGCATCTTCTTTGTCCGCTAAGTGATGTTAATTTGAGCTATTCTTCCCCGGGAGCTTTATTATTAACATATCTACACAACAATGCGATCTGATCACATCATTTATCTCACATGACTCATCACAAGCAATTGAATATTCTGCAGCAGAATAAATATCGTGTATTTGATGTTCAGTAATAGATGAGGCACTATTTTTTAATTGTTCTTAGCAAGAGAGGGAATGCTTTTAACTTGTTAATTACCCCTTTTTGGAAGTTGGAAAATAAATCAACAACAATTCTTAAGAACATATCTTCCGGGTGTTCCCCATTTCTAAGACGTTTTCCTCGATTTACAATTTCTTTCGTGGAAAGAAAACTAACTTAGACAATTTTGAATCCTCATATATGGCAAAGAAATGTTTTCCTTGCAGATGAAGAGTAAGCTTAAAGCAACATGTTCATCTATGACCTAGTATAGAAATAAATGCGATATTGGAGAAATGACAGTAAGGTTTTAACAGCAGCAACAACCACAGCAGTAAAGAGAAGCCTCAGAAGGTACAGTCAAGTGTGACAAACACCGACAGAACACATTAGCAGGCGGGTTAGAGTCCAAGTTCTTTACTCTAGATTATTCCACGAGACAATAGCCTCATGAATTAAAGTGGTTCGTGGATTTAGTGACATAGTACGTTTGAATTCACACTATGAGCCGGGTAACTCTCTGGAACTGGAGCGAGCATTAACAAAGTGGTACTAAAATAAAACTAAAGACATCCTCAGATATGGAATCGTAAAGAGAAAAATCTACCTCCGTCGATTAGATAATGGGCTCTGTTCGAAATTCTCTATATAATAAGGGGCACAGCGGCGGAGATACTGTAATAATATGAATAAAGATGAAGACGATAATGTACATGAAATGGATGTAAATAATGATAACACTTCATCCGAGAAACAGGTATATAGTTCGACAGAAGGATCCTGAGAATGCCATTGATGAAACATGTGAGTAACGAGGAAGTTTTAAAGAAAATGGAAACAAAATGGACTTATAAGTAGTCTCAGAAGGAGGCAATTGAAATTCATGAGACACATAAAGAGGGAGGCGGGCTTGGAGAATTTGACTCACACAGGACATACTGAAGGTAAGAGGAGCAGATGGAAGCCGCGTGTGACCTACTTAATGAGCTTATATATATGGATGAGTGAACAGGGAAAGAAAAGGATGGGATGGAGACAAAAATTACTTGAAGCCACGAAGGAAGTTGTGGATATCCACGATCGCTTATGTTCTGACGAAACATGGCGCTTTGCTTAAAATTAGCTCGACTTGTTTTTCTGATTTTTATCCTTCATTTTCACGATCGCTCTGTTACACTTTCACCAGCTGAACATTTAAAAAAAAAAAGGTGTGTCTTTTCAAATAAGATTTTATGAATAAAGGTTCTAGTTTTCTCTTCTTTCATAACAGATTAAAATCAGTGGTTAGCCAATTGAATTTTCACCAAAAACGAACATCTCTATCCAAACTGCCATTTTTTCTTTCTATTAGATTCGAAATAATCGCTTTAAATGGGTCATTTTTTAGATTGCAAAAAAGAATAATTGATTGTTACATATATTCAGTCGTATTTTTTTATGCTTTTCTACGAATAATCTGGAAGAATAATCTTTCGTAGCATTTTATTTGCTTCTTAGTAAGACTGTGAAACTGTTGTCTAACGTATTTGAAATTTTGAGATGGAATGCCAAATAGACAAGAACGGGCATGTACGACATGTTCTGTTCACTTTTAATTATGGTTGCAAAGCTTCTCGGGACATTTGTGCTGTGTACGGAAATTAAATACTTCAAAAAAAGGTCAATGTTAAGTTGTATGTTATAGATTATCTTTCAGCCTGTTTATACATATAAACAAACTGAAAGAGACAACTGAGCTAAAAAAAAAAACCTGTCCGGCGATACAGTCTGATTATTCAATATTGAATAATCATGCTATTGTCTCCATGACGCTAACATGACCAAACATGCAATTAAAGAGATTAGTTGGGAAGTTCCACCACACCAACATTATTTTCCTGGTTTATTCCCTTAACACTGCCTCCTTTTCCGTCGCTTTCTAAAAGAATTTAGGGGTGTTTCATTCAACAACGATGTGGAGCTTAAAACGTGGCTTGATGAGTATTTCGAGTCAAAACCTAGTAATTTCTATCGTCAAGGTATTGATCAGTTAGTGAATCGTTGGCAGGAGGTCGTAAACAATGAAGGGGAATACCTTGTTAAATAATTCATCAGAATTATTCATAAATAATGAGTATGAAAAGAAATTATAAAAACGAACGAACTTATATGACAAATTAATAGAAAAATGAAAAAAAGAACAAATGAATCGAAAAAAGACGATTCGAAGTGAAAATTAATTGTTAAAGCCTTTGCTGGAACCAAAAAATGAAACTATTATTAGATTACTAATGATAACCAATCTTTAAAAATACCCACGAAATCCAACGCTAAATACGCCGCCGACGATAATATATTTCTCTTCCCATAATTTTTAATATAACTAATAATCGAATATAAACACGCTAAGCTATAAAACAATGGCACCGATATCTAGAGTACTTAAAACGATTACTTGGTCACTTATTTAATTGCATCATTTTACTTACAATTATTGCTACATGACGCAAGCCACAGTCAATTAATTATTCAATTAGCTGTAAATAGTACCTATTGTAGCCATCTGCCGCTTATATTCTTGCAATATTTTAACATTTTTGTAAAATTTTATAAATTGATAACTTTAATAAAAGCATTTCCCTTTGTTCATTTCACTGTAGATAAAATGGCAGCAATTTTTCTAAACTGAATTATTCAATGTCATCTTAATCTTCAGATAACTATTCGTCCATGAAAAAAGAAAAAACGCACCATGGCATTTTAAGGGGAAAATTTCGATAGAAGTATTACAAGGAAATTGTTTGTTGTATGCAATAAAAACCTAGGCAGGCCAAGTAATGCAACACATTTGCATAATAAATCTTTAAAATAATTTGCGTTTTTATAATAAATTAAAATTGAACTTAATATAAATTCATAATAAATTATAATATATTTGCATCATTTCAATTTTTGACACTCGATTTACAGCTTTCAACACACTTTGATATCGTTTGAAAAGTAACGTAATAATCAATATACTGTTTTAAATAAATTATCAAATAAGTAGCGAAGTAACTGTTCAAAGTAATACAGATAAACGAAATAACTTCTTTGTAATTTGTTTGCGTAAATACAATTCATAAACTCACGGGCCCATATCTTGAAGATTACCAGTATCAAGGCGGGCAATTCCATAAGTCCTGAGCAGTTCTCTAATAGCTACGTAATTATCTGCAACAACTGTAGCAAAAATATTTTTCAGAGCTCCTAAGAAAGGAGAGGCAAAGGAGTCGTGTGCGTTTAAGGAACTGATAGGTTCCTGAATCTTTTCATAGGTCAACTGAAAAAAAAACTGTTATGCAATTTACTACTTAAGTGTAAGAGAAATATTTCGATTTTGAAAACAATTATGACTGGCAATGAATACTTTACATTTATTTTATGTGGAATTCTAAAAATTGTGGATTAAGTAAAATAAACTAGCGTTAACGTCGGCAAAGGCAAATCTTCATATAAAGGTGAGTATATGGCAATAGAATCGTATACAATTAGTTCGTTCCGGAAGAGCAAATGATTGATTCGAACAAGTACTGCACTCTAGCAAACTGAAAGAAGGAATGGATAAACAAACTGTAAAGAGAAAAACGTAGTACAATATTAGTGTTATGGGAACTTAACCATAATAATAATGGACTATTTCGGACATTATAAATACTGCGCCGCAAGAGGGACCAGGGAGGATTATTGTAACAACATTAGAATAGTGATACTTGTCGAGACAACATAGTTCACTCTAACCAAATCTGATAGTCATTACTAATACTACTTCGTTGTATATATTTCTGTTTGTAATATATCTGTGTTATTCCATACCTGTGTTCGAGTTATTCTTCATTGGTTCTACATTGGACCATCACAATTAGGGAATTTGAAAATAGTTGCATACTTCAGCTTTATGCATTATAAGACAAACAACAAAAGCAGAATCATTAGCATTAGTATATCTATCTCTTCTATCCGACAGGGTGTCGTTTATACTGAAGTTCATAATTTACTTAGGGAAGCTTGCAAAGAGGGAATATGTGTTCTACTCGAGCTTTCACTTGAGAACGAGGAACAGCATCCTTTCATTTTTGTATCACATTATAACAAGTAAAAAAAAAAGGGTTTTGTATGTCAACAGCGAACAAAAAGAGAATGGATAGCACAAAATGAGAATTGAGTATCAATACCAGGACTCCATACTCAGAATTCCTTCCTTTGTGTCTGGTGGAATACGAAATGTCCATTACGAGTTAGTGGAACATAAAACGTCCATCACTGCAGATGATTATTGTCGGCAGCGTCATCGAAAACGTCTGGATTTGCTAAGCGGAAAGGGTGTATTCTCTAGTGTGACAATGCAAGGCCACAAAGCCAAGAAAAAGAAAAGATCTTTATTGTGAGACGTCCTTTTACATCAACTACTACTCACCAGATTTAACACTTAATGACTTTCATTTGTTTCCATTACTAGAACATTTCGGAAGAGGCAGGACACTCAGAAAAAAAAAGTGGAAAACAGTTTTTCAAACATTCGTCGGGAAAACATAAGGCTTCATTCATTAAAAATCAAGATGAAGCCGTTTCTGTATTTAATTATATTTTTTACCAGAGGTCCTGAATGAAGTTGGAAGATGCGAGACGAAACCCCAAATCAGTTGGGCGTATAAGTGAATCTATGGGTGAACGTTGGTTATGTTTATACTTAACTCTATAAATAATCATTGGACTGTTTATACTTAAAAAATACTTCCTCTCCAAGCAAGGCAATAAATCCACTAAGATGCAAGAGGTTACTGAGTGTGAAGGAATATGAGAAAAAGAAAAGCATTATTGAGACGGAAGAATAAAATAACAAGAATAACAGAATGACATAGCATTTAAAATTTTGGTTGGAAAGCAAGATGGCGGAAGAGAGTATCAAAAGCAAGAATTGTTAGACAAGAAACTGTTAGCATAGAAATTACGGTTACATCTTTCAACTGATGAGACCCAGTTGCCAATCTAGAACTGCGTTAAATTCGTATGTTAGAATTTTTTTTTTAAGCGTATGACCCCAAGCAATGCTGGAGGCCACTATCACGCAAGGGGTTATAGAAGGGTTGGAGGAAGAGCAGATAGGAGTGGTAAAGGAGAGGATGTGGAGAAAGAGAAAGACAGTGGGTCGATCAAGGCAAGGGAGTTACAGAAGATTTGGAGCGAGAGCAGATAGGAATGAAAGATGAAAGGATGTGGAGAAGGGAAGTGGATAGATCAAGGCAACTGGAGATGTCGATTGACGCTACACTTAAACCGTTGGAGATTGTATTTGTCAGGGAAACAGTAATAGGGAAGGGAGTTCCATAGGCGAGATGTGCGAGACATGAAGCTATTGGAGTAGAAAAGACGTATACATCTAACAGTTTCAACGGTGTAGGGGTGGGAACGGGATGCCAGCCTCGTAGGACGTTTAAATTCACGAGGCCTAGGGACAAGCGAAAGCAGCTCCTCGGAGCAATTACTGTGAAAGTATTTGTAAAAAAGACAGAGCGAGGCAACATCGCGTCTGTGAGAGAGCGACTGCAGACGAATGACAGATCAGGGCCAATCACATTGCATATCCGTCAAGAACCCTGAGGCAAACAGCAGGGGCCCCAGACCATATATGGCAGCAATACTCCATGCAAGGGCGAATGGTCGATTTATAGACTTGGAGGATCGATTCCGGGGAGAAAAATTCCCTGGCTCGGCACAGGGAACCAACTTTCCTTGCGGTGGATGATGCAACTGACTCGATGTATTTGTTCCATCTCAGATCAGCGGACAGCGTGAGACCGAGCAGCCGCAGAGAGGAGCTCTCGAGAAGTTGGTCTTCAGACTTTCTAATGGGATGCAGGGACGGATCCTTGTGGTGGTTAATAGAGAGCAGTTTTGTTTTAGAGGCGTTAAAGTTAACCATCCATTTCTCGCCCCAGTTCACAACCGATTGGAGGTCCTTTTCAATTTGAGCTGCCAGATTAACTTTGTCAGCATCACTAGATTTGTGTTTGAGGCAGGAGTAAATTGTGGTGTCGTCAGCGTAGATGTCGACTTGGGAGTCTATGGCGTCAGGAAGGTCGTTTATAAATATGAGGAACAGAGTAGGGCCTGGAGATGAATCCACTGAGAACGACCTTCAATTCCCGTTTTGACAGGAATTATTGTATTAGGTCAAACAAACGACCTGTGATACCATAACCCTGGAGCTTGCGAAGAAGGCCGGCATGCCAAACTCTATCAAACGCTTTGGAGATGTCAAGGGCCACGACACGAGCTTCACCGTTATTATGGATAGCTTGTTAGACAAATTCAGTGATGGCCGTAAGCACATCGGCAGTAGATCGGGCAAAGCGGAAACCATACTGCTTGTCTGAGAGCAGATCATGGGATATCAGATGATTAATCACTTCGGTGTTGATAATGGCCTCGAAGACTTTGCCGAAGAGGGGTAGGAGACTGATAGGACGGTAATTGGAAGGGTCGGAGGGGTCACCAGAGTTCTTAAAGACAGGAACAATGGTTGAGTACTTCCAGCAGTCAGGAAAACAGGACTCCTTGAGGCAGCGGTTGTATAATTTAGAGAGGGCAGGCGCCAGTCCAGGTGCGCATTTCTTCAGGACAATGTCTGGTATCCCGTCACCACCAGTAGTCTTGTGGTGATCTAAGTTAGAAATAATGCCCAATACCGACGACGATTTACCCATAGATATGTGAGAATCTTTGTACAGATGATGCAGTCGGCATAGCGCTAGGAAAGATATTAATAAACACCAAATACGAAGTGGATGGCAACATTCATGCTGAAGACCTTGCTGAAGAGATGCAGGATATTCTGAATTCGTCAGGAGACCGTGGTTAGAGCCAATGGCAATTTTATTGAAGAAAAACAATTTTTTGTGTAGCTTTGGTTTACATATCTATTTTTTCTTGTAATTTTTTTGTGTAATTTAGACGAAAATCTATCCATCTTAACCAATATATATATATATTATAATTATTCACTCAGACATATCTTAAAGAAACCATGCTGCCAAAATATACGCACAATATATATATATATATATATATATATACATACATACATACATATATATATACATACATATATATATATACATACATATATATATATATGTACATACATATATATATATATATACATACATATATAGATACATACATATATATATATATATACATACATATATATATATATACATACATATATATATACATACATATGTATATATACATACATATATATATATATACATACATATATATATATATATATATATATATATATATATATATATATATATGTATATATATATATATATAAATATATAATTTTCAGATAAGATGAAGAAAATGAATAAAAATACAAGAGGAAAAACTATCCTTAGCCGACGCATTTCGTCCTCTAGGGCAGTTAACCTAAATTCCGCGGGAAGGCAGCGTATACTTGAAAATGTATTCGAGGTAGTGGAGATGTCGCAAATGATATGGCGTTTTGCCATGTGGAAAGTTTGATTTAAGCCATCCACTTTCGAGATAAGAATCGTACTGCCTATCGTTTGTTTCAATCTCTTGTTGATTGTCCACTTCCCGTATTTATCCTCATTCGTTGTTATTTTGATCTGTTTTTACCGTCGACACGTGCAGGACCCATTAGCATCGGAGTGACCTGAGTCTCCATTGTTTTGTTTTTTCTTTTCTCGCTCGCCTTTGGAAATCATTTTGATTTGATTGTCACTTACAAACATCTACTAGTTTTACTACTGCCATATTATCCAGTCAACTGCTTTCTCTTATTGAAGTCAGTTATAGACATTATAGTGACTATAGAATTTATATGTGTAAATATACCTGTAACCAATATTATCTTCTCTGATATTGATAATACCTATTCGACCTACAGGTTGACTTGTACATTAGTCACTGCGACTATAATTTTTTTATCATGGCTCTCACTCCAGCTCACCAATATATATTTTTTAAATTAAATTAAAAGTTAATGGAGTTTCATTTTTCTATGTAAATCCATTGTGAATTGATTTCCCTACGGAAACCAAAACAAAATATGCTCATAAGATTTTATACACTTCTTAAAATGTATGGAAGTAATAATAAAAACTTAAATTCGTAATCTGAAGTGATTTTGCTATATCAAAATCGATTAAGAAGTTCGAGTTACAAATTTTAAATTTATTTTATTTGTTTTTAAATTTTAAGAAATCATGTCGTATGTGGTTTTGTTTTGGCTTCCTTAGGGTGTAGAATTTACATAGGCAACTGGACCATCCTATTAACTTTTATAAATTTTTTTTATTTTATTTTTATACTCTATTACATAATCTATAGAAATATGAAAAAAGAAATACTGGTCACAGCTCCACCCAACCCACGAATAACTGGAGATTAGTACGCGGTGATATTTCAAAATTCGAAGAATTTTAACAGACTGATCAATCTGACCCAATTATATAAAGTTATCCGTGTTTGATATTTGACGTATCTCTCAAAATAACTCCACTATAACTTTATTTATTTATTTTCTATCAATTTATACCTTCTTGCAAAAGGCCATTTCACGCATTCAGTTCTTCGTATATTTTGGGGCATTTAATATATAACTGCTACGACTAATATTATAAATTCTACCACATAGAGCGTCATCCATTAGCGAACATGTTTTAAAGCCTTTTCTAAAAAGTTCCATCATGAAGGGATCCTCCATTATAATTGCTTTGTTCCAGTAAAGTTCATATTTACAGTTGGTATTTTCTAAGCTAACGATGTCTCACCTTCACATCGTAAGCTAGTCCTGTACGCCATTACTATTAGCATCCATAATGAGTCCACTACTCATAAGTACTTATAAATTAAGCTTTATAGTTACTGATATTTAATAAAGTTAAGTCTAAGAACGGCCCAAGACAAATGCGCTGAGAATAGGCTGTGATTTATACAATCATTTTAAAAGTAGAATGAGCAAGCCTGCTTTGAATATTAGCATTTAAGAGTCTAGCTTTTACGTAAGTATTTCGTACTAATTTTAGCTTAGTAGAACACTGTGCTAAAAGTGTGGAAAATCCTGTAAGAATTGAACACACTACAATAGGAAAATGTATTTAATAACGTGTCTTGACTGCATAAGGTCTCGTGGGACTGTCGAAGACAAGTCAGTTGTCGGAAGAAAGCAAAGTACGTAGTTTTTTAAAGTGTGGATGGTGTGGGCTTAATCAGGCAATCCCCACAAATGTTTAACTATAGAATCAAAGATTAGGTTGTCCAGAAAATAATGTCCGATTTTAGAATAAACATTTTAATTGTGTTCTAATATTTTTCTATTTGCACAAAAATATATTATTCATTCCTAATTATTGATAGTCCTGTGTATGACGATAAACTACATCCTGTAGCAAGGCATCTGATCGGAGATTAAAAACACAAGTCGAACAAAAACCCGCCTCAAAATATAAGCATTTCAACAATATCGGACAGTTTCAAGAAAATCGACACGGTGAAGAAACTCGCTAAATGGATTTAACATGAACTCAGTGGAATTCAAAGACATCAACATTTTGAAGTGTGTCCGATGCCTCATCTTCGAACGATCCGTTTCTTCATCGAATAGGGACGTGTGATGAAAAATAAATCCTTTTTTGAAAATTGTAAACGAGGGGCTCAGTGCTTTAATAATGACGTCACATCTACACACTATTCAAAACCGAAATTACACCAACAGAAGATTATGGCAACGGTCGAGTGATCCATCATTAGTGTTATATACTACAAGTTTCTGGGATCTAATCAGAGCATCATTACCAAAGTTTATTTCCAGCTGTTATATGAAATGCACATTCAGTTAAGCAAAATGCGACCAGACTGGTTACTATATGTTACCAGAATAACACAGTAGAAGCTCACCGATTTTGGATACGAAACTTTGCCTCATCTCCCATATTTCTCTGGTCACTTTTTCAAGCAGCTTAAAAAAAATTAAGCCAAAAGACATTCCGTTGAAAACCCTTAGTTTTATCGTAAATGCATGTAAACCTCTCATTCGATGGCAGAAATACACAGATGTTCAGGGTTCCCACTGTTTAAATACATTAATTCAGGAATAAAAGTTGATTCTAAAATGGGACATTATTTTCTGAAAAAGCTAATACAACTGATTTAATTAAACACTATTCAATGATAATGTTATCATTGATTACTGTTTAATTAAACACTAATTATGATAATGTTATCAGCCATTAACAAAAACTTTGTATAAGTTAACATATTTTCTGAAATAAATTCGTCTTTTATTTAACTATTCTCTGACTGATTCAGTTGCACATTAGCTTCATTTGCAATGGTCTTCAAATATTGACGGCCGTCCGTTGTGAAAATAATATCACCAACCTGCAGATTTTGTCAGAACCGAATGACTTTTTTTCAAGTATTGGTTTTGTCAAGAAACTACTTCAGCTTATCTATACCTCAACCTTCTTAATGCGTACAATACGCGGAGAGAAGAAAATTTTTGTCACAAGAACGTCAAATACGCTAAGAAGGGTTTCAATTGTCCGAACAAATTTTCTAATATTAATGACTTTTTCTCTATGTTTTCAATAACGTATCACAAACTTGTTAAAATATTCAGTTTTTTATTTCATTAAATTGAACATGATATATATTTTAATCTGTCGCAGTATCATTAATGAGCCCTTGGGAAGTAAGGTAACCCTACAATACGAAGAAAGAAATAGGTTAGCCGTTTTTTTAGTAGCTGTGATGTATTTGGGAATCATTATTTTGAAATTGGAAATATGGATATGTTTAATGTTTCTCTAATATATATATTTATATCTATGAGTTATTGACAAAATTCAGGCACGCACATACATACAGTCGCCACAAAATATGAACACGTGATATTTACCCGACCAATGAAAACAAATGGAATATAATTCGAAATACCAAAACATTGTTCGTGTTCTCGTCTTTCCCAAACAAATTATGGTGAAGTTATAATAAAATAGCGAGACATGTCAAACGGTTTTTCCTATTTGTTCTTTATTTAATGATACTATCATATATGTCATTTCATTTATATGACTGTAACTTTCGGTTTATTTTAGTTTTATCTCATTAATCCAATAAGTGATTGAATAAAAATAAAATCTTTTTTTTTTGTCGATAGATTAAATAAATTGTAAGTTTGAAATTTCCTGACGGATACCCTGATTGATAAATACCCGAAGAAGACCGGAGAGCACAGCAGCCAAAACATCGTGATAAAAGCAAGAACATTTTTTTTTATTTCCCAGAATATATTTCTGCCAAAACAAGCATAAGAACAGTTCAACTAACCTTGATTCCTGACCAACCTACGCACAAGTAATCCTTTGTGCAGCCTTCATATATAATGTAAAAATATCTATTCAGCCACTCAAACAAACTGTCAGTTCCTTTCAAGCATTGAAAACTTTTTCTTTTTTTTTACATTTTTCTTTTAATACATATTTTGTGTGAAGAGTAAATACGTTTTCCCACTTCTTACTTTAAGAATGTGTTTTTTTTTACCCCGCCATTTCTTTCTCTCTTTATATTATCCTTATATTTTGCAACAGTGTTTGGGAGTAGAAGTTTCTCCCTTGTTTTCTGCTTAGGATTGGGTTTCCAGTTCCTTCTAAAGTCTACTTCAACTCTATATTTATAATACTTATAACGTCTTAACACTGAAATTTTATTTACTATTTATTTATATTTTTTGGCATTAAGAGTATTGTCCAGTTCACACTCCTCCTGGGGTTTTGAACACCATTAGAGGCTTATCCATTATTTGTTGTTTAAGCAACCCTAAGTTTTCGGTTCCTTCTAAATTCTACTTCAACTCAATACTTCCAGCGTCTCCGCCTAAACGCTTTTTTTTTATTCATTTATTTATTTTATTGAATTTTATTTTATTTTATTTTATTTTTTCCACAATCAGAGCAAATACGTTCACCTATCACCCTGTTCACACTCCTCACTAGTCTTTTGAATAGGAACAGAAGCTTTTTCTACGTTTCCTGTTTAGGAATGGGTTTCCGATTCCTTCTAAATTCTACTTCAAGTGTATACTTCTAAAATCCCCGCCTAAATTCTCTACGTTTCCTGTTTAGAACTGGGTTTCCGATTCCTTCTAAATTCTACTTCAAGTCTATACTTCTAAAATCCCCGCCTAAATTCTTAAATTGATACTATTATAGAGTTTCCGGTTCATTCTTTTCCTTCTCTTTCACTTTCTAGTTCACTGAATCTTAGGGGCGTTATCGCCTTATTTAGGGTAAATAGATAAAAAAAATCTTAATACTGTTGCAAGAATTTTCACATTCTGCATTATTTATGTTTTTGCAAATAGAGGTACAGCGGCTAAAAGAAAATGTGTTGACCGTGTGTCTACTCGGATTCTCTAATCAACTGGCCAATGACATGCCAATAACTAGATGTTTTTCAAGATATCTCGTGATGGGAAAGTATAGGTAAATTGGATCTGTGCTCCCCGAGAGAATCAATGTGATATGAATATTAACAGCGTTAGCTGGAATTTGAAAGAAAAATACGGTAAATTAAAGTCAAAGAAAGGGGAAAAGAAAATGGAAAAAGAGAAGGAAGATTAAATGAATGGTATTGAAACGTTATAGTAAAAGAGAAAGAGGAAAAGAAAAACAAATAAAACAAGACGCGAAAGCCATGTGAAAAAATGCGAAAAAGAGGCTGCGGCATATTAGAGTTTGTTTGGCATCTTGGGAAAAGTGTGGAGTAAACAATAACAAGAGGCTAAGAAACACAAAGAAGGAACGAGAAACAAAGGAGAATGAAAGGTCAGAAAGAGTAACACGATAGGTGACGCTTTATTCAAACCGATGGTAGTGGGAGAATGCACATTTTAACCGCGTAAGCGAAAGTACGAGAAAGCGGAAGTCGCTGTCACCGTTATGTTTCCGTGTCTCGGACAAAGACCACTTGTCCTCGGCGCCTGAGACGAGAAACAGCCGTTCACACCTGTCATACACCTGCTTTTCATTTCACACAGAGACCACTCCGGCTTCTCCTTCTTTCTTTCTTTTTTCTCTCTCCTATTTTCTTGATTCCAAGATCTCTACATCCAGCTAAGTCTGACATTTTACCGGACTCTTCCCATAACCTCTTTCCTTGTCTACTGACCGATCTTAGTTGATATCTGGCATCGATAGTTTTAACAGTTAGTTTAGTATATGAATTTATGTTCATGTAACGACGTTAACGATTCTGAGGGTTTAGGTGTATGCAAATATCTTGTATGAATTTCATGGCGTTCAAATGTAGAAGGATGTATACTCACCTTTCATGGGCCAGGCAGAAGCATTAAAATATAGTAGAACGAAATATGTGAACTGCTAGGGAAACATTATTTATATGAGAAAGATATTAGAATAATCCAGAATGTCGACTGAGGTAAACCGTTTGCGTGCGGATAGAAAATATATCGAGTAACTACACAAGAATAGAAAAGGGTGTACAGCAAGGATGTACCTTCTTACCGGATTTATTTAAACTTTACAGCGAGGCTATCCTAAGAGAACGAGAAGACGTACAAGTATTTAATATCTTATTGTTAACAACATAAGATATATAAATGGCAACGTGTTGATGACGAACTCTGAAAGAAAGTTGCAGAATATCCTAGAAAAGATAGAAAAAGAATAGCAAGATAAAGGAATAAGAATAAATAATAAGAAAACGGAATGTATGGTTAGCGACAAAAGAAAAGCCCAAGATGCAAGCTAAGAATTGGAGATGTCAAAATCAAACAAACACATTTGGGGAGTGTTTTAACCGATGACGGAAAAGTGGCACCAAGATCTGAAGGCTCACTGGAATAGTGAAATACACCCTCCATAAAAACTAAACGAATTACTAAGATACGGAAATTTTCGTTGGATACACAGAAAAGAGTACTGAACTCTATATCAAATCATATGTCAGTGAATGAAGAGTACAACTGCGCCAACAAAAATATTGTTCTACAGAGGAATGATGTGAATATTATGGCACGAACACGTGAGAAGTTTTAAGGAATATGCGGAAAAGTAAACTATTAATTAGAATCAGAAAGAGACCGTTGAGATTTCTTCCATGCCTTCTTTCCTCTAACAGTATATAGTGAAAACAAAAGGGCCAGAGAGAAACAGCGATGTAGCTCCGTAACGATGTTATGTTATGGATACCAGAAAAGGGAGTAAGGAGAGTAAAAAGACACACATTGCTAAGTGCTGAAGAGATTAGAATGTTGGGGAGAGACCTGAAACACTCACACTATGAAGTGACAGCAGCTCAGAGAAGAACAGGAAGAGTGTTGCCGTGCAATATCTATGTGCTGAACGTCTTTTGTGTTTCTGTCTATATTTCTGAGATGAGGTGTTATAATTATTTACATTGATACAGTTCACAACGGCGAGAGAAAACGATAACAAACCCGCATTACTGGATGTACTAATATCTCGAACGGAGCATGTGTTCAAGACAAATATACCGCAAGTCAACATTCACTGGACAATACCTCACCTTCAAATCCCACCACCCATACAGTGTAAAGAAAGGGATCGTCCGCTGCTTGCAACATCGAGCAAAAGTCATAAGTGGCAACCCAGAGACATATGATCAAGAAATGGTCGGTATACGCCGTACCCTACAACGTAACAACTGCCCTGGGTACATGGCAGCACCTCCGACAAACTGGGATAGAAAGGTGCAAGAAGATAATAACAATCAGTGAACAGCTTCAGTTTGCCTACCCTATGTGAATGGATTATCAGAGAAAATACAAAAGATCTGTGGTCCATATAACATCAGGACAATCTTCAAATGTGCTTCGACACTTCGCAGACAATTCTCTGAGTAAGACCTCAACCTAGAAAAGAACATGTAGCTGTAGTAAGAAAATACGAAAATTTAAGGAATCAGTACATATGCTAGACCACAAAAATCTCCTAAGCCGACTAAGCATAGAAATGAATATAATATGGGAAGCAGTCATACGGAGTGCTAGAGAAAAGCAATAATAACTACAAAATTGCAATATGAGCTCTGGTAAAAAAAATGGTTACTTAGACCTTCAGTTTATAAGTTCCAAAAATTAATACACTGATGCACTCAAGGACACATGGTGGATAAAAGCGTTGGTTGGATCCAAGGACTTGACTCAAAGTGTTGTGAGCTCAATTCCTGGCTACTGCAGTGGTGGACAAAAACTTGGAGAGCTAAGTTAAAGGGAGATAACTGAGACAATCAGAAGAGACATAGCACGTGGAACAAGAAAAATCTACCCCGTTGGACGAAATAAAGAGTTCAGTTCGAAATTCCAATTACATGAAGAAGGTCGGAGTGTACAACGGCCGAAACATCGTGAATATGACAATAAAGATGTGGACAACAGTCCGATTGATGTAAACAATCTGTTGTATTCTAAGAAAATAGGCAGGTAATTCTTTGACAGTATCAATACACATTTTATCTGTATATGTTTCTATGGACGTTTGTCGACCTGTTGGTGTGCAGATTATTGAATAATTACGTTACTTCCCTTTGAAATGGATATTGGATATGCAATTAGTGCAATGTTTCCAATTCTGATCAAGCTCCTTAGATTCCTTTTCGTAAAGACACCCATGGTAATGATAATATTAGATGTTTCCTTATAAGGAAACATTCGGCATTCATTGACCCAGCAGCTATTTCTACTGTTAAAACTTGCAAAATATTTCTCTGAAAAAAAAAAGAGATTTAATAGATTCCTCAAATTCAGTAGTTGTTATCGCTCTTTCCTTTTATTTGAAGTAGTGAGGAATTCCAACTTCTTGTCTATGTCATTATTTTCTCTTCGAATTACAAGTGAAACCCATTTTAGCTGTTGCTGCTGTTGAACGTCAGATGATGTGCTTTCTGTTATTTAATATCGCTCTTTCATTGGGATCCAGTCTACATAAAGTGTGGACTTCATCAAGATCCACAAGCATCACTCACTCAAAACCGCTGTCAACGATGGAGCTTAGAAAGCGTTTGCATACAGAAGACACTGTAGATATTTCTGATCGGGATTGGTGCCAATCCATGTGAAAAGGTATAAATCAAATAAAGCTAACGGTTAAATAACCGGACAGACTGGACTCGATAGCCATGTTTGGTAACCAAGCTAAGAGAAGGAAAACTATTAAATCAAAACCCAGCAACCTGAAGCTGTACAAAGCTGGTAAGATATGAAACAAACAAAATAGATTTCAACAATTATGGATTATCCCAATGCAAAATGCTATTGAACGCAACTGATACCACAACCAGGCAAGGTGAATGGGTGCATAGTAACAGTTATTAGTTAAACCCGAGACTTGTCTGATTTAATCATTTTAAAACCTGACCCCACCCACGCACTTTCTCAAATTCTCTTTATGCCACTAAAATCAGATCGATTACATATTCGTTTACAAAACTAACAGCATAAGCTACGCATCTAATATTGTGCTGATGGCAGACATAGAAAGCAAACTGCTGGAACTTTCGAAAAAACTAGTAAAGGAAAGCGAGAAGAATGGACTAACTACCAATGTAAGGAATGAATAAATGGACTAACATAATGTATAGGAGCAAGAGAGACGGTTCAAGATGCGAATTACGAACGAGAGACGACAGAATAAATCAAGTGGAGAAATTTTATTACTATCTGGGAAGTGTTATAATAGATGACAGGAAATATGACACCGAAATCCGAAGGTAGATTAGAATAGCAAATGATGCCTTCCAAAAGCTAAATAAATATTAAGAAACGTAAAAATGTTGTCAGAAACAAAGAAAAATGATGAATTGCTGTGCAATATCAATCTTCTATGGCAGTGAACGCTGGGCAATTTCTTCATAGATGAAGATGAGAATTGAGGCAACCAAGATATGGTTCTACAGAATGATGCTGAGAATACCAAACATGTGAACAACGGAACATGTGAACAACGAGAAAGTTTTTTAAAAAAGGAAAACAAAAAGGACATTTGTTTATAGAATCAGAGATAGATAGTTGGAATTTCTATTACACTTAAAGAGGAAAGTGGACTTTGAAAATTTGATACTCCCAGAATATATTGAAGCCAAGAGAGACAGAAGGAAATAGAGTAGCCTAGCTAATGAGATTTTTTAAATGTCTGGCAGTCCGTGGTTTGGGAGAAATAGCGGACAAAAATTGCCGTGCGCCGCAAAGGACAGGATGTTATGGAGAGCTATGATCGCTTACGCCCTGAAGAAACACGAGACATAAAAGGAGAGGAAGCCATTCTATCTTTAATAACGATTTTTCAGATGTACGTGGCACACGTTAAGAACAAGTGCAAGATCCTTGAGTGTCTCTGAGAGTCCAATCGAGTTGCTTTCTACAAAACTTTTGTCTTCAGTGGCTTTGCAGAAATCCTTTATCTATAGCAGCTTTCTGTAATTGATTAGAAAAGTAAGCGATAAGTGAGGGCAGATTTTATGACAGCAGTAGAAGCCGAAGAAGTATGAGTTTTTAATTTAAAGGAGATTTACTTACATCATGATACCGCACTAGTCAAATGAGCTGTCATGATTGGCTTAATCTCCCAATGTCTGGACATATAAATTCGCCGATTGAATTTTAATGAATATGAGATTTCGTCGGAATTTTGCACCAGGATTAGAGGAGATTTCGCTTGTTCGATTTTTTCCATTCTCATAGATATAATTATTTTATGAGTATAAAAACAGTCCTTTTAAAATTGGAAATCTTATATTTGAAATTGTGCAGTAAAAATTGATGCTATAAATGTGACAAGAAGTGTCTGTCCTATGACGAACGGAGCAGTCTATTTACCACCAGTTAAAATTTAGTTCCTCGAAAGCTGCTTGGTTAATAGACAACTGCTCCCCCGAACAATTACTCCCTGGACAATTAATGTCTGAA
>OZ038476.1:86185503-86215503 GCA_964036315.1 Acanthosepion esculentum
CACTTTTAGGATTAATCAACGGTTATTGTGGTCGACGAAGAAAACTGAAATCTTTTGTTCTTGCTACTTGGAATATACGAACCCTACTGGACTGTCCTGATCATATTAGACCATACTGAAGAACTGCGCTGATCGCATCTGAATTCAAGCGGTACAACGTAGATATCGCTGCACTCAGCGAAACAACATTCCCCGATGAAGGTTCTTTGAGGAGGGCGAGGGATATACATACTTCTGGAAAGGTCTTCCCTCCAGAGAAAGTCGAGTCCACCGTGTTAGGCTCGCTGTTTGCTCAACGCTTCTAAGGAACCTCCCTTCTGTTCCGACTGGGCAAAGCGAAAGAAAAATGACCCTCAGAATTCCTATTTCCAATAATATCTGTCAAAGCAGTCAACGCTTTTATCGACTGGGATATGCATCCTTGTAAATGGTGTAAATAGTTACAGTACCTCATTTTAGAAATATAGACAAATTTAAAGTTGTTAACAAGTTAATGCAAACTGTCCTATTTTGAGGACGGTCGGAATAGATAAGTTATAATTAATCCCATAATTAACCTGTAATTAATCTCATAATTCTCTAATTAATTCTGGATTTGTGGAGAAAATTATATTTAATTTAGATTTTAATTTTTCAGATCTAATTGAGTTCTAATATTTCAGACCTGTATGATCAAGACGCACCATGCCACCTACACAGGGTCAAAACATCCTCATTCCATTCATATACCACTGGGAAAAAAGGTTCCATGCAGACAGATTTTCCCTGTGAAGCGCTAGTCTGTCGGACAGCCTCTAGAGGGTGTGTTCCTCCCATCTCAACAAACTGAACCTCTTCATGTTTAGGGTCAACCTTTATCTATCCTATATATCCTCAAAATCTGCAATTTTTTTATGTTAATAGAAAAACCTCATTCAGTAACCCATTACTTTGAGTGGCTCTTCGGCCTTATATTGGGCGTATATTTTAGTATTTTTAGATTTTACGGTCGTTATTAAGGTGTTAATGAAGAATTAATATTCCCTATTGTGATTAAGAAAATGAAGACGTAACTGCTTGTAAATGCGACAAGTATGTTTCAAAATAGGTCAGTTATTCAGAACAACAACGCTTGGAGTAAAGTTGCTAAAATTACATCAGGTTCCATCCACCTCAACGGACAAGTATTTAAAGTAAACAGACAAGAATTCGCCAGTAATTTTCAGATATTTATTATTCTCAACCATTTTCATGTTTCAGAGTATCAGTGACACTTTACATATTTTTACGTATTATTTGTGTGGGGAAGAAATAACTATAGCCTATCTGCACGAAATGTGAGATCGGCGTGTCGAGTTAAAATTGACGACGTGTTCGTTGCATTCGCTTTCGCACAGATTCTCTTGGAAAGGTATGAATGTATCTTCTTTCCACACAGTCAGGAGCTAATATCAGGACAGAAACCAGTATAAGAGAAGGCCAACTCTGAAAACAAACACGGTTAGGTGTAGCGCTATTAAATCCACCCTGTATACACCTACTTTCTAGGAAAACCCCGACAGCAACACGTCGCATATTGAGGCCGTGGTTCTATATTCCACCAGTTTTGGGTATAAACTACATCGTGGGGACAAAGCCTCTGCTCGGGAGATTTGAACTTTTGAGTAACGTGGAATTGCTGTTGTTCCCAGTTCTACCTTGACACGGGATGTTTGGGTTCCACCTATGAACAAATAGTGAACATTATGAAATTATAAAAAATACATTTTTATAGTAAAAATGCCAGCAATACATTTTTATAATAAAACTACCAAGAATTACCTATTTATTGCATATATTTAGTTGAAGATATAAAATTGTGTTCTAAATATGTAGATTTCGGCATTAAACTTGGAATCTATCTGCATACCGGCAGACGATGACTCTTGTATCGAAAACGGTAAGAGTGCTTTGAGTAGCACTAGTTTAGAATACGACTGCCGCGCTATGGAATTCTATAAAAAAACTGTGTGCTCTATACTAGTGGTGTTATGTCATACACAATTTACTGATAATAAGTCGAGTAAATGAGGTAGAAGATAGTATTTCTTTAAAATACTGCCATCTCCATACAAGACGTTGGCGATTATGACTCTCTAAGAATTTTTCTTTATTAGCTGTGAATTGCCATGCTTCCATGTGATAAATGGTGGAGGTTTTCACGATTTCTTCACCATGTTTTAAATTCATGGTTTTTATTTCTTAGACGTAGACGATCGCAGATGAGCTACAAAAAAGATACAGGCACTGGAAGTGAGATGCTATTGACCACATCACCAACGACCAGGTACGCAGTAAAATCCAGCAGCACATTGGCACTAACCTTTTCATTAGTGGGAAGAAAAGGTAGCTGAGATGATATGGCCACGTAACACGATCGGATAGACAGTTCTTCAAGTAACAGTGTTGAGACGTAGGAGGAGGGGAAGACAGAAGAAAAACTGGAATAACAATATCAAGGTATGAGTGAATCAGACTCTGGCACTGGACTGCGACAGATGGAGGAGACTGGTGGACAGCTCAGCACGTCGGTGCTCCAATGATTCCTTACGGGGCTAAGGACAAAAACAAAGAATTTCTTAGACAGATTGCCACTAAAGTTTAAAAAGTTCAGTCTGCCCTGCCATTTAATCCCTAGAGAGAGGGAGAAGAAACCAATTCGGACTTTTCCCAAACGTATTTCGACAAATGTGAACGCAACACATAAACATGAAATTTGAATTCGATTCCACTTCCCCATGGATATCCGTTAAGCTACCAGCACATGCAATATTTTCAGTACTGTACTGAATTCTTTCGCCAATAACCTAAATAATTGTAAAGACCTTGCTTGACATGACACAGGATACAAAATATACTAGAGATGACGGACGTTAAAATATATAACGGCATAACATGTAATTAAATATTGACCATTGATTGACAGGAATTGTTTACGGTGGTTCCAAAAAGAGTATTTTGCAGAAAGGTAGTTTTATATAAATCATATAAGCTTGTAAAAATAACGTTATTGATGCAAAGATGAAACAGAATTTTGTTCCAAAACAAACTATCACATATGACATGAGTTTGTGGACAACCATGCAGTCACGAAAGAAACACTTCAGTCCCATGTCAGTACATTTAATACACCTGCTCAATGTAGGAGTCCTATTTAATGTGCGACAGAACTTCATAAAAATTAGGATCTATCTATCTATACCCCCATATATATATATATGTTAGTAAATTCACATAGATCTACGTTTAATGTGCGACTCGAGTTTCGTTGGTTACGCAAGTCATCGGACACATATATTAACATATATTTTTAGTTCTGTCTAATCACATTGAGCAGTATTATGTCTACACCACTTGGTTAAATTTGGTAATTATTTATTTGTTTACCAGCGTATGCACGGCAGAAAACGCTTATACTGTCGCTATCTAGTTATCTCTTTTACCTAACCTTATATATATATATATATATATATATATATATATATATATATATATATATATATATGAAGATATTTTATGTTTAACATTCTTTTTATAGATACAAATATTTAAGTAAATGCTCTGTTTATAATAAACAGTATTAAATAACATTTACCGGCCTGAATGTCCGAGAAATTTTCATAGAAAATATTCGTCCTCCGACAGGATTCGAACCTGTATCCTATACGGAACCGTCATATAGCCTGACGTGCCTTAACCGATTCGGCCAATGAGGATCGTTCGGTTGGCAAGGTCGAATTTACGATATATATAGGAGATAATGATATATATTTTAATATATAAAGAACAATATTGGGTAAAATGTATGACAAAGCGTTTCTTTGTGGCGCGTTTCATCCTTTAGAATTTGTTATATTGTGCGAATATACATGCGCACGAAGTAGGGAATTTATTATTATTATTTTTTTTAATCGAGCGGATTTCATTTAGATTCGTTTACGTTTTCCTTTCATCACTTTTGTTAGTAGATATCCCTCAGTGTAATGAACGAAGTGCTGACAATTATAAAATATTGAATTTAAAATTCCCAGCGTCCCTCGCTTGTGCCCATGCGTAGTTGCACCAGCATAAGAAATCTAGTCCGATGAAGATCTAAAGGCGTCACAAGAAAACATTTTCCACTTTCTCATGAACGCACGCACGCATATATATATATATATATATATATATGTGTGTGTGTGTGTGTGTGTGTGTGTGTGTGTGTGTGTGCGTGTGCGCGTGTGTGTGTGCAGGTATGCAGAAAAATAGGAAAGAACACGTTAGGTAAATAATCCGGAGTTCCTTAGTATCTTTGCTTTTATTTTTAAAAAGACAGTGCTCCATACAGAAGTAGAGCTTATATTATAATATTTTGTGCGCGCGCACGTGCATGTATACAGGATGCGATGGGTAAATTGTCGCTTTTTATTTTTTATTTCCTGCATGCGCGTTGGTTGTTTTTGATTTTGTCGACTGTACGATATAGTAGGGTCAATCGGGCACCTTATGTGAAAAAAAATTCCATGACGCAATTCACTCCACCAGAAATTTGGAGGCGGCATGCTGTACTGCTTTGCATTCGCACCGGAATCTCCATTTCAAAGTGTTTGGGTGTCAGTCTGAGGACAGTGTAGAGGATTCGGAAATAGTTAGATGAGTCTAATGGTGATTACGAAGGTATCGCTGCTTGGAAAATTCACTCTGATCGTTCTGATAAGAAAAGAAATCCCGAATTTGTTGGTGCGGCCCTCAGACTCAACACGGATACCTAAGTGCCCTCAGTAGGGAGTGCTGCCTTCGGTCAATAGCGTGGTAGTTGGAAGAGCATATGTCTGGCAAAAGAACCCTGCACTGGGCCACACAACAAAGCGAACACAATCATGGCTGTTAGGCAATTTCTGCTACCACATCACCCCTCACATCTAGCCACCTAACTCCCCAGATTGCAAGCCACTTGGTTATGTGTGGGGAGTAGTTGAATGAGAGACCAAAAAAACACTTTGTAACACCAAAAATGAATTGAAGGCAAGAATCATAGCAACATTCATCAACTTAAACAAGAAGACCGTCCAGAAGAGTTGCAAGGGATCCAGAAGTTGTCTATAGGCCATGGCTGAAGTCACTAGCGATTTATTGAATAATTTTACTCTTTAGTATTTCAAGTAATTTTTGTGTAATTTTTGTAAATAGATTTGTTAAAAATGAGATGTCAGTGTTGTTTTCATGTAATGTAGATGACAAATTATCCATCGAACCCTCTGTGTGTATGTGTGTCTTTATATATATATATATATATGTGTGTGTGTGTGTGTGTGTGTGTGTGTGTGTGTGTGTGTGTGTGTGCGTCACTAGTTTAAGTGTATTCATGCATATGAAAAAGAATCAGCGATTATCAGTTAGGTAAATTCGTGAACAGAAATTTAGGCAGGCAAGTCAAAAACAAATATATCTTTACATATGTTTTGTTTAAATGAGGATGTAAATACGACATCCATTTTACTTTCCAGACAGAAGACAGTGAAAGGAAGTAAATGTGAGCAATGTACCATAGAAAATATGAGGAAACATATTTTGTAAACATCAACGACATATATATATATATATATATATATATATATATATATATATATGGGACAAATTACATTTTTCGATTTATGCTATATTTATGGGAGAAAAGTATTCAATATAAAAGATAAAACAGATGTAAATATAACCAGAAAAAAGAATGAAAAGAACTATGAAATTCTGTGATTGAAAGATAGATAGATAGATAGATAGATAGATAGATAGATAGATAGATAGATAGATATGTTTGTGGGTATCATGTAGATGATAATTATATCACATTATGATTACAATTGATAATATGATCGCCAATAAATTTATACATTTTTGTAGATCTTGTAACTTGACATTAATCTATCGTTAAAAAAAAGTTTATCTCACTCCATACGTCTATATCGTTCTTATATTGTGATATATTAATTTAAAAATCTTGTGTATTTATCGCTCCTGATATTTTTTCTCTCCTGGGAAAATCTGTTTGTCAAGAACCTAAATGTTTGAAATATTAGACGCCGTAAAAATAGTCGCGATTTAGTTACAGTTTTCGCTTTTTATTTATCTTTCTCTCTTTAATCATCGAAGCTGAAAAGATGCAAATCACAACGGAAAAGGAAAGAGTCTGGAAGTGGAATGAACAAAGCAAGGAAGAATGAATGAAGGTGAAAGAACGGATGAAGGTGATAGAGAAGGAAGTCCTTACAAATATAATAGAGGGAAAATAACGGGAATGAGTAAGAGAGAGAGAGGGGGGAGAGAGGGGGAGAGAGTGGAGAGAGAGAGGGGGAGAGAGAGAGGGGAGATTATACATGATAAGAAAGCACAAAGGAAAGAAGAAATTAAGAAGAAAACAATGAATGAGAAGAAAAATAAATGAATAAAATTTTTTCAAAAAATAGAATAAAACCCAAGAAGATTGAAGTGAATGAAACATATTTGGAAAGAAGAGGAAAGACTTTCGAACGATTGATTATGACTTGCAAATAAATAAGAAAATATATACAGAAAGAAGTGAATGAAGGAAACAAAAATGAAATAAGTGTAATTAAACAGAGGGTGAAGAAGGCAGGTCATATAAGTAATTATGAAGAAAGACATTTTCAGTAGTTACATCAAAAGAAAGAAAGGAATAAATGAGTGAAGGAAGGAAGGAATGTAAGAAGGAAGGAATGACGGAAGAAAGTAAGGAAGGAAGGAAGCTATATCGAAATGAAGGAAGGATAAGAGAAAGGAAGTAAAAGTGGAAAGCAATAAATAATCGGGATAAATGATTCAAATAAAGGAATTTAGTAGAAAACAGAAAATAAAAGAAAAAAAGAGTGAAATATAAAATAAATAACAAAGAATGAAAAATAAACACAATTTACAAAAGAATAAAACCAATGTAAACAAGAAACAATAAAATTTGAAAACCAAAAAAAAGTGTATGGAGGATTTACAAAAAACCATCGCCACAAAGTATAAGTGGATCATACACTGATAAGTAAACGTAGAAAGAAATAAACCCAGCACAAATATTCTTTTTTTCTGCGCTTTTCATCTTCTTCTTTTTTATGTGCCGTGTCCATTCAGAACGTGGGAGATCATGGCTCTCTACTTCCTCCTATCCCCTGTAGTTCTCAATGTTTTGTCCTTTTGCTACTTCTCCCAAACCCTGTTCCGTCATCCACTTGCTTAAGCCTGTTAGGTATATCACGCGTTGCGTTCCCTTGTCCCGCTTTCCCTATATCCGCCCTGTGAGTATCAGATTCTCCAAGCCCTCTTTCCCCAAAATTTCAGCTGCTTCTTCTTGATGTTAAGTGTAATATTCCTCTTTGTTTGGATGCCTTCTAAAAACTCATCGCTGCTCGCATGTTTCGTCAATGGTATGCTTCTGTAGAACCATACATCCATTGCCTCGAGTCTTTTCTTCATCTTTGAGGAGACTGTCCAACACTTGCTGTCGAAAAGGAGGACAGATATCACGTAGCAGTTCAGCACTCTTTTCTTTGCTACCAACGAAATCCTCCTGTCACGTAATACTCTGCCTAACTTTTGGAATGCGTTCTTGGCCATCTCAATACGTCTTCAGATCTCAGCGTCACACTTTTCGTTCTCTGACAGAACATTTTCCAGATAATTAAATTTCTGCACCTGCTGGATTTTAGTGTCTCCGACCTGTAAATGGCATTTCGGGCTCATCTTTTTAATGATGACCATGCATTCTGTTTTCTTGTAGTTTATGCTTAGTACTTTTTTGTATCTCTCCTTAGCCACCTTCTGCAGGAGGTTTTGAAGCTTCCTTTGCGTGGCTGCTATCACACTGTGTCATGGTCGTATCTTATGTTGTTAAGATTGCGTCTGCGAATAATGAATCCTGGTAGTGTTTCCAGTTCTCTCAGAATTGCCTTGCTGTATAGGTTAAATAAGTCCGGTGAGAAGACATATACTTGCCTTGCCTTACTTTTCTCTTTTTGTATATCTGCTGAATTCATTCTCTCTCCGCATGCAGAACGTTTGCTGCCAGTATAAATTCTTTGTTATCCTATCTTTCCCAAATATGTCAAAGTTGATGAGCAGTTCCAACAGATCTTTGTGGCGTACTTTGTCGAACGCCTTAGCGTAGTCTGTAAGACATAGGTGCACATCCTTCTGCATGTGTATTGCTCTTTCTGATAACATTCAGAGCCTGAATGAATAACATTCTGAGCTTGAATGAACTCGTACTATTCTTGTCCGATCTTTGGCCTGATTCTGCTGCGCGCTCTAATCATCAGAATACGAATGATGAGCTTTGTTATGTGGCTCATTGTTCGGGGGAGCTCACATTCGCTTGTGCCTGGTTTCTTAGGCAATGATATGAAAATAGATCTGCTGAGATGTTCCGATATAAAACCACTCTTGTAGATTTCATATAATATTTCAGTAACCTTGTCTCTGTCAAAAGCATTTAAAGTTGTCAGCATTTCTGTTACGATTTCGTCTTGCCCTACCGCCGTATTTTTGTTCAATTTCGCCAGTGCAGCTTCTACTTCGGTTTTAGAATTTCAGGCCCGTCGGTAGTTCTGTGTATTGCCGGTTGTTCACTTTCGTCGTGGAAGAGTTCTACAGTATGAAGAATTTTTCTTTCTCTAGGACTTCTACACACATTTTACATTCGCGAACAATAGTCTTAAATCGTCTTTAAGTGTTTTCTTGCATGTTCATAGTTTTGTCACATACATACAATATCATTGTCTTTGTCACTCGCAACAATGTAACTTTTTATCGTTTTTATATATATATATATATATATATATATATATATATATATATATATATATTGGTTTTAATTATTAGACACACGTTTTAGTTCGCCATTTTTGTTGTGGGATAAACGTTCCAGGAGACACGTACTTCCGAAATCAAACATTAATGGACATACTACTCGCAACAAGAGTCTAGCACCTGTTCACGATTCATCTGAAAACAGCCGGTATATGTTCTTCCATATTGTGGCAAGTCATATGGAGTCATATTGGTTAAATCGTTGAATATACCAATGAATCATGAAATCTAATTGTGGTTTTCTCGCATGAAAGTGTCAACCGTATTGTCTTTGGGTACAAAATGATGAACTTGTTAAATCCAAAATAAAATTCTACCATTTTGGTTCTTTGTTATGTTGTGAATATTTCCACGGGCAATTTGTCTATCTTACTCTAAGTCAGTGTTAAGCAACGGTATACCTAGGAGCAAGTGAATATATCACTGCACACTTAGAAAAGTATTTAAAGGGTATACATTTAAATGTTATGATATAAAACTATAGATTTAAAAATACATACACAAATATGAACATACATTATTTCAATGTTTGTATTTGTGCAGCTTATTTAGTGTGAAACCTGTGCATGTTTTTTTTTTGCAATTTATTCAATATTTGGTCGAACGTGCGATAAGCAGACTCTCATTTCTTCTTCAATTAAGCGTAGTCTTTCTCGCTTTTGTGATGTTATTTGGGGTTGAGGGGCTTAATACGCATAAATAAAAAATAGAAAATTGTACTAAAATTGATAAAGCCTTTTTAGCTTATGTGGGATAAAAAGTTTAATGCTTATTCATTGATTCAAAAACTAACGCTGTGCCATTACTACTTCCACACACACACATGTATATGTATATCGTGACAATATTCCAAGGTACACGTAAGAGGATCGCGCGGCAAGCTAGACGTGACGCAGCATGGTGTTTGAATACACTGCTCCATGTTCTGAATATACGAAAGTATGAAAAATCCGACATGTTATGAGATTTTTAAATACCACGGTGGCTTTTGAGACGTCCTGAATAATGTGTATTTTGGCAACACGAATTCAAAGAATATGTATTACACTCAACCGACAAGGTATCTGCTTAATTTGTTTATAAACTGATCAACATTCACTTAAAAGAATTAGATAAAGTACAGTATAATGATGTATTCGAATTATCAGGAAAACTTGATCTATTTGGGAAGGATATTAGAATAGTCCAGAACGGACACGGGAGCAAATCGCCTGCATAAGGATGATAAATGCATTGATTAAGTTCACAAAGATAGAAAAGGGCGTTGGACAATGAGGTAACTTCTCGCCGAATTTATTCATCTTTTTTTCTGCAAGGCTATTCTGAGGGAGGTGAAAACTGTTACAGGATTATGGGTGGGAAAACTCTTCACAACATATGATACACAGATGAGACTGTGTTGATAGCAGATAGAAAAGTAACATTACAAGAGTTCCTAGAGACGTTTGCATGGAAATTCGGGAAGAAAAGATGAACCATCAGTTGTTAGAAGACGCAATGTATGGTTGTCAGCAAGAAAAAACAACAAAGAGGCTACGAGTTTAAATCAAACAAGAAGTTTAAATATCTGGGAAACACAAGCCATAAGGAACAATGAAAGGAAGGTCGAAAGAAAAAAGAGAGGACTAAAGCACAAATCAATAAGACCAAAAGAACAAGGTGAAAATAAAAGAAAGAAAGAATAAAGAAAGAAAGAAATAAAGAAAGAAAGAAGGAAATAAAGATCGATCGAACAAAGAAAGAAAAATGAAGGAATAAAGAAAGAAGGAAAAAGAAAGCAAGAAAGAAGAAATAAAGGAGGAAAGAAAGAATGAAAGACAAAGAAATATGATTAAAAAAGGAAATGTATGGTAGGAATGAACAAGAAACACCCGAATAAAACGAGATCCATTGTCGAACGAACACAAAAATTATTCTTTTCACTTTTTTCCTGTCTCTTTAGGGCGTGTGAAATCATGGTCCGCCACATCTTCCTCATCCTTGTAAGTCTAAGCCAGGTTTTTTACCTCCTTTTTCATCGATTCACGCAAAACGCCCCTTCTTGCCCCTCCCACCGTCGATATGTCCCGTGAGAGTGATAAATGCCCTCTTTCCTCATTATAAATGAGAAAAATGTAAAGTGGCATAAACAGAGGATGGAAAAATCGAGAGTAAATGATTGGTTAAGAAAGAAAGAAAGAAAGAAAGAAAGAAAGAAAGAAAGAAAGAAAGAAAGAAAGAAAGAAAGAATTTTTTTTACAATGATGAGAGAAGGGAAGAAAAATAATCGGGTATAAAAACATAAATAAAAGAAAGAGAGAACGACAGAAAGACTGAAAGGTAGATCAAGAAAGAAAGAACGAAAAGAGAGATCAGTGAGTAATTTAAAGAGAAATCAAGAAAAGCGATTTCGAAACTTTATACATAAATAAAACGTTACAAGAAAATTTGCATACAAGATGTTGACAATAAAGAAAATGAGAAACAGATGTTGAAGCAGCAGCCATGCACACGCATCCACATATAAACACACATACCCCCGACCCATATATATCCAATAAGAAAATGATAAATAAATTCAACAATAAGATATTTTTAAAAAAAAGTTTAAGAAAACAAATAAAAAATAGACACACATACAAATTGAAACAAATTACCGAATATAGAGAAACAAGCCGTTCCCACGCAACCATTGGCACAAAAACCAAACTAATATTTATACCACAATATGCAAATAGTAAATTGTAAGGGGATTAGAGAAAAATCAAAACAAAAAACAAATAAAACAGAAGAGACCAAATTTGAAAAGGGATTTTTTAGTTTATTTTCCACCTTCACTTATTTTTACTTTTTTTACATTGCGGAGAAAACGTTGATTCAAGATTCAGAGATATGTTATTTTTTTAAATTTAAAGGCATTCTACATTATTTGATTATTTTTTGTTGTCGTTTCGTTATTTATTTTTTAATATATACATATTGAAAATGTTTTGCATTAAATTACGCGCGAATAATAAAACAAACCATGAAATAAATCGAAATAAATCCTTATATATTTCCCAAAGGTAATAACGAACGTTGTTCGATCCTCTTTCTACCAACCACCAAGAAGATAAGATTTAGATTTCTTTTACAATCTTGGCATAATAGCAAAATACACTCTTTCCACGTACCTCTCACCAAAACATATTTTAGGCTTTGTGTGTACTAAATGTAATACTAGTAAACATAGTCTAAATATAGGATTCCCAAAGTGGACAGTACCACCACTTTGGACGCGGTATAACGATCTAAGAAACAAGGAGTAGAAAGGTAACAGATGGGTGCGATGGTTGATGGTTTCTTAGAATATTAAGAAATAGGACAATTTCGTTAGAAAGAAAGAAATGAGTACAGATCTATTATGCTACATCAGTTCTCATATACGGATAGCGGCTCGGATTAAGTTCGAATTCCTGTCGAATTCGTTACATTGACTTACGTGCAAATACTCTTGGGAAAATCATGAATCCATCTCCTCTAGCTATGGGTATATAGCAGAACAGACTGTCCTATAGCCTTGGGCGGCAACCAGTCTAGGAGAAATATAACTCCGAATTTAAAAACCGTATGTAATCTTGGCGAAGCACATACTAAGCGGCTTAATGAAAGGATAAAATAAAAGAGAGAACGACAGAAACACTGAAAATAAAAGAAAGGATCTTGGGGGTTTACAATCAATCTCTGATCCCGATGCGGTTTTAAAATATGGCAGTGAATGCTGGACAATTTCATCACATTTGAGGCAACAGAAAATGTTGTTCTACAGAAAGATGCTGGGAATAAATACGTGAGAAACTAAAAAGGTTTTTTAAAATAATGGAAACAAAATGGTCATTTATATGCAGTATCAGAAAGGGATTTAAAATTCATAACGCACATAATGAGAAATGAGGGACTGAAAAATTTAACACTCACAGGATATAGAATATCAAAAAACGGCAAAAGAAAGCATCACATAACCTACCTAACAAGATTTAGTAAATGGTTGACAGAACGGGGGTTTGGAGATATAGCAAAATGACAAACGTTACTAAGCGCTACAAAGGACAGATAATTGTGGAAAGCCTGAAGTTATACGGTACATAGAATTATAATTTTTTTTTCTTATTTTATTTATTTGACAGAATCTAAGTCACTAACACTAGCGTTTTACAAGAATTTTATAAGTATTGTAAACGAGCACATATTTTTGTCTGAGTTAAAAGTCTGAATGTTCGTCTCTTGGTAACATGACGTACAACACATGACGTACCATACGCCAAGTAGATCAAACAGCAAACATCTGCAAGTATAAATTATCTTGGCCTTTAGGTATTAGTGATATAGCCATGAATGTTTATCAGCAGTTAGATTAGCTTTAATATATTTTTGAATTGGACAGAGTCCGACAATTTATTTAAAGACATTTATGATATGTTTAACGTTCTTTTTATAGATACAAGTATTTAAGCAAAGGCTCTGTTTTATAATAAACAGTATTAAATAACATTTACCGGCCTGAATGTCCGAGAAATTTTCATAGAAAATGTTCGTTCTCCGACAGGAATCGAACCTGTATCCTATACGGAAACATCATTTCGCGCGATGTGCCTTAACCGTTCGGCCACAGAGAAGCGACCTTGCTAACCAGACGCTTCTGCAAGTATTTTATCTCTACACGTCTAGTATGACTGGTAACTGAGGTCCTCATTCAAGGTCAGCTTCATGATGGAAATTGCAACACCAATTTTAAAGCCCACATTCCCTTGCCTAGTTCTTCCAGCAATTTCTCCTGTATTTGTTGGATGATTTCTGGTGCATGGAGTCAATCGGAATGTCTTCTGTGTTCTTTCCTACAAGCCACAGTTTCGTAATCTTCGTTTCAGCTCTTCATTTCTTATTGTTTACGCGGTATTCAAAGAGCGTTGGGCAACTGTTATGATTGCAGCATTTTGAGGACAGGCATGAATCGTCAAGATGCAGGTTAACCTTTTCTAATATTTAGGTGGCTTCCATTCGCCCATACCAGTTAACTTTGACATCTATAAAACTGTAGTGATTAGGATCCACAATGCCGTTCACTGTTTACTGATATCCCCAACGAATTTGAAAAAATAATAACATTAAACTCTGTAAAATTTAGTCTGAAAAACCATGTGTAGATGATATTCGAAAGGACGGTTAAAAGCAGAATCTAAATATGTATCTTGTCAGGATTAAAAATGGTCATATCAAACATTTACGCATCTATCTAAAGAATTAAAGGACACGAACTCTGATCAAAAAGTATCGGGACTGTTACCAGGTTAACAGAACTAACATACCCAGAGTAAAGCCGCTTGGCACAGATTGAACTCAATCACGCATACACACTAAGTTATGAAGCTCTCGCTACTTCCGCTCTTTTTTAGCAGGGATTGGAAGTAAAGTGTGTAGAGTGTGGTCGTCTCATAACACCAGAGAGGCACCATAAGTGACTATGGCATGTGCAGCAGTACGTGGCCTAGTACTACATCTTCCAGTTCCGACAGCCACCATATTCCCCAGATCGCGCCCCTTGCGTCTTTTTCGTCAAAAATCAAATTGAAAGGAACAATACTTTCAAGGCAATCCAAAAGAATGCGACGAGAAAGCTGCTCGCTATCCTAAAAATAGGGTTTCCAGGAATGCTTCCATCAATGGAAACCACACTGGATGAAGTGAGTGGATAAAGAAGGTGATTAATTCGAAGGAGATTAAATGCCGAATTGATATGTGCTTTAGTTTTCTTTTTATAGCACAAGTCCCGATGCTTTTTGATCAGACTTCGCATGTTAAATAGTGCGGCCATGTCTAACCATTGCATGAGGCATGATCGTGACGAGCTAACCTGTGAGAAGACAAGATGGAGGAAAAAGAACTTTCATGTTCAGATCTGCGTCAATACTTGTCGCATAAATTAGCTCCAGGTCTCTTTCACTTTCTCTTATCATCTTTCTCTTGTATAAAATTTAGGAATAAAAATAATTATATTTCATAAATATAAAAAAAAAACATTACAACACCGACATGAAAGGATATTTGTAAAAGAAGAAAAGAAAGCAATATAGCACAAAATAGACAAAATAATCTATAAGAATTCTTTGATGATGGCTTATGAAAGCCGACAGAACTCAGACAAGGAACACTTGATATTTAAATTTTCACCAGAAAACATGGAAACGATACGAAAAACAAATAAACAAAAGGTCCACAAGAGAGAGCTTTCGTTGGCACTTAACGAAACTGGTATAAATGAAAAATTGCTATTCATAGATAACACTTGGTTGTTCGCCCGTGGTATTTTCGCTTATAGACTAGTAATGACAAATGTTATCTTAACAATGGCATATCCCATCATATTAAATTGGGAAGATAAGGAACCGTCTCTAAAAAATATATTGTCAGGTAGTGTTTTATATTATAAAAGAGATCGTTGAAACTTACATTCACTAAATCATGGCGTTATGACAAAATAGATAACTATAACTTTTCAACTTCAAAATGATAATAATCAACTTCAAAATGGACTTATTTTCAAGTAAAAAAATTAATCAACTCCAAAATGGATTAATCAACTTCAAATTGGATCAATCAACTTCAAAATGGATTAATCAACTTTTAATACAGCGAAATTTGTTTTCCTCTTAATAATTTGGAAGGTAATGACCTTTCGGATTTCAGAATCGCTCTATCCATTACTCCACCGAGACACAGTGGAGTACTGGATAGCGTCTTGGATTGAGGAATCGGAGAGCCGAGTTCGAATTCCAGTCGAAGCCATTACATTTACTTACGTGAGAAAGGTATGACTCCTCTTCTTCTTTCCCCAGCTATGAGTAAATAGCGGGATAGACTGGGTTTTATAACTTTGGATAGCAACTGGTCTACCGCAGAAAGAAATGGCAACCTACTGCAGGCTAAAAAGATCTGTCTCGTCAGTCATGTTTCGAAAGATGCATGATCGCCTAAGCGCGTATCACGCATGGTACATAACTGACTTACTTCCCTTCCTCTGATAAAACAGTTCATAGTTATTTAAATTGTTGCACTTGTATGCTTTTTGCATCTCCAAATTGTAATTTGCATGTTGGACTATTCCGTTTACTAAAAAACATTTTCTCTTCTTGCAATTGTGTGTTTAACACTTTCTCTACGCTTTTCTTCACTACCTTTTCTATAAGTTATTGTGGCTTCTATTCCGTGTCTGCTATCAACACTATGACATCTGCATATCTTATGCTGTCAAGATTGCAACCGTAATTAATAAATTCTGGAAGGACTTCTAGTTTTCTCAAAATCACCGCATTGTATAGATTGAATAAGTCCGGCGAGAAGACACATCTTTGTCTTACATCCCTTTATACTTGTTTTCAATCTGGATGCAGGCTGTGTGCTGCCAGTATAGGTTCTGGCTTATTCTAATATTCTTCTCAAATACCTCAAGGCTGATACAGCTTAATATATCCGATTGTTGTATCAATGGAATCTGTACGGTTCTATAAAGAAGTGAGGGTCACTATGACCAAATTTCTGAAGAACAGCTAGATCGTTGTTGCACAAGAATGATCAGACTGACACGTAATATGGTGATTTTCTAAGCATAGCTTAGATGGGACACAAGGCCGGACGTATGAGGCACCCAGTGAGGATCGAACTCACTACTTACTCGTAATTGTTCTGGCAAGACAAGCATGCTAGCCATTACATCACGTTGAGATCCTCAAACTGACATGTAATATGTTCTGGAGAAGTCGCATATCAAATGCTGAACTATATTGTGCGCTACCAAATATAACATCAAAGGTGCACCAAATAAGGATGTTGTATCAGGTATGATGATGGTGTTGCCTGAAAATTACTATGGTGAAGGTATCTCTGAAGAGCCTCAAAGTAGACCGTGTGGAATGGAAGAAACGCGTGGATGCCATGGGGCATCACGACGGTCAACTTAGTAATACAACTGTTGGGTGAAAGTAAACAATGATTTCGGGCTTGTTTGCAATAAAATATTCAGATTCTGAATCTTTGAATAATTTTGCCTTTATTCTTCTTGTAATGCACTTTGACCAAAGCCAACATATATTCCGAGGTTAGAACTACTAATGTGCCAACCATGAAATCTAAATAACAATGTGGACAAGATATCTGCGAACGTAAGATAATTCATGATCCATAGTATCCCAGACTATCTGTGAATGCAATAATATACAGCTTGTTACATGGAAGCCGGAGGTGTATATTTTGCCGTTGCTTCGCTTTTTTTATTCTTTTTCTTAATCATACTCCCCCAAGCAAGGCGATTATACCGCTAGAATGCAAGGGTTTACGGGGAGTGAAAGAGAATAAGAAGAATTTAGTAAAGAGAAATGATTCAGAAGGACAGATTACATTTCATTTTTTTAAGATTGTAGGCGACAGGGAAGCAAGAAATCGGAAGATAATTCCACAATCGAGAAGTGCGATAGAAGGAACTGTTAGCATAGAACTTACAGTTGAAACTAGCCATTTCAACATAAGAAGAGAGGCCACTGAAATTTTAAACTTTTAAATTTAATTTTTTTATGTATTTTGGTATATCATTAAGCTAATGCCATTTAGTTTCTTTTTGTTTATATTTTTATAATTTTTTCTTTTAAGTACGCCACATTGTGATAAAAGAAGTTCTGCCACAAAAAGTGAAATGTAAAAAAGGAAGAGGTTTCCACAGTCGAGAAGTGCAAGCAAAGAAACGGTTACTTCTAGCTAATTCAAAAAGAAAACAGTCAGATCCATTTGTCAATCTAATAGTTCGCTTGAATAATGCGGATAGGTACCAAGAAGGAAAGCTCATTAGAACAATTGCCATGGAAATATTTATACAAAATACAGATGGAAAGTAAGTCATGTCTGTGAAAAAGTGACTGAAGTCGAGATACCTGGCCAGGATCGATTACATTACAGAGCCATCTTTGGATTTTGTCGAGAATTTCGAGATCAAGAATACCAAACCACATATGACTGCAATATTTGATGCACGGACAAATGTGTTTACTAGCTTATTGCTGGATTCAAACTAGAAAACTCTTTTCCATGACACTGTCACCCAACTTATCTTAGCAGTACACCTAGCAATTGATTAATCCCTTCACTTCCTGTCAGTGGAAAACGTGAGACGAATAAGGCGCAATGAGTTGCTCTCCTGTCCGTTAGCATCAGGCACGTTGATAGAAGGCAAAAAGTTTATTTATGGCAATTAAAATATTTCGTTTGGGAGGCGTGAAAATTTTCAAGCTGGGCCATAAACTGGCCTAGCCTAACATATACTCTGGATATAAAACAGACTGGCTTAGAGTAAACGTGGATAAATTCTAGAGTTTGCGTATACTTTGGGTAGCTTTACTATCCTTGTAGACGACGAAATTATGTTACACGTTCCAACCCCTCTCCTAGATACGCGACGACGCAAACTTATTGCTACTCTATCGCTGGAAATTGTTCTCTGGAAATTGTTCTGACTAGCAACAATCTCTAGTTCGACTAGTTCAGACCTTTAAAGCTAAGAATCCCCATACCATATAGACAGAGGCGAAGCATCTTCCTTTCATTCATCTGGAAGGAAGGAAGTTCCATTTGGACATCTTTTTTTTTATCAAGATCTGCTCAGACTTTCGAAAGGAGACTTCCTCGACCACAATAATCTTAACTGCTTCAAGTTTAGGGTCAAATGTTATCTATCCTACATATCCTCATAAGCTACAATTCTTACATCCATAAAACAACCTCATTTAGTTATTCTCTATCTTGTGTATCTTTTGGAATTCATCATTCGATAATCGGTAAACGTATGGATTTCGGTGTCGCATTTGTCATCCTTTGTTAAAACACTTTGCAGTTCAGCCCACATAAAACAGGTAACTGTTCCTTTTACTTGGTGTGTGCCCCAAATCAATCGTATGGTGTACCTAATACCCACTATTAGCTGAAAAACAGAGTAAAAAATGAGATATGCATAAATCGTATGGGGTACCTAATTTGTTGCATTAGGTGCACAACAGCGTAAACAAGGGAAATGCTGAAATATATATTTTTTGTCCGTGGTCACCATGTAGTTAATGAATGTTAATGTTGTGGTGGGATCCACCTAATCTGCATAGGTGACTACCAACTATATAAATAATGGTTGATACCGGAAGACGGGAGTGGAATCACGAGATCCAACTAGAGACTCTGATCGACTGCGACTAGTCAACACATTCTCCAGGAACGTCTTCCCAGAAATATACAGAAATACTATATGTACTTATTGTGTACACTTTCTTGTTATAATACATTCTTGTTCCAAGTACATTTTGTGTTGCATTATTATTCCATGCAATAGGCGAGATTCAACATTGAGTCAAGACTCAACAGTTAAATATTATGTAAGGCTTTGGATATGACACGTTTAAAAATACGAAGGCAGTCCAATGTTCTTTCTTTTCATAAACAACATCACGTATTCTAATAAGTTTGACTCGGAAATTAGAAATTCAGCACTTTTGCCTTGCTCTGTGGTTCGAGAAAATATTTGAGATTACACACTGTTAGAGTTTAAACAAGTTCTTAATTTGAATTCCTTTTCGCACTAATTGCAAATTTATACATTTAGATTATCCCAACAAATCAAACATAAATCACGCTAATTCATCTTGCAACATGATGTATTCCGTTGTTAATTAAAAATTAACGGCTAACTTAACGCCTTAACGTTCATTGTTTATCGATACAAACTCCTGTTTAATCGTCACATTTCTTCCAGCGTCGCCGACATGCGTGGCTTTTAGCTGACAGTGCGATTATAACAGGAGCTTGTCTAAAGATTTTGCAACGGTTAAAAGTATTTCCCTTTCTTCTATCTTTTTGTGATGGGATGTCGAAAGCGCTGCTGATTGACTATCTTCCGACAGGCAAACGGATAATCAGAGAATATTATGTTACCCAGTTAAAACGCACCTGCGAGCAAACCTCAAAACCAATGACATTTCTAATCCTGAAGTAAATGTTCTCAAGAACTCAAATAGATTTTCTATCTCACCTGAATGCAGACTCATCAGTGTCACTGGAAGGAATCGTGGAATCATCCAAACAGATTATTTAGACAAGTTTATTTGTAATTTTCTGCGATGTGAGATAAAACGCTGTTCTTATCCTATCGGTTATTCGAAAGAGAATTCTCATTTTATCACAAATATTTGGTTGATAGTTTATCTGATGTGCTCCTCAGCTTTCCTCAATTTTCATGTATTTATGCCCGGTTATCGCTGAGTATTTTAGAGTAAATTTTAGTGAATCTTGCTGATATAATATCAGAGCCACGGAATTGTTTTGATGATACAGTAAAATCTCAACCCTGAAAAAAATGACGCTCATATCTCGATGATATGATATATCTGCTATAAATATACTTAACAAGAGTGCTTCGAAGAAAGATTTATTCTCATATTATAGTTCCCCCAAGCACTATATATGTGCGTGATATAATAACACCGATATTTCACGGACGGAACGGAATGACCGAAAGGAAAAAGAATGACAAAAATGCTTGGTTCTCAGAGAGACTTTTATATTACATCGTACACAAAGTTGGATATATGCACAGATAGAAGTGTCATACGGGAAGAATAATATATCACATATATCTACGGATCAGAGCAAGGTGTAAGGAGAGAAAAATGGATGAGTTTTACATATAATATTGAGAAACCTTCAGAAGCCATTTTTAGAGCTCCACACTCAAACGGGCCAAATTCATCTATGTCGCAGGCAAGGACATATTCCACGAAAGGGAAACAGCGACTCTTAGGTTTTCCTAAATTGAGGACTGCGAGCTGGATTTTTATTCTGTATCTTGGAAAGATATATTCCCAAAGAGAAACTGCACCATGTGCTTGTAAGCTGCTGGAGAGGCAGAATTGGCCCAGGTTAAAGAAAGCAACCTTACTGTTTTGTTGCTGTCACCGAACAGAAATTTGACTACCGCTTTGGTCACGGTATGAAGCGACGTCCCGAAGCGGCCGTCATTTGACCCATATGACTTATCTCCATCAAAATGAATATCTATCTATCTATGTGCGTGTGTGTGTGCGTGTCTGTGTGTGTGTGTGTGTGTCTGTGTGAGAGAGTGATATATATATATATATATATATATATATATATATATATATATATATATATATATATATATATATATATTCTATGCTACATCCAGCGGAGGAAGGTCAAAGAACATATCAACCGAAAAAATACGATGAAAAATAAAAAGAATGAGGATGATTGGTCGAAAAATTCACAAAATAACATTGAGTGTACATCATATATGTTGATCTTTGCCAAATTCAGTTGAGTACGAAACAAAGCCAAATGTTAATGGTAATAGATTAACCATTTCTATACAGGAAACATATTTGGCATTCATTGACCAAACAGTTGAAATGTATAAAATCTTTCTTTTCATCAAAATATGTTTCTATAGTCCATTAAATGTTATCTCTCTTTCTAGTATTGATGGCGTTTCCTGCCTTACGTTAGTGTGGAATGTCAATCTCTAAATCAGTGGGTCCCAAACGGTAAATGTTTGCATGAGACCCAGTATAGATATTATAAATAATTAATGAGCGTTTTTATCATTGTGATATTTTTACATTATATTAAGATTTACGAATATAGTAACTAGGATTTTCAAATTGGAGGACAGAGTTATCAATGATAATATTCTAAATTCGAATCCTCGGTTATCTTACTTTGACCCTCTTAATGATTTTTTTTAAAATGTACCTTTTATGACATAAAATTTATTGCGGCGCGAGAAAATTTTAATTCCGAAAATGCGGATCAGAGAAAAAAATCTTTGGGGACCACTGATGTGAATGATCCTATTATTTGCTCTTCCGGTTGAATATGCGTTGCACAAAAATTCTGGTGTATGTCTACAAGGAAAAACGGAAGGCGAAAATATCGCCATAACAAAAAATGAAAAACCGAATCCTGTTTCGAATATATTTATTCATTTATGTAGGCATTCACTTACACTTCTCCCTGGGTAACGCTCTGTCATGCTAGACTAGTGGATCAGATCTTCCCTTAGGCCAGCAGGAACTGTGACTCATTCCTACCACTCATCAGTCCATCAATACATCACGACGCACAGCTCGCACCTTAACCATGGGCGGCTTGAATCTAATTTCTAACGGAACTCCCTGCCTTTTTTAATTGTAATTCTGCTGACATAATCCTGTGATGTAACTTCTTAATTTCCGACCAAGTGGCACTTGATACCGAAATTTATTATTATTATTATTATTTTTTTTTTTTTTTTTTGTTGTTGTTGTATACACGTTTCCTTCCGGGTCCCAGTCAGAGACCAAGTGTCAGAAATAGTTTCATGACAATTTCCCCTAACCATTTTTGTAAAAGATCTTTTTACACAGATAAAGCATTTCCCAATGTGTGATCTGTACTAATGAGTACAATATTTTGTATTTCTCTAAGACATGGACTTCCAGGAATCCCTTCAATTAGTCTACTGGAAGCTTTTAAAGTCATGCCGAGGGCTCCAACTACAACTGAAATTACTGATGTCCTCATGAGCAACTATTTTGAGATTTCCATTTCAAGTTCCTTGTATTTTGATAGCTTTTGAAGCTCTTGGAATATGCCGGAACTCCCATGTCGATAAGACAGCACACACTGTTTATATGGTCTTTGATCATGATGCCTGTGTGATTAGCTTTGGTTTTTCTGTCTGTGTGTATTGTAAAGTGCCATAAGATTGTTATATGTATTATTGCTGTAACCGGGTCTGGGTGATGTTCATACCAATCTCTTGCAGTTTTCTTCGCGTAAAAGTTGCATATTTTTTAGTGCCTATATTAGCCCATTCTATTATCCTAAGTTTTATATTCAGTGGGTGCTAACACTGTGCTCCCCGATAAAAGACGGTCAATTTATTCTGGATAATTATCACATAATCTGAATTTCGGGTTAACATGATTTTTCATTGTGTGTACTTGGTAATTTCTAGTTAGCAATAATTAGTCCTGCACATCAAGAATAAACCCTTCGGTATCCACATCAGCTTGTTTGGTACGAGCATTATTATTATTATTATTATTTATGTATGTTATGTTTCCTGCTTTGTATCTTGTAGAGCCGATTCCAAACTCTGGTCCTTAGACACTATAGGAGAATTGTCATTTGATTGATAACACTTTTTTTAGTATATAGGATGTTCCTAGTAGGGCGATCTTCTGGGAAACTTGTATATTGATGTTACCTGTGACACTCTTAGTAAAATTGTCCATTTCTTTTCTCACGAGGTACAGAGCTCCGTTTACTATTGGTAGAGTCTCAGTCTTTATTTCCCACATCCTGTTATCCTCGATCTCCAGTTCCTTGTATTTGGACAATTTTTCGCTAGTTTTCATGGGGTGTTTCTCTCAGATGGTACTACTATGCCAATAAACATAGACTTCCTGAATTTCTTGTCATTTATGATAATACAGGGTCTGTAGGCTTTTATTTCCCTGTCAGTTTGAATTGTCATGTCCCAGAGGATAATTACATCGTTATTTTGGGGTAACTGTGTCTGATTGTTGGCCATATCATCCCTCATTGGTTTCGATTTTGTGCTTCTTGCATATCTTCCAGTGCACATATGTCGCTGCTTTATTATGTCCGTGGGTATAACATTTTTTTGCTAGTTACGGATATCCTTAGATAATATGGTCGACAGTTTCATCATATTTTGATTATGTGACACTGATAGGATCTGGTTGCGCGGATTTGGTCCTGAGCTGCAAAAATTAGTCTTTATTATTATTATTAATAATAATAATAATTTTCTTGCTTTCATTACGTTTTAAAGAAGTCTCCCGGCAATTTTATTGTCTTCTTTTTCTCCGACGTGCCATGTCCTTTCAGAATATGGGTCATCATGACCCTTGATAACTTCCTATCTGTCGTAGCCTTAGCAGCTTACTCTTCTTACCAAGCCTTCGACCCGTTCCGCTATTCATTCACACAAGCTCCTCGGGTAGGTAACGCGCTGTCTTGACATCGATGTGTCCTCATTCCACATTATGTGTCCTAGAAATTTCAGCTGTTTCTTTCTGATTTTGAATATAAGTGATATTTTTGTCATCATTTTTCAGCATCCTTCTGTAGAACTACGTTTATATTGTCTTCAGTTTAATCTTCATCTGTGGGGAGATTGTCTAACATTCACGGACACACAAGAGGATATCACATAAAAATTCAACATTCTTTCCTTTTTTTTCTAATGAAATGTTCCTGTTTTCTTAGTACTTTGCTTAGCTTTTGGGATGTATCTTTCGCTAAACCATAAGTGTTTTGGATTTCGATGTCGAACTTTATATTTTTGTTAAAACACTTCTTCGTTCAGCACTGATAAAACAATTCACAATCTCGTTTACGTTGTGTGTGTTCCAAGCCAGTTGTGTTTGTGTGTGTTTACATTATAGTCGTAAAAAATGTTTTTTTTACTAACAATAGTGAAAGATTTGATGTGCGGGAATAAAATACAGATAACTTTCTCAAGTGTTCGAAAACATTTTTACCTATCTGATAATGATAGTGATGTGTGTCAATTGAAGAGACCATACCTGGGGATATAAATGAAATCAAAGCACAGTCATTAACAGGCAGTTATATTAACTTCAAACACATTTTTACACTATACTAAAATACAGATAGACGGAGAAGAATGATGCTGAATATATTATAATTAAAAGGTTTACTTTTATATACGTATATGGTTGAACATAAAGATTAAAAGTTCTTACCGTCTTCCATTTTACAAAGATAGAAACTCGTGATGATTTCGCGGATGTTATTGGCGTACATTTATTGTCGTAGCATTTTATTCGAGATTAATTGTAATAGAATAACAAAATATCTCTTCTATGCTAGAATTACACTTTAAAAACTAGTATTAGTAAGGTACGAATAGATAAATATTACTCACGAGTACTAGATGGATTGGGCAAGATTTCAATTACATATAAAGGATGTTCCAATAACTTGGACCGATTTTACATGTGAATTAAGTTTAAGCGTCTAATGATTTTTCTTTTTCCTTCAGATTTAACAAATTAAGTCTTTGGCAATTTCAACCATGGAAAGATTAACAATTAAACAACGTGTTAAAGTCATCGAAGCCTATTAAGTTAAGTTGCTAAATCTGAAAGAAAAAGAAAAAATCCTTCAGACGCTTAAATTCAATTCACATTTAAAATCGGTCCATGTTATTGGAACACCCTATATATTGTGCTAAATTAAAAGAATTCTAGAAAAACAAAATAAAAATTTCACCCAAGTGTAATACTGAAAGAATATAATTATAATAATTTCATTATAGTGTAATATTAGAATAACAGAATAAGAATTTCATTATATTTTATAGTAGTGGAATAAGAAAATAAGAATGTCACTATAGTGTAACAATACAATGACAGAATAAGAATATCACTAGAGTTTAATAATCGAATAACAGAATAAGAATTCCATTATGTTTTAATAGTAGTGGAATAAGAGAATAAGAATGTCACTATAGTGCAGTGGTTTCCAATATTTTTCTTTGGGACGTATATTCGGAATTCAAATTTGCTCCCGCCGCACCAAATTTTATGTGATCTTTTGTAACCTATGGAAGGTTACTGAATAGAATAATCACACGAAGGTTGGGAATGAACGATAATACTTAGGACAAGAACAACACATATAAGATTCGCCAGCGGCGCGTAGAAGTAATAGTCAACTGCAAGAAGTGAGTCAAATGAATTCCACAATGGATCTTCAACTGCAGGATATCTACCAACCGCTCCACGCGGTAAGGTATGGCACAAGGCCGAATTTAATGTGGGGTTCTGAGCCCGAAGGCTCGGCCAAAAATTTCCCGTAGATCCCGTATAAAACGGGGTCGGGTAGCTGTTTCCCGAGACGAGACTCTGCTCTTCGACATAGCCTAGTTTGCGGATCCTCTCTGCCTGCAGGCAGAGAGTTTGACCAGTACAGCTGGAGACGAATCTCCGACTGCAGACCAATATACAGTATTTACTACTGTATTTATGTGAATGGGGACATACTCATTATCGTCCGTAGGTATACTACAACATGATTAAAAGCACATTTAAAAAATAAAAAAAAAATAGAGAAAGGCTTAAAGGGAGATAACCGTGGAATCGAAATCAGAACATTATCATTAATAACTCTCTCCTCTAATTTGCGGACTCTAATTACTATATTCTTAATATTTGATGTAATGCAAAAATATCACAATAATAAAACGAGTCAGTAATTATTTATAACTATTTATACTGGGTCTCATGCATACAATTACAATTAATCTATCATAAAATTTTAAATTTTGGGATCATATTAATTTTTGCCATATGAATCTTTTGAAACTCTTTCTAAATTTTGATTTTCTTTCAATCATTCCGCCTTACCTGTTATCCTTTTTCACCGCACTTACGATGCACGCCGCCATGTTTGGAAACCACTGCTATAGTGTAATAATACAACAGTAGATTAAAACAACTACAGTAAGTACCTAACTCCATGTGCACCCCTTTACCTTTACAAGAGCTAGATCAGGCCAAAAATAGTGTACTGTTGTTATATTTAGGCAGAAGCTGTTCATTCCTCAGTATTCAATCGAGCCCAAAAGTACCTCCGAGTCCTTGTGGGTGACGAATTATTTTCCACCACCCACCAACCTCTCTCTTACAAGCGGGATGTGGCAAGCCTCTCGATGTTCTATCGTTACTTTCACAGAAAGTGCTCGGGCGAACTACATTCTTTGGTTCCGTCAGTTTTAAAGAACTCGCCATACCATTTACATTGTAACAAACCACCCTCATTCGCTGCGTATTCCATCAGTGAGAAGTTCTACTCGAACAACTTCCAGCGTACAACTTCTCTGTAGAACCGACTCCCAAGAAGATGTTTCCCCGATCACTACAATCTTAACCTGTTCAAGTCTAGCGTTAACCGTTATCTTCGCTTCCTATCCGTACAAACTGCCTTCAAACCTTACCCTCTACTTTGCGTGGTCCCCAGGGCTTTGTACGGGGTGAACCTTACTGGAAAAAGATTATCACTAGAGTTTAATAATAGAATAATAGAATGAGAATTTCATTCTATTATTCTATTATTAAGTAATAATAAGTAGCAGTAGAATAAGGGAATAAGATTTCTACTAAATTGTAGAGAATAAGAATTTATCTATTGTTCAATAATAAATTAACGAAATAATAATGTCGTTATGCGATAAAGTAGTGGAATAAGAGAATAAGAAAGGTAAAATAACAGAATAAGGATTCACTAGAATTCTATTTTAATAGTTTCTTTTTTCCCTGACAAATATAATCTTCAAATATTTAAACTCAACTACTATTGAAATATTTTACCTTCCTAAAATATGTTGTTTTATTCTTCTTTCTCCTCATTAAAGATCTTTTATTCTCTTTCAATCTCAGTGAAATCTTTGCGTCTCAGTGGCATTATTCCTCGTTGAAAGTGAAATGATATATATATATATATATATATATATATATATATATATATATATATATATATATATATATATATATATATATATATGCTGAAGGTAACACCAATCAGCTAAGTGACAAACCTTTTACTTGTATTGATTCTCTCTCTCAATATGTGTGTGTGTGTGTGTGTGTGTGTGTGTGTGTGTGTGTGTGTGTGTGTGTGTGTGTGTGTGTGTGTGTGTGTGTGTGTGTGTGTGATTATTAAAGAAAAAGTAAAACCGTTGGTGGAAGCTACGGCCAACTTACAAGGTAAGATAAAATCTCGAACAAGGACAGCAATAAGAAAAATGAAAAAGACTTAAAGGCAAACACCTCCCAACTCAGAAAAGTGCTCAATGCCGAGGTGAATTAGACAGAAGAAAAGGCACTCGACGACGTTAATGAAACGATGGTCCTAGTCATAAAGTGAATTTCACGCTCACGCTATCTTCAGATGACTTGAACACAAATGAAAGGGGGGAGCAGTTTTATATAACCTATGACCCGAAAGCATCACGGGAAAAAATGTAACAAAATAATTTTATTAAAAAAAAAACGTGAATAATCACACTCTGACAATGGAAAATCAAATAAGCAAAGAAAAAAACACTGTTGATGAGCATAACAACTAAAGGGATATTGCTAAATGGCCGGGGTCAATAAAAAAATCTCAAAGAAAACAATACGCTTGGCAGGTGGCAGGTGACATAAAAGGTATTTTATATTATGTCTACATATGTTAATTAACTCTGTTTTTTATTCAGTATACTATTATTATTGTTCAAATTTAGTATAGCAATTTTTTAAAGCCTACATGTTTCCCTAGCGTTTTCACATGTCCTGCTTTTTTATAAAGTAATTTTAGGGGACTTTCCTAATTCTCTTTTAATTTTCCAGTAATAAGCTGAGTCGTAGTACGACACACACACACACATACACACACACACACAGAGAGTCTGTTGGAAGACCCCAATTTTTGGCAAATTCTGTTAACGGCCACCAGATTGGCAAAGATTATATATGAAAAAGGCGCAAAACTCTCATCCATTTCTTTCTTTGTTTATCCGTAAGATGCACTAGAAATATAACGTATCTCGTTCCCCTCGGTGCGTGTGTAGGAGGGGGTTTGCTTATTGCAGACCTGATATCGCAATGAACACAACACAGAGTAGTACACAGGACGCGATGGATACCTTGTCGTGCATATTGCGGAAAAATAAAAATAAAACTGACATCTCATTTTAACAGATATATTTACCAAAATTCCACAAAGATATCTTGAAATACTACGGAGTAAATTCATTCAATAAAATCCCCATTGGCTTCAACCACGGCCTCCAGACGACTTCAGAATCTCCTGTATCTCTTCTGGACGGTCTCCTTTAAATTGTTGAATGCTGCTTGCCTTCAGTTCAGCTTTGGTGTTACAAAGAGTTTTGTTGGTATCTCGCTCAATTGGGCCCCATACATAATAATCAAGGGTGGGGGTTGCAATCTGCGGAGTTAGGGGGCCATATGTAAGGGGTGATGTGGTCGCAGAAACTGTTTCCCAGCCATGACTAAGTTCTCCTACTTGTGTGGCATGGTTCAAAGTGCTGTTCCATGACATAGTATCTTCCAGCAGCCACGCTCTTGACCTTGGGCAACACTACCTCCTCAAGGCTCTTCATGTAGACCTCTGTGCTGAATCTGAGGTCCTCACCAGTTCAGGAGTTCATTTCTTATCAGAACGATCAGAATGAATTTTCCAAGCTACGGTACCTTTGTAATCACCATTATTATTCAACTCTTTCCGAATCCTCTGGACTGTCCTCAGATTGACGCCCAAACACTCTGAAATGTTCGTATTGGAGCTTCCGGTGAGAATGCCAAGCAGTACAGTATGCTGTTTCCAATTTTCTGGGGGAGTGAATTACTTCCTTGTGCGCTTTTCTTACAGACAGTGCCCAACTGACCGTATTATACAGTGCAGTCGACAAAATCAAAAACAAACAACGCGCATGCACGAAATTGCAAATATGAAATGGTGAAATTTTACACCATCGCATCCTGTACAATGTTCGATTCTAACTTCACTACGTACAGGAATATGTAATAATTCTAACAAACCATAGGGTAATGAACTCTTCTAAAATGTAAGTCTATTACAATCTTTCATATGGACTTTACACATGAGTACGAACGAAAATCTCTCCTTAGTTCATTCGCCCCTTCTATATTATTTCTATTTAGTTTGTTCAGCTAATGAAATAGTTTGTTGTTAACTGTGCGTAATTGTTTGTATATGCATGTTTTCTTTCGTGTTTGAGCAAACAAAAATGCGTCTACTATCCTGTCATGAAATATTCCGTTACAAATTGAACCATTCCCTTCACAAATCGAATCCAAACATATTTTCTCTTTTGATGTGTGTTTTTACGTATGTAAGATTGTGTACGTAAGAATATTTAGGTCTATGCCACTTTCGTGCGTATTATAAATTGACAACGACAGATGGCTAAATATGAAACTGAACAGCTCCTTATCTATTTTACCGTCATAG